>JAWMAG010000031.1:21587500-22187500 GCA_037013455.1 Ceratitis rosa
TTACAATGTAAAGTGGAAGATATGCCATTAATAATGGAAAACTATATCAGCCAAATCACCGCCATGGCTCCGCTTACAAGACCGTATCATTTTTATGGAATTTTCCATCACCAAATCGCAAAGTTGCTGCTGCATGCCCTCAATAGCTACACGAAAACCAACTTTGAGATCTTGAATCGACGGTAGCTTGTTGGTGTAGACCTTATCTTACACGTGTCTTCAAAGAAAGAAGCCGCAAGGTGATCTCGGTGGCCAATTTCGTTCACCACTTCGAGAGAAAACATGGTCCGGAAACTTTTACCTTAAAAGATCGATGGCTTCGTTGCTTGTATGGCATGTAGCGCCGTCTTGTTGAAAGTGAACGTTGTCCAGATCTAAACCAACCAATTCCGGCCATAAAAAACTATTAATCAACTCTCGATAGCGCAATCCATTCACCGTAACTGCTGCTCCAGCCTTATTTTCAAAAAAGTAAGGTCCATTGATGCCGCCGGACCATAAACTGCACCAAACACTGTTACACGTTGAGAATGGAGAAGCTTTTCAATAATAAATCTTGGTGTTTCGAGCACCAGATTCGACAGTTTTGCCTATTGACATAGACATCGAGTTGGAAATGGGCTTCATCAGTAAAGATGATTTTTCGATTAACTTTCATATCATTTTCATGTATTTCAAGAACCGAATCAGCAAAGACACGACGTTGTTGATGCTCGGCCGGCTTGAGTCCTTGTGTTAACTGAACTTTATACTCATTAAGACCCAAGTCTTAATGCAAAACACGGTGTAGTGACGTTTGTGGAATGTCGAACTCCAAAGAACGACGAGGAATGGGCAAACCTGGGCTTTCCTCAACACTTTGGGCTACTATAGCAATTTTCTCAGTTGTGATTTATTATTCTTCACGTCACATCCCAACACACAAGACACATTTTCCCACCAATTTCTGCATTGCGATCCGACAAGGTGCCTCACGACGACCGAAATATGTTTTAGTTCTACGAACCGTCTCATCCAGGTTTACACCATTTTTATAATGAATTTTAATAATTTCAATGCTTTGTATCGTTCCATTTTTATTCCTGGCGTAGCTTTTACTTGTTAAATGACAAAAAAATACAGCTTCACAATTCACATCTACTAGAATAGCGGACTATTCTCAAAATAATATCTCTTTTTGGAAAGTCCTTTACATACATATGTAATTAGCGCTTTTCGGCCGAGCTTCTCTTTCAATTTATGGTATGCGCATTGATTTTCCAACGTACGGAGGGTTCTCGTTCGCCTGGGAGCGTGTGATAAATTTTTATGGGGACCTTCTATAATTTTGTTTGTTAGTGAGTCTAAAACTCGAACCCTGACCTTCCAGCAGGTAGTACGTACTGCTAACCACTACTCAATTTGTTAAATTTGAGTCCTATAACTTTCATTGAAGGCTCTTCTCAGTTAAGCTCTTAGATTCTTAATATCATTGTTTTACCAAGAAGGTGACTTCTTCCAAATTTGGACCAAATTTCCGTAAGTTGGTTACAGAAACAGTTCCTGGGAACTGCTAGTTTCTTTGAGAGATTCAGAATGCTTCTATTTTTTCAGGAAACTTTCGTCGACTATCTATAATATTCGCATTTGGTGTCTAATGTCTACCTCATACACTCATTCGGCAACCTGTATTTGGGCAATCTTTCCGGTTACGTAAACTGTCTTCTGGTACCGACTTTAGTTAAATTTTTTTTTTTATTTGCTTTGATTCACACTCATAGCTGTTAGTGTACTTTGGTGCGAACCCATGTCAGCTCTGGACGTGGAGGGTACTTCGGCTGGTACCTGCTATTTCTTTTGCTGCAACTACTAGTTAAAATTTGTTTATCCGGCAGTATTCTTTCGTAGCTTGAATGGAGGCGAGAAGGGCATCTTCATCGGATTGCGTAATGGGTCCTGGTTGTCAATGTATTGTTGTCTCTTTTACTGTTGGGTTAGTCGTCAAGTTGATATCTGTTTTTCTTCTTGTTGCCTTTTTATTTTCTGGTATATTTTGGGGTTAGCCAGAAGGCATTTCGACCTTACCTGGCTATAGAAGAGAATTCTTCGTTAATACCGGTGATTCAGCCATCACTACTGTTACCTGTTCACCTTGGTTTAGGCTGATGTGATTACCACAATCAAAAGATGGTCGCGAAACGTTGTGAGAATTATGACCAAGTAAAAATAAAATATTATTCTATTACCTTGTGGAAACATCCATAGTAGTTTGAAACTAGTTCCGGCAGGGTCAAATATGGCTTTGCATTTAAGATAACAATTAAATGTTATATTTTTTTTACTGCACGTGTAATAAATTTCTAGAAACTACCTTTAGGAGTAAATAATTATAATTGCTTTTCAATGGAAAAAAACTTGTTTTGCAATTTTTTAATATAATAAATCACTCTTTATTATATTGTTTATTCATTTATGTAAATTATGTACTCATTTTCCCGGAAATTGTAAGAAATAAATTTTTTTTAAATATTTGTACTTGCTGAAAAAAATTAAAATGCCTCTAATTTTGTACTTTTGTATTTATATAATACATATATACAAGTGTATGTTTTATATTCTATTTATTTTTTCTAGTTTTATTCGTAAATTCAAAAATAATTTGGAAATTTTTTTTTAGTGTAATTCTTTGCATATAGCTATGTTCAGGTGTTTATATTCGTACAATACATAAAATGGTGTATGTGTAACATACGCACATAAATACATAAAACCATAGACACGCGTCGAAAAGTCTTCTGCCTCATGGCTCACCTGTTGTTTCTTCTCAGTTTTGGTTATAATAAATATTCACTTGTTTACATTATATAAAAAAATATACACAAAAAAAATAAAAAAGAAAAAATAAAGAAGTAATAAAAACTAGAATTTAGAAAAAAATAAATAAAAAAATAAAGAAAATAAAAAACTAAAAAAAAGAAAAATTAAAAAAAAAAACAAAAAAAAAAATAAAGAAAATAAAAAACTAAAAAAAAAGAAAAATTAAAAGAAAAAAAAAATAAAATAAAGGAAATTAAAAATTAGAAAAAAAAGGAAAAAAATAAAGAAAAAATGAAAATAAAGAACAAATCATTTTACGGCACGCGCGTTTGCTAATTGTTTTTCTGCAATAAAAAATTTTCTTTATTTACAAACTGGCGCTACTAAAATTCTAACTAAATGCCAAAATTATTTGATTTTTATAGCACAATAAAATATGTAATTGCGAGCGTAAAAATATTTTTATGAAGTTCTAAGGTGTACCACGAGAAATTTTTGTGAAATTAAAAAAAAATATAAAAATACAGATAAATATGTAAATATATATATATATGTATATACAGTTAAAATAATGCATACGCGTTGTAAATATGTAAGTATCTATACGATATATGTACATATGTATGTATGTTTGTGCCACATCTAACATCGCTGGCATATAAAGTCATTTATTCATTCACCAAAACAAAAGTCAACATAATTTTCCGCAACAAAGTGAAATGTTTACAGAAAAAGTTGTAGCTATAATTAGCCACATGCATATACATACATATATTTACAAATACATATGTATGTGCATGCGTATTAATGCATATTTTTTTATGCAAACAGCTTTGCGTGCGTAGATACAACCATAAATATCTTGTCTGGCCGCTATAAGCGTCGGTATAGAACTTATATATTCGTATGTATGTATGTATGTATGTAAACACATGTTCTTAAAGATTTCAAAGTTCAATCCATTTGCTATTTATGCACTTCCCTACTTCACACACACACGTACATACGAGTATGTGTATGTAAAATTAAATATCTGCTCACGTTATACCCAGCAGACATTTTCGTTTGGTGTTGCCCAAAATGCCACTACAGTACAGTTTAAAGGAAAACCAGTTGCATAAAGGGTGTTGTTTTCAGTTTGTGGTCCTTTTGACAGCTGTTACTTGATTTATACTCAGTTTATTTGTCGTTTCATAATGAACAGAAATACTACGGAACAACATTTGCAAATCTTGTAGTTTTATTATCAAAATAATGGTTAGGTTCGGTTCACTTCGCACGTCGCTGCGTCCAATATTCGGTCGATATAAGTGCTCAGTAAAGTCGGTAATTCGAGCAAGCATGTATAGGTTTCGTACTATGTTGACTCTAGTGTATGGAATACACTCTCAAAGACACACAGTACAGTGTGCACCGAAGACGATATTGCTGCTGTGTAGCAGAGTATCGGTGAGAACCAGAATATGTTCATCAGCCATCGTGCGCAACAACAGTTGCCTGTGTCCATCCACTTGGTCAAAGAAGACCCGCATGAGCTCGCCAATCATTGCGCGCAACAGTTGGAGCTGTGCCGACATCCACTGTATGATAGATTTTGCGTAAGGATCTTGGTTTGCGGGCTTACAAAATCCACTTGAAGCAAAAATTGAAACCGAACGACTATCAATCGTGTCGTACGTTCAGTGAATGGGTCCAAAACGAGATATTTAATAAGCGAAATTGACGCATTTACAGTGGTGATGATCCAAAAGCCGTTGTTGAGATGCCGTTGCATCGTCAAAAAGTCATTGTTTGGTATGCTCTTTGAGCGAAGGAAATAATTGGTCCATATTAAAGCCGATCACAACGTTACGGTTAATTGGAAACGCTATAGAGCCACAATTCTTGCCTGAATTGGAGGATGTTGACATGGACGACCTTTGGATTTAACAAGACTGCCCTACAACCAACGAAATAATCAATTTATTATTATCTCGCGTCGTGGGCCTGTTGAGGTTTCTTCAAGATCATGCGATTTAACACCGATGGACTATTTTTTGTCAGGTTATGTGAAGTCCCTCGGTTACGCAGATAAGCCCGAGACGTTCGACATTAAATAATGCGCTTTTTATTACTATAGCTTCTTGAAAACCACATGTTTAAAAAGACACCCTTTATTTTTAACTGACGAAAAAGAAGGTTCTCAATTTATGCCGTATATATCGATAGTTCGAAAGAAAAATAACTAGGAAAGAGACAATGATTCATTGATTACAACAAGACGACGCTACTGGCCGTAAAGCGCAGAACTATTTTCGGTCGGGTTATATGAAGTCGCTTGTCTAAGCCCGAGAGCAGTGACGTCTTGGAAGAGAATATTCTTTCTTTGAGCCTGGCGTGGCGGTCATTTGTTTTAAATAATTTTTAAAATAAATAGGCAACCCCTTATATTTTTTATAAAGCTAAATTTTTGCCCATAACATTAAACCACATGTCTAAAAAAACACCCTTAATTAACATTTTATAAATTGATTAAAAATTGCGATTTTTTTTAAGTCCTTGTTGATAGTTATAACCTTATTGGAAATTTAAATAACACATTTTTTTAATAATTAAATAAATTTTTTATTGAATAAAAAAAGAAGAAAATAAGAGTTCTAGCATAATTTTAGTATATCTCAAATAAGATGACATATTAATTTTTTATTTGTATTTATTTAATTAATGTTTATTTAAATTTTTTCCTCTCTTTTTCTATTTCCAGGTAAGTTGAACTACCAAAATGGGGTGAAATTTGAGAGAGTTTTCACACAGCATTTCATTATAATTTATTTAAAATGCCTCATACTTGCACAAGTAGAAGGTAAGCTATGATTATATGATTTTAAGCCTGCTTCCCTACGTGGTTATCGATATTTATCGACGATTTTAGATGTAGCTGCCGCTGTTGCTCAATCACTTTCTTTCCGAATGGGTTGAGTAGTTCGTCAGCCACTTCATTAATTTTTTTTACTGGGTTTTGTCTGTATGTAATAATCATGCTACATACATATACAGATGTTTATATATATATGTATGTATATATATTTTGTTATGCACATTACATACATCGCCAATATATAATAATATCTCATGTTTTATAGCTACTCAAGTGTTCAAGTACTTGCAGATATTGTATATATGTGTATACATATATAAATGAGAATATTTCACGCTAGCTCGTTTAAAAAACTTTCCTTCCTACAAAGAATAATGTTTATGCTATTTTATTTATTTTTTTGTTTTATTTTCTTCTTTTGGCCACAACTTCTGACGTCAGTAATTTTCAATTAAAAGCGTCTGGATTTTATTATATGTAACTTAGGTTGATGGAAATAATATGGGTGGGCTTTGTTTTTTTTTTTTTGTTTTTTATAGGTAAAATATAAAAAAAAAAAAATTATAAAAAAGTAAAATAATTAAATAAAGAAAAAAGTGGATTTTTTCTTGCAAAGTATATTTTTTAAAGAATAAACCATAAAAAATTATTTTAAAATATTTTTCTAACTTAATACAATTAAAAATATTTTTTTTTATTGCAATTCATGAGCTGTTTATTACCTAAAAAGTTAAAAAAATAATAAAAGTAATATAATAATAAATAAATAATGTTTTCAATTAGTTTTGAAAAATTTTTTCCCTTTATTTTTTTTTTAATTAATATTTGCCATTAAACAATTAAAAGCGTTGCGTTTATAACACTTGGGCCGTAATTATTTTTATTTTACTTCAAAGGAAATTACAAAAACTGAAATCAATTAAAACTAAATAATTACAAAAAAATTAAATTATTATTAAAAATATTGAAATTTAAGAAATATATATTACAAGCGATACCCTGCCGGTGTATATCGCTACTTCAAATTATATAATCAATATTTTATAGACAATAATTGTCCGAAATCTCTGCATTATCGAATGAATATTTGGGTGTTTCTACCAAAATCTCCATTAAAATCCTGCACACATCGCAATATTAATTTTTTAAACATGTGGCAAGAATGAAGAAAATTTTACTAAGAAGACTTCTTAAGCCAACTGCATTCAAAATTTTCATACAGGTTGCAAAACTCTTTAAAAACTCTCTATTTTGTAATATTTAGTTGATGTTATCATTCTTTCAAATTGAAAATTTTCCCATTAAGGTTTTCTTATCTATATTCAGCTTGATACCTTCATTGTGTATTGTATCATATACTATCTTAACAATTTGATTGTATAGAAAAATTTAAAAAGGTGGCATCTCTTAATTTTTTTCCACTATAAGCCTTTTAGTTTGATCCCCCCCCGTAAAACATTTTATTTAACTTATACAGTTAATTGTATTAAAATTTTCAAACAGGTGGCAACGCTATTCAAAAAAAATTACTCATCAAGCCTTTTTTAAGTTCCTACAGTTTGATATCAATATTGTACAATAATATTTCTATATGATTTTATAGCTATTTATTTTCAAATTTAAATTTCAAAACAGTTGGTAACTCTATGCATTGGAAATCTAAACCATTCTTGAGTTCACTTGAATGCTTACTCACAAACTTTTATCGTTTCAGCCATTTAGCCTGGGTTCAGTCATAGATATATTTACAGATTTTAATATATGTATGTATGTATAAACAAATTCAAAACAGTTGGCAACACTGCTGAATTCTAGTTTTAACTATTTCCGAATTCTTTTTCGCGCAAAATTTCATCAAAATCGATTAACCCGTACAAATTTAACTGAATTCGGCGAAGCTCTGTTCAAGTTCCCCAAATATTATTAGAAAATAAATAACTTCTTAAATTTAAGTAAATATATTAGAAATGAAAAAGTCCCCAAATATTTAAATTTATTTCTGTTAATATCAAACGAAAAAATTTTTATTAATAAAAATATATTAACAGTCAAACAGAAAATATTTTTAAATTTTTTCTTTATCCCTCAACATTCTGTTCTAAGAAATCGCATCGTTCATTTGAATACTCAAAATTATATTATATTATAATTGATTGTGCTTATTAATTGAGGGCACAACAAACAAAATGATGGAATTCCTTTATTGGTTATTAATTTTTTTTTTATTTGCTCGACAATTCATTATGTAAATTTTAACGGTTTCTTAGATATATGTATATTATATGTTTAAATTTACAAGCAACGATTGGGGAATCCACACATAAAAACGAACCAAAAGAAGAATTATATAATTGAAGAATAAAGAACCACAATTAAGCACTTACTATCCAAACATATATACATACATACATACGTGTTAATCTGGGGCTATGAATACCAACACCAAAGTTGAACTTGTTGCATAGCGACGCAGCGACGTTGGTGAGCGCACTTAATTTACAAAAAAAAAAGCAGTAGTCCAAAAATGTTGCAAAGAGTGATGGAAATGATGAACGCAGAAACATATATAATGTGTATGTATGTATGCATATTCTGTTATTTTTATTTATTTATTTTTTATAATTTATTTTTCCGCTCGTCAATGTTTACGAATGCTAGCTTAAAGACATTAAAATTACAAACGTATAACTACATACATATGTACATACATATGTATACATCCTGCTGCTGCTGTTGCTGCTGGTTTTATGCTGCTGTCACTTTTGACCCCAATAAAGTGTGAAATTTGTTATGTGCAAGTTGCCAACAACCAACCGGCCGGCAAGCGTCAGCTATTCACTTACATATGCACATATGTGCATACATACATACACGTATGTAGATATGTATATATGAAAAATACTCGTATAAATATTTAAATTCGGCATAAGGCTACACATATCGTGAATTATTAGCCATGCTGTGCCAACGTTGACATTAAACGCATAGATATCGTTTATTTATGGGTGCTGGCAAAATACACTGTTAATTAAAGCGTTTTAAATAAATTATATTTGATACGTTTTAAATGGTGCGAAACCAAAAAATAAGAAAAATAAAAATAAATGCAAACAATTTTCATTAAAACCGAATTATGTTTGTCTACCACGACAATAAGTTTGCATATTTATAGCTCACATACATTGATTTGTGCAAAAATTTGCTAAAATACTGATTTTTTATTGATCAATTCGTTATTAGCTGATTTTTGATAATTTTTATTATATTTAATTTATTTGACAAGCTCTAATTGGCGTGATTTTAATTTGTTTGATAAAAATTAAATATTTTTATTTTGTGTTTCACTTTTTTAATAATTATTTTCATATATTTTATTTTATATTTTCTAAGCTTTCCTATTTCCTTTTCGAGCTGTCGAAACGTAATTTATTAGTTTTTAATAACATTCCGATTTTTTGATTTATATTTATTTTATTTTATTTCTATTTAGTTTAATTGTTTTTTTGTTCTATTTCATTTTGTTTGATTTAATTTTTTTTGATTATATAATTAGTATAATGTATCTATTTCTATATATCTTTTAATATGTTGAATTTCTCTAATTTTAGGATTATATTTTAGTTTTTTTATTCTGTTCTGATAATAATATTTTATCTTTTAGTGTTTATTCCAGTTATTTCATTAATTACTTTTTAAAATTATCTATTTTGTTTAACTTTTTTTAATTTATTTCATTTTATTTCAATTTTTATATTTTATTTTACCACAATATATTTTATTTTATCATATAATATTTTATTTTGTTTTACATATTTAATTTTTTTATGTGCATTTATATGTATTTTTTCACATTTTCGTTTCCTTAGTTTGATTTTAATCTGACATTTAAAATTTATCGTATAGTGTTTATTTCACTTTTTTTATTTAATTTATTTGAAAATTATAGTATTTTAGTTAATTTATTTTTTTTTTAATTTACTTTACTTTATTTTATTTGATTTTAATTAATTTAATTTTATTTTATTTCACTTTATTTTGTTTTATTTTAATTTGTATATTTTTTTGATTTTTACTTATTTTATATAATTTTATTTTATTTTACTTTCTTTTACTTTATTTTATGTTTTGTTTTCTTTATTTTGTTTTATTTGATTGTATTTTGTTTAATTTCATTTATATAAATTTATTTTATTTTACTTTTTGTTTTTTTTTATTTTGTTTTATTTTATTTTTATTTATTTTATATAATTTTACTTTATTTTACTTTTATTTTATTTTATTTGTTGTTTTCCTTATTTTTTATTTTATTTTACTTTCTTTTATTTTATATTTTACATTTTTTGATATTTAGTTATTTAATATTTTGCTTTGTTTTATTTTATTTTATTTTTATTTATTTTATATAATTTTACTTAATTTTACTTTTATTTTATTTTATTTGTAGTTTTATTTATTTAATTTTTTGATTTTATTTTATTTTCTTTTATTTTATATTTTACATTTTTTGATATTTAGTTATTTAATATTTTTTCTTTGTTTTATTTTATTTTGTTTTATTTTATTTTTATAAGTATATTTCATTTTATTTTCTGATTTCTTTATTTTACTTTATTTTATTTTATTTTTTAAAGATTTTAATATTTATTTATTTTATATTTTATTTTATTATATTCTGTTTTTTTAATTTTATTTTATTTATTTATTTAATTTTTTTTTTTAATTTTATTTTATATTATAATATATTATTTAATTTAATTTCATTTCATTTCATTCTACCTAATTTTTTTTTACTTGATTTTATTTATTTTATCTTGTTTGCGTTTACTTGACGAGTAACTTGTTTTCTAAAATATTTTCTTGAAAATTAATTTTTGACATTCTGGACATTCAGACATATTTTGGTCGGTAAATGTTTTTAGTAAGTAATACCACTTCATCGTCATTTGTAACAATAAAATTCCTGCCGTAAATTGTCTGCCTTCCTCAATTATTAACACCTGGCAACGCCATTCAACGCTCTCACACAGCGCTTTCTCTCTCGCGTTTCTCGTTAATGAATTTCTTACCCACTTTATATTCATAACACAATGAAAACCAGCTGCTGAACTTTGTTTACGCCAATCTGTCCGCCAGTCAGTCAGTCAGTTGGTGTTTAAAACAATTCACAAACGTCAAGCACATGTTGGACACGCTTGAAAAGTTCAAAAGTAAAGCACAAAAAAGCATAAAATAAAATAAAATAATTTAAAAATATACCGAAGCACAACCGGCGACAATGAGTGAGTGAGAATGTAAAAGATACAATCAGAACGACGAAACAAGAAAGAAAAAGAAACTGAAAAAAATAGAATGTGTTATATGCGCACAAACATATTTATTATATCCACATGTACATACTCACATACATACTTCTACGTTCAAACATTTCCGTGCTCATTCTTCACAGTACTTTTGTATCTGACATCGGCGCAAGCACCCTTGTCGCTTGTTAAAATCAATCGCTGCTTTTGTTGACAATGGGCAAATCGCGTAAAACACAAGATACAAAAAAAAAAATAAAAACTCAACAAAAATAAGAAGATAAAGTAAAGAGACTGAAAACGGATTTTATGAAAGTAAATGGAACTATTTATGAAGAATGAAGAGGAAATACATATATTTTTCTCTTTTCTATTGCGTGCGCCAATAAATACACTAACGATAGGTGTAAAAATACCTAAACATATGTACATACCAAACCCATATATGTATTTATGTGTATGGCCATACGTGTATGTGTAGTTTGTACAAACATATCTACAACATGTTGTTCTCAAATGCTTCTGTCGTCAAATCGCAACATTTCATATTGCCACTATTATTATTTCATTGTTGCTGTTGTATTTATCGTTAGCGCACGTTCTGCCATAGTTGCCGTTTAGAGTTTCCACTCTTCGTTGCACACTCTCAGATACTTTTGACGAAACTTGGCATCACTTTTTTTTAGCTATTTTGCTTCAATTTTGCTTTGCCTTTTGCCATGTAGCTTTTGATTCAATTTTTTGTTTGTTTTCTGTTTTTATTATACTTTATTTTATTTTATTCTTTATTACTTTTCCCAATCGCTATTGTCATCGCTTCGCTACCATAAACATGCGAGTAGGTACATATGTATATTTATATTGTTATGTTTGTACACTCGATTGTGTTGCTTCCCATTACAGACCGAATCAGTTGTGTTTGTGGGGCTTTTAGTTTCAGTTCAGTTCAGTTCAGTTCACTTTGAATTTGTTTCATTTCGGTTGTTAGTTCATTCTAGTTCCGGGCTTAACACGAGCGCATATACAAGATACTCGGCGGAAAGCTACCATAAAGCGTCGTTATGCGGCGTTTTTGAAAAAAAGCCGCGGCGAACGACAAAGCAATTTTGAAATTTGTAATATGTGGAAAAGTATATCTTAAGGTGTGTGTGCTCTGTGAATTTCGATCATACTCTTATTAAATTGTGGTTATAGAAAAAAGCAAAGGAATAAAATAAAGTGAAAAAGAAAATAAAAGTAAATAAAAGAGAATAAAAAGAATGTATAATAAATATGCTTTAAAATAAAATAATATTAGACAAAACTAAATTATATTAAATTTAGTGAAAATAAAATATAAAAAATAATTAAATGAAAAAATAAATTGAAATAACGTAAAATAAAATTAAAACTAAATAATTACAAAAAAAAAAAAAAAAAAATAAAATTAACATAAAATAAACAGAAATAAAAAAATTAAATAAAGTGAAAAAAGTAAATAAAAGTAAATAAAAGAGAATAAAAAAACTGTTTAATAAAAAATTATGCTCTAAAATAAAATAATATTAGACAAAATTAAATTTATTGAAAATAAAATATAAAAAATAATTAAATGAAAAAATAAATGGAAATAACGTAAAATGAAATTAAAACTAAATGCAATAATTACAAAAAAAAAGAAATAAAATTTAAAATTAACATAAAATAAACAGAAATATAAAAATAAAATTAAATGAAAGTTACTAAGGTAAAAAAATAAAACAAAATAAAAAAAAAATAAAAAATAAAAAATAAAATGAACTAAAATAAAATAAAATTAAATTAAATTAAATAAATAGATTAAAAAAAAATAAAATAAATAAATTTGCAACTGCATGTATGAATAAAATTAGTCGGTCATAGCGAAATAATAATCCCTCACCAATTAAGGTGGGTTTTCGATGAAATTCCGGATCATTTTCATGTATTTCAAGAACCGAATCAGCAAAGACACGACGTTGTTTATGATCGGCCGGCACGAGTTCTTGTGTTGACTGAACTTTATAAGCCTTAAAACCGAAGTCTTAATGCAAAATTCGAAGTAATTCCAAAAGATGACGCAGAATGGACAAATCTGGGTTTACTTCAACACTTTGGACTACAGCAGCCATATTCTTAGTTGTTTTTGAGCAACAGCTCCATTTTTTCCACCAATTTATGTATTGCGGTGCTTCACGACGACCGAAAAATGTTTAGTTTAACGAACCGTCTCTGCCAGGTTTTCACCATTTTTATGGTGAAATTTAATCATTTCAATGCGTAGTAGAAGCGTGTATCGTTCCGTTTTTATTACTGTCATAGTTTTTGCTTGTTAGATGACAAAAAATTACAGCTTCATAATTGACATTTACCGGCGAAATAACACCTTTTATTGGAAAACACTTTAGAAGATAAATAATAAATAAATATGTGATATGATGAAAGCTATAAACAAACTTTCCGATCTATATTTCAAGGAAGACATTTAAAAATAGTGTTGTAAAAAAAAATATTTCAGCAAACTAACTAAATTAAAAATGGAAATAAATTAAAATATATCGGGCAATAAACTATCCGAGTTTTCTAACCTCTTGAGCCCATTTTTTTATTAATATAAATTTTTGCAATTTTGCCCCTTTCATGCCATAATATAATTATAATTATAAACACATTTTTCATTATTTCCGCAGCCTGCATCTTTTTATCATACACATAACGCCTTTGTTTGTGGTTATTATAATAATAATTATTTATATTTATCTTTTTGACCTTGTTTAATAACATTATGTTTGGCTTGCAGCCAAAGTTATGTCGAACAAAAAGAAGAAAATAAAAAAATATTGAAAAATAAAACACAAAAATCAGAAAAATATTAATAATAAAAAAAAAATATAACAACAACAATGAAATGACAAATCTTTAATAGGAACATCATCTTATGCACCGTTATTAATGAAGTGGCGTAAGTTCATTTTACAAAAAAGAAAAATTTTATTTTTTTATTGAAATAACAGTACTAAGTGTCACCAAAATACCTAACGCCTTCAATTATTTTCTTCATTAAAGCTATTTTTTTTACTTTGGCAGTTAAAAAAAAATCACTTTAAATATTTAATTAAATTATAAAAATAATTTTGTTATATTTAAAATTGCTCCAGGGATATTTGAAGTAGGTAAAAACAAACTTTTTTAGCTCACTAGGGGCATATTCAAATAATTTTTTTATCACCATATTTGTTGCTTAAGCATTTTAAATAATTATTGATTATTTTATTGTACTAAATTTAATTAAACGCAAGCCATTATGTTTACAAATAAAAAATTGAACTTAAGCCACTTTTATTTATGTGTATAATAGGCATTTGCAATGAAATTCACGTAAAATGCCATTAGAAGCAACTAAAATCAGCAGGCGGCATGTCTTAACGACAAGTATATATATATTAATTTTTAGTGAAAAAAAAAAAAATAATTTTCGACCCACAAACCAGCAACCAGACGATCTAAGGTGAAAACGGCAAATCAGCGCGCGACAACGTTCAATTGTATTTTTTTCGCCAATAATTACCATATAGCCAGCGGGTACCCTGAACAACGGCGCCATCGTCGCCACCTTGTCTTCCCCTACGGACACAAACGACAACAAACTAAGCCACACGACGCGTTTGCTGATTTATTAATTTTTTTTTCGCAAATTTTTTTTTAAGCAATTTTTTTTAAGCAATTTTTTTCTGATTATTTTTGTCCCTCAATCATGAGTTTTATTAAATTGTATTTGACGCGCTTCAATTGCACGCTAAAAAGCAAGCAAAAATTTTCCAAAAATATAAAAAAAGGAAAAAAATAAATTGAAGTAAAAAGTACAAAAAAGTTATAAATTATTTAAGCAAAAAAAAAAAATAAGTAGTTGCTCGTTTGTGTTATAAAATAGATAAAATTAATAAATAGAAAAAAATTATAAAATCAAGAAATAAATAAAAATTAAAAATATAAAAAAATTAAAAAAAAAATGTAAAAAATTTAAAATAAATTTAAAAAGCTTTAAACAAAACAACAACTGAATCACTTAAAAATAATTTAATTGTTTCTACACACAGGTTAGCTCGTGTGTGCCCCTCATGAGTAATTGTATTATTGTTGTGGCAACATCTGCACCTGCCACAGCAGCAGCAGCAGCAGCAGCCAGTGAGTGACTGTCGCCCATAAGCCAAGTGAAGTGTAGCAGGCGTTTGTTGTTTTTGTACGACAATCAGCAGTGCAAATAAATGCAAAAAAAAAATGAAAAAATAAAAATAAATTGAATTGAATTGTATTAAATTAATTTAAAATAAATGTACATTCATATAAAAGTGTGTCTGCTGTGTAAGAATAGTGTTCAAGTGCCCTTGGCGTGCAACAAGGCAGAGCAACCAACAACAAGCAATAGTGGAACGCTCACAACATTGACGAGCGTAAATAAAATTTATTTCAAGTGCAACCCAAAAATAACAGATAATAAATTGTAAACATCTTTTTTTCGCCTGTAAAATCAAAAACATAACAACGTGTTGTTTGCGGCCGAACGGACAAGGTATGTTGGCGCATTCAATATATGTATATATGTAATTACGTATTGCACTTCTAAGGTTTATTCCTTTATTATTTTAAGTACTGGGTATTTTTATTTAAATTTTGAAAAAGCTCAAATTTTTTTTAAATATATTACAGGTGTGTTTTTGTGGAAATTGTAGATACGCCTTTTTGTTTTTTCAAATATGCCCTTTTGTAGTAAATTGGCTTTATATAGCCCCTTCATCGTTATCTTTTCATTTCGACAGCAATGCGACATTCTTAAATTTATTTAGTACTTCTTATTCTTTCACTGCTTATCCATATTTGTCAACTTAAATAAGATATGAGCGTGGAAAGGCGGTGTCGGCGTGCCACACCTTACTTTGTCATTATTTCTTACACCTAATTTAAGGGGCAAAAATAAAATAATATATATACAAAAAATACTAAAACACCTTCGGTTTCTTTCCACTTGTGTACATATTTGTAATCAATTTTGCTTTAGTTTATATTTTTTATTTATTATTTTTTCATATACGCCTCTTTATTGCATTGCCATACCCTTATATTACATATTCGCATATTCACATACTCGTACATACATATGTATGCACATAAAATATACCTAAAGAGATAAGTAAGTTTATCTCCATCCATGACAATCACTACACTTCATTGCTTGCATTTGTCAAGTGTCGAATTTTTTTTTTACAATTTATGACTCTTTTAAGTGATTTACAACCATAACTGCCGTCAAACGCCCACAGCTGCTGTTCGTTCATGCGAAATGCAGTGATTTGGGTGGCTGAAGAGGTGCAAAAATAAAAGTGTAAAACAACAACAACAACAACACCTAGACAGACTGTCAAGGTTGTGTAGGCAATTACAAGCATTTTTATTTGTTTGTATATAAACACAAGTTAACTTTGCCATTATTTAAGGTTCATTGTAATTTGCATCTTGAATTGCTCACCAAGTGTCCTTCGACTTCCACTTGAGAACGACCAACTGGCGCCTGGTGTCATTTTATGTATGCCAATGAAATATAATAACTTTATACAAAATAATATAAAAAAATAAAATAAATTAAAAAATAAAATAAAAATAAAAGAATAATATGAAACAAAATAGCCAAAAATAAAATAAAAGAAAAAAACTAAAATAAAATAAAATAAAATAACCAAAAATAAAATAAAAAAATTAAATTAAATTTAATTAAACAAAATAAAGTGAAATAAAATAAAATAAAGTGAAATAAAATAAAATAAAATAAAATAAAATAAAACAAAATAAAGTGAAACAAAATAAAATAAAATAAAACAAAATAAAATAAAATAAAATAAAATAAAATAAAATAAAATAAAATAAAATAAAATAAAATAAAATAAAATAAAATAATATAAAATAAAATAAAATAAAATAAAATAAAATAAAATAAAATAAAATAAAATAAAGTAAAATAAAATAAAATAAAATAAAATAAAATAAAATAAAATAAAATAAAATAAAATAAAATAAAATAAAATAAAATAAAATAAAATAAAATAAAATAAAATAAAATAAAATAAAATAAAATAAAATAAAATAAAATAAAATAAAATAAAGTAAAATAAAATAAAATAAAATAAAATAAAATAAAATAAAATAAAATAAAATAAAATAAAATAAAATAAAATAAAATAAAATAAAATAAAATAAAATAAAATAAAATAAAATAAAATTAAACTAAATTAAATTAAATTAAATTAAATTAAATAAAACAAAATAAAATAAAATAAAAAAAAATAAAATATAATAAAATAAAATAAAATAAAATAAAATAAAACAAAATAAAATAAAATAAAATAAAATAAATTAAAAAAAATAAAATAAAATAATGAAAATAAAATAAAATAAGATAAAATAAAATAAAATATAATAAAATGAAATAAAAAATAAAATAAAATAAAATGAAATAAAAAATAAAATAAAATAAAATAAAATAAATTAAAATAAAATAAAATAAATGAAATAAAAAATAAAATAAAATAAATTAAAACAAAATAAAATAAAATAATATAAAATAAAATAAAATAAAATAAAATAAAATAAAATAAAATAAAATAAAATAAAATAAAATAAAATAAAATAAAATAAAATAAAATAAAATAAAATAAAATAAAATAAAATAAAATAAAATAAAATAAAATAAAATAAAATAAAATAAAATAAAATAAAATAAAATAGAATAAAATAAAATAAAATAAAATAAAATAAAATAAAATAAAATAAAGTAAAATAATTAAAGAAAATAACCATATCCTCTTTATAAAATTTTCCAACACCAAATCGCAAAGTGGTTGCTGTATGCCCTCAATATCTTCGCGAATTCTATCTTTGAAGTCTTGAATCGATATTGGTCTCTTGGCGTAGACCTTATCTTACCTAATCTGGCCCCAAAGGAAGAATTCGCAAGGTGTTAAATCACAAATTAAACGTTGTCCAGCTAAATCCCACCCAATTCCAGCCATAAACCACACCAAACAGATTTCAACAATAAATCTCAGGTGGTCTTCGCCCCATATGCGTCAGTTTTGGTTAAGGGTATAATAGTTAATACACTTTTTGTGCAGTAAATACTGATTTCCTTTACAGCATGCAAGTCAAGATCGTTGCAACTTGAATTAATTTTATATTCAACAACTTGTGAGAAAATGTAATAAAATTATAACGTTTTGCTTGGCTACACTAACTACCTTTCTTTATTTTCAAAAAATTGGTGTTTAAATAAATTTTATTTTTATTAAGATTTTTCTTAAAGTTGAACTCGAGTAGAAATTTTCTCTTGATTCTCATTATAAGGTATTTGGGTTTTTTTTTCTTTTTTATTTTCATTTTATTTTTTTAACAATTTCCGTCGTGACGTAAATAATTGCAAATATCAAAAATAAAATAATAATAAAAAATAAATAATTAATAATAAAAATATAAAAAAAAAATAAAATAAAAAATGTGTTAAAATCAAATTAATATAATTTGTTTATGATGACAGCCAAATTCTCAATTCTCGCTAGCATTTCCCAACCAATGCCATATTATATGTGTGTACATATGTACGTATTTATTGTATTTGCATTTCTATAGAATTTCGTTAAGCATTTCTAATTTCTAATTTTAAAACCATATACACAAGCATAATAGATATTAGATACATACGTATACATGTACTTACTATACATATACGAGTATGTATGCGCACTAAGAATTCCCCTGTAGTATTCGCTATTTACCTGTACGATTAGACAAGCTCAATTGCAGCGGCGGCCACGACGACCACAACTGAGATTTGCTCATTAGCTAATGCGTCAATCAACGGTACAAGTGGCAGTTGCAACAACACATTTGACATACAGTCGGTTGTGAACGTGCCGCCAATGTAAATCGTGTGTGACCAAATGACCGAGAGACAAATACGAGTGACAGCGACGGGAGAGGGACGGCAGTCGGAGGCGATGTGTGCCCAAATGCAAATTGCACGGGATTTGTTGAACAGTTATGTGTACATGTATGAGCTACCAATGTTGTTTTTGTGTGTACTTTATACTGTTGGTTAGCAGCATTAAAATAGACAACAATAAATATAGAGAAAAACAATTCGTTAGGATTATAAAAATAAATGCTCAATTTGTTGCGCGATTTTACATTTTTTCTTTTTGTTTCAATGCACGAAAATCAAATAAAATAAAGTACATAAGTAGAGAGGAAAATTTTTCTTGGTCAAGTTCAGGGAATTAGCCGATAAATAATTGAGCATTCAATGACAGACTTTATTTTTATTTTTTTGCTGATTTTTCTCGTTTTTCCTCTTCCACCTGTGACTGGGCAGTGTAAATTTGTTGTAACAACAACATTTAAATACGATTTCAATGCATTTGTGCAAAGAAACACGTGCAACTTTAAGCCGGAAATGCTTTCCCTACGAGATCACCACTCATCGAACATCAGCCGATGCACCCACACATTGCAATTTTGCACCTACAACAACATGCGCATTTATTTAAATAAAATGTATATATAGAAACAGACTTGTATTTAATTGAATCGCCACATTTAATTAAATTCAAAATAAATAATTATTGAGTATGAATTGAGTGGAACAGTTTGAATCAATTAAAATACGACGGCGAATCCAATAAATTTACATAAATATGAAAAGCCAGTATTGATATGTGTGTATGTATGTATGTACATGACTTTACGCTGTCAACGTCTGTCAGCTTGCTATTTTGCCAGACAGGGGCGGGGCAGTTTACCGTGCACGTAATCAGAGCGTAGACTGATTAACTGCACTAAATTGCTTCTAATAACAATAAAAATACACATATATGTATATAAACGATTTGTTACTTTTTTGTTAATCACATACACTGTGTAAAAAATAATGCACAAATAATAATAAAAGTAAATCAGGAGTAACAAAAACAGCAGCAGATATTGTTTCCTGTCCCACAGAAAAAGATACTGATTAATAGCTGCATATTTTTCACTGGAACGTTATTAAAATTTCTGGCCTTGTAAAAAAATTTATAAAAATATATTTAGGAAATTTTGGTTGGTATACAAGCATAGAAAATGTTGAAACAATAATTTTTATAAAGAATTAAGGCGGAACAGAATATACAAAAAAAAAAAACTAAAAAAATAATAATAATTAAATATTATAATATGAAATAATTATAAAGTTTCATACCTATTACTTTGTAACTCATATTTAAACATTAAAAAATATTTAATTAAATAAATTTTTAATTAATAAACATAACAAAAAATAATTTAATTTTTAATAAATAAACATTAGAAAATAGTTGATAAATTTTTTATTATATTCTGAAACATTTAGATTTGTAAATAGTTGATAAATTTTGTAATACATTCTGAAAAATTTAGATTTATAAGAAAAAAACCAGAAATATAATAATTAAAAATTAAAATACGGAAAAATTAGAAAGTTTCATACCTAATACTATACAACTCATATTTAAACATTAAAAAATAATTAATTAATTTTTTAATAAATAAAAATACCAAAAAAATTATTTAATAATTAATTCAATAAAAAGTTATTAAAATAATAAAAAATAAATTATTAAAAAAAAATTAAAAAGTAGATTGTAAGCCGCTTAAGAAAAATATATTTTTCTCTAAGTGCACTAAGTATTAAATACATTTACTACACTCACTACAAATACAAAACTATTTAGCTGCGCCGTAGCAAAAATATTTCAATATATTTAAACAATCCCAATAGAACAGACGGTGCGATTGCTAAAGTTAATCGAAGCGATAAACGCGAAACATTCAAACCCGCAATTTAATAGACAATCGAGTGTTCAGCGTACTTTCGCTTAAGTGAAATAATACTTTGATGTCTTTGTTACTTTTATCTATGCGACAAACTGTATGAATGTACATATTTACACCCGTATTTATATTTTGTGCTCATACATACGTGTATATTGATTTCACTCTGCGCAAGCTTTAAATGTGCGTTGGTTTTAGAATTCGCAAACAATCGAAGTCATTGAGGGAAACCACTCATACATACATATATTATTATTCGTATATTTATGATTTTTTATTGGTCGAGGGTATAAATGCTTACACAATTTTTATGCAAAAGATTAAAAAGCACTCTTTCAAGTGTACTATAAAGGCCTTTTAGGGTGATATACAACAATTTTAAAGTCAACCAATATCAGCAATATTTAGTGTGTTAAATTATTTATTTTATTTTACTTTAATTTATTTTATTACATTTTGCCTTATTTTATTTTGATTAAATTTATTCATTTTAATTTTTTATTCTTATTTTTTTCAAGGTATTTCATTTGATTTATTTTATTTTAATATATTTAAATATATTTTCTAATTTCGTTTATATTAATTCAGTTTATTTATTTTTTGTTATTTTATTTTATTAACTTTGTTTTATTTTATTTTAATTCCTAATTTATTTAAATTTCAATTAATTTTATTTACTTTTTTACTTTATTTTATTTTATTAACTTTATTTTAATTTATTTAAATTACTCTTTTTATTTTCGTTTATTTTGTTTTTTTTTTTATATTTGATTTTAATGCATTTATTTTATTTTTTTAATTTAGTTTAAATTATTTTATTTATTTTATTCAGTTTTTGTTCTATTATTCTATTTTATTTTATTTTGATTTATTTTATTTTATTTTATTTTATTTTATTTTATTTTATTTTATTTTATTTTATTTATTTTATTTTATATTATTTTATTTCGTTTTATTTTATTTATTCTTTCATATTATTTTCTTTTATTACATTTATTTTATTTTACTTTTTTATTTAATTTTATTATTCTTTACTATATTTTATTTTATTTTGTTTGACTTTATTTTATTATATTTTATTTTATTTCATCTATTTTATTTTGTTTAACGTTTTTATTTTAATATACTTTATTTGATTTATTTAATTTTTTTAGTTTATTTTATTCAAGTTATTTATTTTATTTAGTTTAATTTCATTTTGTTTCCATATTTTTTATTTTATTTTATTTTATTTTATGTTATTTTATTTTATTTTAATCTAATTTAATTTTATTTTATTTTACTTTATTTTATTCTATTTTATTTTATTTTATTTTATTTTATTTTATTTTATTTTATTTTATTTTATTTTATTTTATTTTATTTTATAGTATTTTATTTTATTTTATTTTATCTTATTTTATTTTATTTTATATTATTTTATTTTATTTTATTTTATTTTATTTTATTTTTTTTATTTTATTTTATTTTATTTTATTTTATTTTATTTTATTCAAATTTAGCTTATTTTCTTTCATTTTATTCTATGCTATATTATTTGATTTTACTCTCATTCACAATAAATTATTTTCTTTTACTTCATTTTAGATTATTTGGCTTTATTTTATGGTGTTTATTTTATTTTATATTATTAGTTTAATTTCATTTAATTTAAAGTTATTTAATTTTGTGTAATTTATTTTTTTATTAGTTATTTAATTCAAATATTTTCCAAAAACCCAAGTTTGTTTGACATTGAAAACCATAGCTGAAATCACTCAATCAATAAATCAATCACTTCGTAAAATAATCAATAAATAATATATGTGTGTACACATAACCAAACATAAATATAAATTAATTAACAATGCAAACTGCATCTGTTAAAAATACGGTGTAGAAATGCGTTTTCCCCATTGTGGGTTACAATTGTGGCCATTCATTCAGCACTTTGCCTTATTATGTAGTATATAATATTTAAATATACGTGTACATTTTGATGTTGTGTTGTGTGTTGTGATTAAATGGTGGTAATTTGTGTTTATTGTTGTACTACTAAGTAGTGTTATTATTATTGGTTTTACGTATTTTTATTGCTATTAAATTTGGTGTTAAAAACCAAAAAAAATATTAGTTTAAATTGTTTCTTTAGCACTTTAACTGATTTAATTGGCATTTGGTTACTTATACGCCACGCACATTTTAAATAATTAATTGTGGGCTTATGTATATTTATGTGCATACACTATACATTGAAATCGCTACGCATTAGTTAAGTTTATTTTGTAGGCAATCAGTGATTATTCACGAATTTTTTACGGTTGTTAATACAATTAAGTTTTATTTATATAGATATAGATTTATCTTAGCGTCGTTTGTATATGTTTTATACTTTTCTACTATTTTTATTTTATTTTTTACTTCTATTATTTTTAATTTTATTATTTTTTATTTTATTTTATTTGTTTTAATTTACTTTATTGTACTCTTAACTGTTTTTAGTTTATTTTTACTTTTAATTTTTCTGCCTTCTTTTCATTTTATTTATATTTTTTTTTAATTTTTTTATTTATTGTCTTGATTTTATTTTATTTTTATTTTATTTTATTTTATTTTCTTTTATTTTATTTTATTTTATTTTATTTTATTTTATTTTATTTTATTTTATTTTATTTTATTTTATTTTATTTTATTTTATTTTATTTTATTTTATTTTATTTTATTTTATTTTATTTTATTTTATTTTATTTTATTTTATTTTATTTTATTTCATTTTATTTTATTTTATTTTATTTTATTTTATTTTATTTTATTTTATTTTATTTTATTTTATTTATTTTATTTTATTTGACATCACTTAATTTATTATTATTTTAACTCCTTTTTTATATAAATTACTTTATTGTGCTTCCTACTATTTTGATTTTATTTTAATTCTTAGGCTATTTAGTTTTATTTTTCTGTTTTAGTTTACTTTATTTTATTTTTTTTTCACTTTTATTTTATTCTATTTTACCTTCTTTTATTTTATTTTAGTTTATTCTTTTTTCCTGCTTCCTATTTTGTTTTATTTTGTGTTTTTATTTAATTATTATTATTTTGCTTATTAATTTTTTCTGTCTTTATTTTTAATTTTTATTTTATTTCATTTTATTTTATTTTGTTTTAGTTTATTTATTTTATTTTATTTTATTTTATTTATTTGATTTTCTTTTATTTTATTTTGTATAATTATTTTATTTTTTATGATTATTTTATTTTATTTGACTATTTTATTAGTTATTATATTTCATTCAACTATTTTTTATACAATATATTCTCTATATATTTTTGTTTTCTTTAAATAAATTTTATTTATTTCCAAAACCAATTAATACCTTTTTCGTATTTATGCCTTCTTCATTATTCGTTTAAAAATCTGTTAATTAATTAAATAAAACCTTTCAAGTGTGACCTTGTTGAAAGCCTGAAATATAATTTTGGTTTTGTTTAATTCAGACATTAATTATTTAATAATCAATTATAGGTGTCAAGAGACTTAAGGGTTAGCTATGCAGATATAATTAATTAAATATGTTAGTTAGTACTGATTTATGCGAAATTAAATTGAATATTATAATACATTTGTATTCATCACTGATTTAGAAAGCAAAAAAGTAGATTCGGGCTTAGACTGTTTTACATACGTCTATGTACATACATATATAAAATTTAGTCTTTAAATCTGCGTGCATAGGATTTGCTTTCAATAATTTTTTTTTTTTTTGTAATTATATCACTAAAAATATTTTAACGTCGAATTCTTCTAAAATGTAGTACTTCAGTCATCTTTCGAATATAATAATGTTTTCTATTTTCTTATGCAGAATCAGCAAATTATTTTAACTTTTTGAAATTTTATAATGTTGACTTACACTGGCATATTTAAAAATGCGTCATTAATTGTAAAACTCAAAGAGTTTTCCACTATTTAATTTCACAACCACCTTATCACCTCTAGCAAATTTTTCCAATATATGAATGTATGTACATACATATATGAGTTTTACATTTCATAATGCCAATCTTACTTCTAAACAAAGCTTCTATAATACTAAGTACGACTGGGAATTGCAGGGAGGGAATTTCATAACCATTTACAACAACAAAGCGACATAATGGTATGACGTTGAGCCAGAAGTGATAAATAAATTTGAAAAAAAAAAATTGTAAGAAAAACTGTGGCAGCAGAATTGGCTGAAGCCAATGACGTAGGTTCGCACTTGCAAAAGTGTCCATATGTAAATGCATATAGTATGACTGTGTATAGAGGCAAGTGTGCGTATGAGGGGTAGGTGTTAGTACAATAAATGTGACGTACACAAACACACACAACAAGGCCAACGACATCATAATATGTTTTCTCTTGTCACAAATTTCAGTTGTCAACTAAAGGCGCCTACTTAATGCGTGACCTAGTCTGACTTACAAATATGCATACATACTTACAAACACGCTTAGATATTTATAGTTTTTTGTTTTTAGAAAACTGAAGCATTTTTATACCTATGCTCAAAAAAAAAATGCACAAGCCAAAGTTCGGGATTTTTCTATAGGCTGCCTGCAACTAAATTACTGTGGTATTGAAAATAGCAATAATTATTTAAAAAAAGACTCGCCATGAAATTTTGTTTAACCTTTCTCTTAACTCAAATCCGCTTTGAAATGGTTTTCTACTTTGCGTTCTTCACAAAAAAAGCAAAAAAAAAACACACAAATCGAATTGCTTTTGACCAAACTTTCTTAGCCGGTAAGTGATTCATGGCAAGACATAGCCATTTTTAGTACTGTTTGTGTGTATACATGTGTTTGTGATTTAATGTTTGCAAATCGATTTTTACTTCAACTTTCCTTATTTGTTTTAGTTTTTTAATTTTTTTCTTTTTCTCCTTTTTTTCTTACTTGGCGACAGTCAGCCAGCGGGTTTATGAGTTCTGAGAAAGAATGTTGCAAGTGTTTTGTGGCAAAGGGTGTGCCTGCGTGTGCAGTAATATCGCTGTTTTTTTTTTACTCCATTTTCACAGCTTTCAAAACTTGTTTCTCGCACTTTTCAAACAAATCCACGTACATACCTACATACACGTATGTATGTTTGGCTGAGTTTTTACTTAAAGCTGTCATTTGGCACGCGATATTAAAGTGCACAGTGGCCAATCCTTGAAACAAGCAGTAAATAATTGCTTGAGCACGCGTTCAAATGAAAGTATGTATGTGTGTACGTACGTATGTAATTAAAATTTTTTTGCAACAATTTGCCACACGACAATGTACTTTATGGCGCGACATACATTGTTAAAAACAAAAACAAAACAAAATAAAAATAAAATATTCATACACATATCAACACGATTATTTCAAATTTATTTCATTTACTTTAGTTAACTTTTACCTCAATTTTTTCTTGGAATTTTCGCTTATTTGATTTAAATCAATAATAGTTTAAAATTGAAAAAAGTTCGTGAAGAAGAAGAATGAATATTAAACAGACGTATAATATATCTAAGCTTATGTTCTTTTATATTTCTTAGTTTCATCATAGGAATTTTACTAAAAGTCAATGAAATTTTAGTTAAAGCTTTCTAATTGATACTAAAATCAAAAAGAAATGTGTATATATATATTTAAATTATTGTAAAGCGGCATCTTTAACTTAAAAAGTTTATTTCTAGCTTTCATTTTTATTTCTATTATATCAGAATTTTACTTTATTAACATATATAAAATTTTATATTACATAAAATGTTGGCAACCCTACCCGAGGGTTTTAAAAATTCTTTGCTGAAATCTCAATATTTTATATATTTAATAAACTTCCACCTTTAGTTTATATTAAATATATATTTAACGACCTATTTTTATTATCGCAAAAGTTTCTTCAACTCGCGCTATTGAATTTAATTTTTTGTTTTTTCTAAATATTTTTCAACAAACTTTTGCCCTCCAAGTTTTGGTTTAATACGATTTTTTTGCATAATGTGTTTGTTGACATCTCGCTCGTTTTTAGCACGTGATGTTGCGTGTTTCAGGCTAATTTAGGCAGAAGCTTTCAAAGCTATGTTCAAACGTAACCTATATTGAAATATATACACAAGTCAAAAACTAAAATAAAATGAAATGAAATAAAATAAAAAAAACAACAAAGTAAAGTGAAATAAAATAAAATAAAATAAAATTAAATAAAATTAAATTAAATAAAATTAAATTAAATAAAATAAAATAAAATAAAATAAAATAAAATAGAATAAAATAATTAAAATAAAATAAAATAAACTAAAATAAACTAAAATAAAATAAAATAAAATAAAATAAAATGAAATAAAATAAAATAAAATAAAATAAAATAACATAAAATAAAATAAAATAGAATAAAATAGAATAAAATAGAATAAAATAATTAAAATAAAATAAAATAAACTAAAATAAAATAAAATAAAATAAAATAAAATAAAATAAAATAAAATAAAATAAAATAAAATAAAATAAAATAAAATAAAATAAAATAAAATAAAATAAAATAAAATAAAATAAAATAAAATAAAATAAAATAAAATAAAATAAAATAAAATAAAATAAAATAAAATAAAATAAAATAAAATAAAATAAAATAAAATAAAATAAAATAAAATAAAATAAAATAAAATAAAATAAAATAAAATAAAATAAAATAAAATAAAATAAAATAAAATAAAATAAAATAAAATAAAATAAAATAAAATAAAATAAAATAAAATAAAATAAAATAAAATAAAATAAAATAAAATAAAATAAAATAAAATAAAATAAAATAAAATAAAATAAAATAAAATAAAATGAAATAAAATAAAATAAAATAAAATAAAATAACATAAAATAAAATAAAATAGAATAAAATAGAATAAAATAGAATAAAATAAAATAAAATAAAATAAAATAAAATAAAATAAAATAAAATAAAATAAAATAAAATAAAATAAAATAAAATAAAATAAAATAAAATAAAATAAAATAAAATAAAATAAAATAAAATAAAATAAAATAAAATAAAATAAAATAAAATAAAATAAAATAAAATAAAATAAAATAAAATAAAATGAAATGAACTGAAATGAACTGAAATGAAATGAAATGAAATGAAATAGAATAAAATAACATAAAATAAAATAAAATAAAATAAAATAGAATAAAATAATTAAAATAAAATAAAATAAACTAAAATAAACTAAAATAAAATAAAATAAAATAAAATAAAATAAAATGAAATAAAATAAAATAAAATAAAATAAAATAACATAAAATAAAATAAAATAGAATAAAATAGAATAAAATAGAATAAAATAAAATAAAATAAAATAAAATAAAATAAAATAAAATAAAATAAAATAAAATAAAATAAAATAAAATAAAATAAAATAAAATAAAATAAAATAAAATAAAATAAAATAAAATAAAATAAAATAAAATAAAATAAAATAAAATAAAATAAAATAAAATAAAATAAAATAAAATAAAATAAAATAAAATAAAATAAAATAAAATAAAATAAAATGAAATGAACTGAAATGAACTGAAATGAAATGAAATGAAATGAAATAGAATAAAATAACATAAAATAAAATAAAATAAAATAAAATAGAATAAAATAATTAAAATAAAATAAAATAAACTAAAATAAACTAAAATAAAATAAAATAAAATAAAATAAAATAAAATAAAATGAAATAAAATAAAATAAAATAAAATAAAATAACATAAAATAAAATAAAATAGAATAAAATAGAATAAAATAGAATAAAATAATTAAAATAAAATAAAATAAACTAAAATAAAATAAAATAAAATAAAATAAAATAAAATAAAATAAAATAAAATAAAATAAAATAAAATACAATAAAATAAAATAAAATATTATAAAATAAAATATAAAAAAATTAAATAAAATAAAATAAAATAAAATAAAATAAAATAAAAAATAAAATAAAATAAAAAATAAAATAAAACAAAACAAAATAAAATAAAATAAAATAAAATAATTAAAAAATTAAAATAAAATAAAATAAAATAAATAAAATAAAATAATTAAAATAAAATAATACAAAACAAAATAAAATAAAACAAAATAAATTTAATAAGACCGAAAATTTGAAAAAACAAAAAAAACAATATAAACTAAAGTAAAATAAAACAAAACAAAAAAAGACAATGAATTATAATAGAATAACTTAAATTAAATTAAACGGAAAATAAAAGTAAAATAAATGAAATACAATAAATGAAATAAAATAAAATGCAAAAGGATAAAATAAATTAAAATATAAATATAAGATAAAATAAAATTAAAATATAAAATAAATAATGTTAAATAAAATCTAATGTATTATATTACATTAAAGTAAAATATAGAAAAAGAAATTAAATGAAGTAAAATAAAATTAATAAAAATAAAAAATTAAATTAAAAAAAATTAAAAATGAAAAAAATAAAAATTAAAATAAAATAATATAAAATAAATAAAAATAAAATCAAATAATATAAAGTAAAATACAATTTTGTAAGAAAATAAAATAAATTAAACTGAATTTAAATGGAATAAAATAAAATAAGTAAATAAAATATATTAAATAATATAAAAAAATAAAATAATATTATATATAAAAAATATCATATATATATAATTGAGTTAAAATAAAATAAATTTAAATGAAAATAAAAAAATGAAAAGAATTAAATATCATATTTCAATCATACGACATAACCACAATTCCTTAATCAAAACTCATTTTATGTATTTAAGCCAAAAGAGTACCATTAATTTACCAAAAATATTCGCACTGCTGCGTCATAAAAACATTCTGGAAACAAAATTAAAAAATTAATTTTTTTCAATCTTAGCAACTGCCCATTTTAAGTAAAAGCTTCTTTATGTTAATACTAAAAAAGGAATTAGGTAAAAATACTAAAAAAAAACTGCTTTGTATTATTGTAACACGGCTGGCAACAAGCTGAGCAAGCATCAATACCGTCATTTAGAATCACGTATAAACTGGGAGAAGAAATCATTCTTTTGGTGAGCCAATAATTCAAAAGCAATAAAAATCAGCTCCAAAGCCGCTTAAATCTAATACATTCTCAGACAAGCTTAAAAACGATTTCTTATTGGTTTAAAAAATACTTATTTTTGGTTAACTCACGAATTTTTTCCACTTATTTAGTCCATTCATCCATCAATCTGCCGGTATTTGCATATACAAGTCCATATGTATGTATGCAAATCGGTAGCGGAATATTTATTTCACAAGCTTTTGAAATGATGCGCAGAGTGTAAGCGCATCTTTTGTACTTTGACAAATGTAAAAATTTATAAATCTTGACAAATAATTTGATTGGCGGCTCTTCAGTTCCTCACCTTTCGATTGCTACTGGTTTTGAATCCGTTCGAGTTGTAGCAAGTTATATTATAAATATAAGTAAAATAAAATAAAATGAAATAAAATAAAATCATATAAAAGAGAACAAAATAAAAGAACTAAAAAAATTAAGATAAAAGATAGTAAATAATAAATAAAAATATATTGAAATAAAAAAATAAAACAATACAAAAGCAAAAAAATAAATTATATTGAAATAAAAGAAAATAAAAATAAATTAAAATAAAATACATGCGTATGAAATAGAGTAAATAAAAACTTATTAATATTAATTAAATAAAATATAGTAAAATAAAATAAAATAAAACATTAAATTAAATTAATATAAATTATGTTGAAACGAATAATAAAATCGAATTGAAATAAAGTATAATAAATAAATTAAAATAAAATAAAAATAAATTAAATTAAACGGAAAAAATTTAAATATAAGATAATTTAAGATAAATTAAAAAATAAAGTAAAATAAAGGAAAAAACCAAAGTACGTATAATTAGAATAAAACAAAAGAGAAAATAATAAAATAATACACAACAAATAAAATGAAAAGAATAAAATAAAGTAAGATAAAACAACAAATTAAATTAAAAAAGAACCAATAAAATAAAATTATATTAAACGGAAAATAAAATGAAAAGAATAAAATAAAATAAATTAAAATAAACGGAAAGAAATAAAGTATTATAAAATAAAATAAGATAAATTAAAGAAAAAAATAAAATAAAGGAAAAAACTAAGTAATTAGAATAAAACAAAAAATAATAATAAAATAAAACAAAACAAATAAAATAAAATAAATTAAAACAATTAAATAAAATACCGTAAATATAAATTGAAATAAAATTTAATAAAATAAAAAAAATAAAATAAAATAAAACAAAATGAAATAAAATAAAATAAAACAAAATAAAACAAAATAAAATAAAGTAAAATAAAATAAAATAAAATAAAATAAAATAAAAATAAAATAAAATAAAATAAAATAAAATAAAATAAAATAAAATAAAATAAAATAAAATAAAATAAAATAAAATAAAATAAAATAAAATAAAATAAAATAAAATAAAATAAAATAAAATAAAATAAAATAAAATAAAATAAAATAAAATAAAATAAAATATAATGAAATATAATAAAATGTAATATAATAAAATAAAATAAAATAATATAAACTAAAATAAAATAAAATAAAATAAAATAAAATAAAATAAAATATAATAAAATAAAAAAAATAAAATAAAATAATAAAAAAATAAAATAAAAAAATAAAATAAATTGAAATAAAATAAAATAAAATAAAAAAAATAAAATAAAATAACATAAAAAAAATTATATAAAAGAAGTAAAATAAAATAAAATAAAATAAAATAAAATAAAATAAAATAAAATAAAATAAAATAAAATAAAATGGAGTAAAATAAAATAAAATAAAATAAAATAAAACAAAATGAAAAAATTAAAATAAAATGAATAAAATAAATACATAAATAAAAAGATAAACAGTAAAAAATAAAAAAGTAATACCTGTTCCAGAATTTTCCTTCATACTCCCAAACTAGCACTATTGTGTACGTCTCAACACTATATGTTCATAATTTTTTTCTTATATCAACAACAAAAGTGCAAAACGTGGGATTTCCTTTGACAGCATGATTAGCATTTTAGATTTATACGCTAATGTATTTTTTATGTAATTAAACCCGTTAAATGTATATCTAAATATAAAATAATAGCTGTGAATATATACATATATGTATTTGAATAGTTGAAGGTACTCGTATTCATTTGACTGATGCTCGCGGATAGCCTTAACTGACCAACGTTACTGTTGCACTCAGCTGCTATTTAGGTAAATACACTCGCATATACATATGTAAGTATGTACATTTGTATGCGTGTATGTAATTATATTCTCATTGTTACAGCACAAAATTTACTCATTGTCAACTATTAATACGGATTTGCATATGCACATTTATTCAAACAGTAAACAATAGCAAGACATACAAACAAACAAATGTAGGTATGTATGTCTTATATTGTATGTAAAATTACAGCAAGTAAGCCATCCATAAAGGTGGAAAATTTATTATTGGTGTATGAAATTAACACATTCGATATTTATTATTTAAATGAAGTAAGTTGGTTTATACAAAAAAAAAAAAACAAAAAAAAAATAATGGCATCAAAGTTATCTACGCCGATTCGATTGTCAGTTTCTAATGCTCAAACGATTTATTAAATACTTTTAGACATCTGTTGAGCTTACAACTCAGTCAGTCTTGTGCGATGAGAGACTTCAGTTTCAACGCATAAATTAATGTCAGCGAAACAGCGTACAAAGTTGTAAAAAAAAAATATAAATTATTTCTTGCAATCTTTCAGTAACCTCAATAGACTCATTAGCAGATTTTCATTATCTACGTGCATTTGTCATAAAACTTATACTTATATACACGTATGTATGATTTATTGACTTGCGAAACACTTAAGGCAATTTAAATGTATATTGAGTTATTAAATTTTGTATCTTCAAAATTATAATTTATATTTTTTAATGCCATGTACATACATACATACACGTACCTATATAGATATGTCTATAGAAATATTTTATAATTGCTGCATTTTAATCAGACTTTGTGGGTGTGTCTCGAGTTATGGTGATGTTAGATATGTGTAGGAAGTTGACATTCATATTCATAACACGTCTCAACTAATAAAAATATGCTACAAATACATTATATAACCATTAATATTCAATTTTATTTCACATATTTTTATTTTAATTTTTTTTTGACATTTTAAATTTTATCCGTTATTATGTTTCAAAAAATTATTTTTTGTATTTGTTAATTTTTTTTTTATCAAATACTAATTTTATTAAAACTAAATTTTACATTCATTTTACCCGTTTTATTTTTCATTTTTTTCTTTACTTTCTGCTCAATACTTAGTTCAAACTAATATAAGTAATTATAATTATGGTTAATTATAATTAAAAAGTTTTTGTTATTTTGTTTACTATTAATTTACACAACAGATTTTTGATATTTAATTTAAACGTTATATTAACATTAATTTCAACTACATCATGAAATTTTATAAAGTCTTTTTTTATCAAGAAATAATTTTTTAGTAAAATATTTTTATAATAGTTCGCTCGTTCAAAGCATATTTTCTAAGCCAATCTCCTTTTATTTATTATTTGTAGCTTTAAATTTCACTTTTAATAGATATTTTCAAGTAACTTCTTCAATTTGAAAAAAAAGTTTTTCAATAACTTTTATTTTTTAATATTTTAAAGTTTTTTTATTTTATATTAATTTATTTTATCTTATTTTAATTTATTTTTTGCCCTATTTTATTATAGTATATTTTATTTAGCTCGGTTGTTTTAATATAATTTATAATTTCAATTTGTTTATTTTTATTTTGTTTCACTTAATTTTACTTTACTTTATATAATTTTATTCACTAATATAATTTTTTGATATTATTTAGTTTCATTTTTTTATATTATTTTATTTTACCTTATTTAATGTAATTTAATTTTTCGTTTTATTTAATTTCTTATAATTTATTAAGTTATTTTATTTTGTTTTGTTTTACTTTATTTTATTTTATTTTATTTTATTTTGATTTGTTTTATTTTATTTTATATTATTTTATTTTATTTTACTTTATTTCATTTAATTATTTTATTTTATTTTTTTCTTATTTCAATTTATTTTATTTTATTTCATTTCATTTCTCTTTATTTTATTTTATTTTATTTTATTTTTTATTTTATTTTATGTTATTATATTTTATTTTATTTTATTTTGTTTTATTTTATTTCATTTTATTTTATTTTATTTTATTTTATTTTATTTTATTTTATTTTATTTTATTTTATTTTATTTTATTTTATTTTATTTTATTTTATTTTATTTTATTTTATTTTATTTTATTTTATTTTATTTTATTTTATTTTATTTTATTTTATTTTATTTTATTTTATTTTATTTTATTTTATTTTATTTTATTTTATTTTATTTTATTTTATTTTATTTTATTTTATTTTATTTTATTTTATTTATTTTAATTTAATTTAATTTAATTTTATTTTATTTTATATTATTTTATTTTATTTTATTTTATTTTATTTTATTTTATTTTATTTTATTTTATTTTATTTTATTTTATTTTATTTTATTTTATTTTATTTTATTTTATTTTATTTTATTTTATTTTATTATTTTATTATATTTTGTTTTATTTTATTTTATTTTATTAGTTTTATTTTATTTTATTTTACTTTATTTTTTTATTTAATTTAATTTAATTTATTTTTATTTTATTTTATTTTATTTCATTTCATTTTATTTTATTTTAATTTATTTTATTTTATTCTATTTTATTAATTTTTTTTTTTTTTATTTTGTTTTATTTTGTTTTATGCTTTTCTACTTTAGTTAATATATGTATTTTATTTTATTTTTTATATTTTTTTAGTTTTTTTAATCAGTTGTTCTAATAACACACACCTTAAGTTTAGACTGCTAACAACCTACTATTAACTAATTACATATAATAGACACCAAATCAAGTTTTATATTTGCATGTGCGGGCTGACAATAATTACAGTTAATTGATACTTGCATGGAATAATGCTACCGGTTTACTCGCGTATGTATCAAGAAAATCACAATACCTTAGCTAAGCAATGTTGAATAAAAAAGTCAACGACAAATGTGGTCATAATGCTTAGAAGAGTATAGGGAATTAATTTTAAAATAATAAAAAATATAATAACAATAAGTTTATCTCCTCTGCTTATCAACTGTTGTCTTTTGTAGTGCTGATGACCTTCCAACCTTTTACTAAAGCTGCAACTGTTACGCCGTCAATTAATGCCCTTTTGTATATTTATTTAATCACAAAAAATTTAAAATTCTGTCCTAGAAATGATTAGAAAATATGTATAATAATTAACAAGTGCTTCATATTTACATCTATGAATATATTCTATATTGATGTATACAAATATATGTGCGCTTGTAAGTACCACAGACGACAGTGTGTCTAGCAATTTCATCAGTAGACGTTCAAATTGAATGCAATCAATTGTTTATCAAATGTAAATATAATAAATAAATAAATGAAAGAAATTGCGCGGAAAATATTTTTCAACACGTTTTAATTCATTTTAAACAACAAATATATATTTTTTTTTGAATTAAATAAATATATTTATTTTATTTTTGCATTACAAAAATACATTTTTAATATCACATTTTTCTCTTCATTTCTCTTTTCAGATGTCAGATTTTTCGGATAGTTCACATAGTGGCGTCTCCAGTCCAGCATCGTCTTTAATTGAAAATTTCCACAAGAAAAATGGCACACCAACAACAAGCGGCTGTGGTGGCGGCGGCAGCAGCAGCAGCAGAGAGACATTAGTTACAACTCCTGCCTTAAATGGCCTCACGGTGGGTAACTGCAATGGCAGTAGTAATGGTTTAAGTAATGCAACAACAACAACCGTGGGGCGACACATAAATACAAGTTCGAGTTCAAGTAGTAGTGTTAAGGAAACATCATCCACATCATCGCAACATCAGGTGAGTGGCAAGATGAATGAACAAAATAAATAAAAATTAAAAGAGTTGAATTAAAACAAAAACAAAAAAAAAGCAATTACGAATAAATAGCAAATTAGCACATAAACATATACACATTTGTTAAATGTAGTCACATGAAAGAAACTAAGGGCAGTGCCTAAAAGTATGCAGCAAAAAGAGTGCCTCAATCGTACTGACCCAAAAGGAGGTGTGTGAAAGTTGAACGAATGAATATACATAAGTATGTACATATATATAAATATTTCATTCATACATATGTATATAATATATTAAACTTGTTCACTTGTCAAGTGCCAAGAAATATTCACTAAGCACGTGCTCCCTTATTTAAGTACTTTATTAATAAATTCTTGTTAAATGCAAACAAAACTCTACAAATGAACTAAAATTCCGATTTTTTTGCTGCAATTGTCTTTAGTTTTAAATCGAATGAGTAATATCTAAGTATATGTTGTATGAAGGTGTGTATTGCTCTTTACGTTACAAAAGAAAAGATTGCAAGTTAGCTACAAGCAAATTCAAACAAACAAAAACTGTGCTAACATCATCATTAATTAAGTGATAATTACTAATTGTTGATTAGAGTGAACAATATCAAAAGGTTATACCATTTACTATATACATACATAAATATACATATGTAGGTAGTGAAAAACATTGCTTTCTTCTAACAAATAAAGTAAAAAAAAAACATTTAATAAGCTAAACTAAAAAAATTAAAAAAAAATTAAATTAAATTAAATTAATTAAAATTAAATTAAATTAATTATATTAAATTAAACTAAAATAATTAAAATTAAACAAATAGTAAATAAAGTAAGACAAATTAAAGTAAACTAGAAAAATGCATAAAATTAAATTAAATTAAATTCATAAAAATTAATAATAAAAAAATTAAAATAATAAATTAGATTAAATTAAAGAAAATTAGTTTAAGTAAATTAAATTAAATAAAACATAATAATAAAATAATTTGGAAAAAAATAAAATGGAAAGATTTAAAAAAAACTTTAATATAAAATAAATTATATTAAATTAAACTAAAATAATTAAAATTAAATAAATAATAAATAAAGTAAAATAAATTACAGTAAATTAAAAAAAAGACATAAAAAATATTAAATTAAAATAAATCAAAATAAATTAAATTAAATTAATGGCCTAAAATAAAATAAAGTATAATAAAATCAAATAAAATGAAATAAATTATACAATATTAAAATAAAGGCAAAATAAAAAATGGAATAAAGGTCTCGAGTTATGTTATTAACTTAAATTAAAATAAATTAAAGTAAACTGAATTAAACTAAACTAAAATAAATTAAATTAAATTAATTAACTAAAAAGTTAAAATATAATAAAGTCAAGAAAAATAAAATAAAATAAAAAATAGAATATAAGCTAATTAAAGTAAATTAAACAAAATTAATAATAAAAAATTAAAATAATAAATTAGATTAAATTAAAGAAAATAAATTTAAATAAATTAAATTAAATCAAACATAATAATAAAGTAAATTGGAAAAAAAATAAAATGAAAAAATCTAAAATAACAACAACAATATAAAAAAATAATATTAAATTAAACTAAAATAATTAAAATTAAATAAATAGTAAATAAAGTAAAATAAATTACAGTAAATTAAAAAAAAACATAAAAAAAATTTAATTAAAAGAAATCAAAATAAATTTAATTAAATTAAATTAATAGACTAGAATAAAATATAATAAAACAAAATAAATTATATTAAAATAAAAACAAAATAAAAAATGGAATAAAGGTTAATTAAAGTAAAATAAATAAAATTAATAATAAAAAAATTAAAATAATAAATTAGATTAAATTAAAGAAAGTGAATTTAAATAAATTAAATTAAATTAAATAAAACATAATAATAAAATAATTTGTAAAAAAATTAGAATGGAAAAATTTTAAATGTAGTTTAAAATAAAATAAGGAGAAAATAACAGAAAATAAAATAAATTAAAATGCGATATAAATAATTAAATATCATAAAAAAAAATAAATTAATCAAATTAAAATTATACAGACTTTTTGAATATTGTTCTCTGAAAGATATCACATATATGTAAATAAAGTGTTTTCCACTTCTTATTGGAAAACCCTGTACCTGAAGTTGAACTTCAGTAGATACTTTTTCATAGCAAATAAGACATTTTTCATTAGATTAAATACCAATGTGATAACATAATCACGTTTGAGGCTGTCAGCAACTCAAGTGGTAGCAGCTCATTTAGATATTTCTTTGTTAAATATTTTTTTTCCATGTTAGAGCACTTTTTGAAATTTATGTTCCTCTTTCTTAATACATTTACAGTAGCTATTTGAAAGGCAAATAATGTTATAATTGTTATTTTTAACGATTACGAGCTCACGTCGTTCATTAGCATTACGACAACTTTATCTCATTAAGGTATTTAATCAAAGAAAATTTGCAGCTTATCAGCGAGTGATTATTATTGTATATTGTGTTGTTCTTGGTCACCAAAAAAATGTGAATATAGCCAAGCAGGTGGGAACTTTCAATAAATAAAAGCATTATTTAATTTTGTGTGCTGATTTTGATAAATATGATTTTAGTAAACCTATTAAGAGCCACCCTATTATAGATTATATTACTTACATACATATGTACATATGCAGTTGTGTTTAATTTGTGCTAAATAACATTTAACAGCAGTCTCTAATTAATGACGTCGATTTTGGCAAAAAATAAAAAATAAATAAAATATGAAAACTTTTACGCCACCATCCATGCCATGCGCCATTTATTTTCGCCGTCAGAACACATTAATTTATTTGACTTTCTCAACAAAGCGCCCAACTGATTTAGGCACAACATGGCATTGGGCAAGTGTTTAGACGCATTAAAAGTTATATGAGTTTTTCATTGTGTTTTATAGAAGAAATTCTAAAAAGTTAGTTGGTGATTTTCTCTTCCAGGTTTTCACCATTTTTATAGCGAATTTTAATAATTTCAATGCGTTGCTGAAGCGTATAGCTTTTACTTGTCAAATGTCGGAAAATTCAAAAGTGACATCTACCGGAAAGCGGACGATTCAAAATAACATCTCTCATTGGAAAACCCTTTATATAAAAAATCTTCAAAATATATCATTTTAAACCAAAAAATTATATTTATTTATTTTTTTTAAATGTTTTTTTTTTTTGTATTTATGCGAAAATTATACCTTTCTGGCTTTCCATAAATTACACCAAACGCCATAAATTATTTCCCTAACCATAAATCAAGTGGCCATAAATCGCCTGGAGCTGGAAAAAATCAAAATCATTAATTTCAAAGCAATGGAATATTGAAATCTTTTCGTTAAAAATAGTTTATGCACTAATTCATGAATGTGTGAAGAAGAAATAAAACTTTTAAATTACAATTTTACATACATATGTACATACATAATTATAGAATATATAATATATATGTATATAGTTTTATAAACTAATTTTACAAACTACATATGTATGTATATACTACTGAGACAAATTTCGCGTGCGTTCGACATTATTTATGGCATAATCATAAAACTACAAATGCTAATCTAACGGCTGTCAATGAACGCTGAAACAAAAACAATTAACAAGTTTTACCAACACTTTTGTAAATCTTACACACATATTAAATATAAACATAATTCCATACAAATACCATATGTATGTATATATGTTGGTGTATATAATAATTAACACAACTTGACAAAAAGCTCATAAAACCCGGCGAAAAAGCATCCCATATTCACTTTAAACTATATATACATGTACATATGTACATTCATATATTTGTAATCGTATATAAATATGAAAACGAATTGCAAATATGACATCTAGTCTCGTATGTGCTTCTTAATATGTATGAATGTGATCCAATGGGTCTGTCTAGCCAGCACGAGGTGGGCGCGAAGTTAAAAATGCCACTATGATTCATCGAAGCTCCTCGTTTGCCGAATGTGAATCGTACCGGCTCGCCGTTGGCGCGTGTATTTTTTTTTCTTCTTTTCTTCTTTTGGTTATAGTGTAAATTCGCGTCACTTTTTTCTTCTACTTTTTTTGTTTCCTTTCTTCTATTTTATGCTTTCTTACCATTTTTGTTTTTATCATAAAACTCTGAAATCAGTTTTGCGTGGGTGTTTAAAAAAATACATATATTAATATTTTCAAAAATATTACTTAAGTGTGTTTTCACTGTAACTTACCTGTGCCCAGTGGGAACAGTCTGCGGGGAATTGCTAATGCTAAACGTTTTTTTTTTTTCAAAAAAAAGCAGTCCGTGGGCTTGAAATTCCCTGGAAAGGGGCGCTCGCATGCAGAATAATTTCTTTTTTTTATAATTTTGAAAGTTGGTCTGACCAAGTTTTGCACCCCTGAGCTATGGTACATCTTTTTTCTTTCGAGAAAGTGGTCCAGGTACCAGGTGGGTAGGTAAAAGTGCAGCCTTCCGGTCTCAAATAGCGCTAAATGCGCCATTTTGATGCAGCCTTTATATTCTTACTAGAGTTTGCATGTGATTTTAAGTCGGTTCTGATAAGGTTAAGTGAGTCTGGGATCAATTCAATGGATCTGTTTCCAGGTACACTTCCCGGAAGAAAAATTATATAAATCAAACGAGTAATACAAGTTTTTCGAACAGATCGGTCTCGACTACACTTCTCGGATATTTAATTCAGTAAGGAAAAATGTGATTAAAGTCAAATTTGTTTCAGATGATCGCATAAAATGGAAAAAGATGAGGGTGACAAAAAATATTTCGGGTGGACATGACACCATCCACTTTTCAGTCAAACAGTATATCTCAGAAACTACTTGAGAGAATACTATAAAAATCACTGCATATAATTTCTATGGCGGGTGTTAGTTGAAGGTTTTATTAGTAGATGTCGCTGGCAATATATATAAATTTCTATGATTTGGCATATTTGTAATTTTTTTCTATTGACATTAACCTACAAAAATACGCATGTCACATTACGCCAAAATAATAGCGTCATATTTGTTTACCTCAGTGAATATGTCGAGTTTCGTTCCAAGTAAATGGCATTTGCGGCATTCGTTGCTTTTTTTGTTTCATCAAAAGAAAAAAGCAGCTGAAACTGGTGGAAACTTATGGTGAACATGCTCCAGTGACTAGAACATGGTTCCGTCAATTTAAAAGTGGAGATTTCGATTTGACAGACAATAAACATCCTGGTGCAGCGAAAAAGTTCGAAGACGAGGAATTGAAGGCGTTATTGGATGTTGATCCAACCCAATCGCAACATAAATTGGCAGAAACACTACATGTGGCTCGAGGAGAAATTTGCTAACGTTTAAAAGCCATGGGAAAGATCCAGAAGTATGGAAAATGGGTGCCACACCAGCTGAACGATAGAACGATAGACAAATGGAAAATGGAAAAATCGTTTGTGAAATGCTGCTTCAACGATTCGAAAGCAAATCTTTTCTGCATCGAATTATCACGGGGGACGGAAAATGGATTTATTTTGAGAACCCGAAGCAAAAAAAATCATGGCTTTCCCCTGGTGAAGCTGGCCCATCGACTGCAATGCCAAATCGCTTTGGCCGTAAGACAATGCTCTGTGTTTGGTGGGACCAGTGTGGGGTGGTGTACTACGAGTTGTTAAAACCTGGTAAAACGGTGAACACGGATCGCTACCGACAACAAATGATCAATTTGAATCATGCGTTGATTGAAAAACGGTCGGAATGGGCCCGAAGACATGGCAAAGTTATCTTGCAACCTAACAACGCGCCGTCTCATACCGCTAAACTGGTGAAAGACACATTAAAAACACTTAATTGGGAAATATTATCGCACTCGCCGTACTCTCCAGACCTCGCCCCGTCCGACTATCACCTTTTCGCATCGATGGGACACTCCCTTGCAGAGCAGTGCTTCGCTAATTTTGAAGAAATCGAAAAATGGCTCGTCGAATTGTTTGCCTCGAAAGAGAAAAAGTTTTTTTGGAATGGTATCCATAATTTGCCTGAGAGATGGGCGAAATGTGTAGAAACCAATGGTCAATACTTTGAATAAAAAAATTTTTGAGATTCCTCTGAAAACTAAGTGTTTTCTTTCTTGAAAAAACCGGTAAATTTCAACTAACACACCTGGTTCGGTTTCACCCGAACTTAGCCTTGCTTACCTATTCACATATTTTCACAACCACCGTTGAAGAAAAGACCGACTAATAGAGTCCTTAATTATTATTAGGCTTTACCAAGGCTCAGTGACTGAAATCCTATTAAGCACTGCTCAGTCAAAACCTGTACAGTACATCACACTTTCCAAGCTCAAAGAGAATAAGGGAGCTTCAGATCGCACATTTTTCACCATTACTAATGATACAATTTTTTTAATCTTCTGTCAATTTGCATACTTATATAGAGGGTTTTTACCATTTTTGGTCATATCTTGAAAATAATATTTTACAAAAATATTTTATCTTGGCAAATTAATTTATTTATACATATTTTGCTGTGTGTTTAATGTTAATATTTGACATACCTACTTCTTCTATTTGCTGTATATATGTACATATGTATATGTACATCTATATGTATGTCTATTGTTTATTTTGCAATTCTCTTATCAGCTTGACGATGGTCACGCTTCTATTTTCTGTTTATTCCCGCGCTCATCTCAGTTGTGGTTTTTCCTCCTCTTCAATTTTAGTCTCTCAAACACCTTTTCCACACATTCCTACCTTACTCATCTACAACTGATTCATTTACCGGCATTCAGAATTTAATGTCATAATTTTATTATTATTTTTTTCTTTTTTTTTTACTGTTGCTCGCTGTGATGTCAACGCGTATTCCGCTGAATTCACCGAGTGATATACATACTTAATGCCTTCTCTTCTCTTCTCATCGCTGCGCTGCATTTTTAGTTTTCCATTTTTTTCTTTTATTGTCTTTCGTATTTTGTATTCTTCTTTTTTTCAATTTGTTTTATATTTCACTACACAAATCGTTATCGAATTGCTGAATTGTTTGTGATAAAAACGGGTTGTCACTCAGAAATACTCAAATGGAACGAAATATGAGGTTTTGCCATTTGACTATGATGCATTTCCTGTCAGTCGTATCAGTCAGGACTACGCACTTATGTGAAGAGATTACCACGTTTTACGATTGTATGATGATTATTGAAATGACGTAATGTGGGAAAATATATGTGGGGTTAATTTGTGTTACGCTCTTTCAACATCTCTATGCTTTCACCGTTACTTCCTGATTCTAACGCATATTGGTTATTTTTTTTAATATAACTTTTATAATAAAAATAATATCGACATGCTATTTCTTAGTATAAAAAAATATAAAAAAAAATATCATGGTGTCTTTGCCTACTTTTTGGCGCTCAAAAACTCTTCCCCAGGGCTTAGAATCCATACACATACCTATGATCAACTCTGAATTTTCCTCATTTTTATTATTAGTCCTTTTGATCTACACCAACCAATTGCCAGAATGGCCAAGCGGTCTAAGGCGCTGTAGTACTACACATGCAGTCTACAGTCAGCGTTAAGCGGTGTAGGTTAGGCAACTAGAGCCCCTACCACCTGCAGCTGGCGCGGGTTCGCTTCTGGCGTAAAAGATGCTTTTTATTTTCAAATTTTTGTTAACAGCTTGGTAATATTTATAGGTAAAATTCATATTAATAAGGCTTGTTATACTTATTAAAGAAATAAACAGCTCTTTGACAACCTGCAGACAACTAAACTAAGCTTATTAGGTTTAATATCCAAATGTAAAGCTTAAAGCTTATTTTTTATGTAACTTTATTTAATTTACTTTATTTCACTTTATTTTATTTTATTCAATTTTAATGAATTTATTTTGTATTTTTATTTTGTTATATTTTATTTATTAAAGCTCATTATATTTTACTATATTTTATTATACTTAATTTAATTACAATATATTTGGTTATATTATATCTTATTTGATTTAGATTTAATTTGTTTTATTCTATGAGATTCTATCTTATTTAATTTCAGTTTAATTTATTTCATTTTATTATATTTTCTTTTATATTTTATCTCATCTTATTTTATTCATTATTATTTTATTTCGTTTAATTTCATTTTATTTTGCTTCATTTTATTTGTTTTTAATCTATTCCCCATAAAGGAGGAAGAGCTCGGCTATTCATCGATTACAACACCCCAATTATATGTATATGTAATCTATTTATTTTTTTTTTTTATTTTACTTCATCTTATTTTAGTTATCGTTATTTTATTTTATTTTATTATGTTTATTTTTTTACTTTATATTACTGTATTTATTTAATTTTCTTATTCTATTTAATTTTTTTTTAATTTTATTTTTTATTATTTATTTCATTTTATTTTATTTTATTAAATTTTTTTATTTTATTTTTTTATTTTATTTTTCATTGCATTTGATTTGAATTTCTTTAATTTTATTTTGTTTTCCTCTATATTATTTTATATTTTTATTTATTCTATATTATTTTTATGTGTTTTATTTTACTTATTATACTTTGTATTAATTTATTTTGTTTATGTTATTTTATTTTATTTTATTTTATTTTATTTTATTTTATTTTATTTTATTTTATTTTATTTTATTTTATTTTATTTTATTTTATTTTATTTTATTTTATTTTATTTTATTTTATTTTATTTTATTTTATTTTATTTTATTTTATTTTATTTATTTTATTTTATTTTATTTTATTTTATTTTATTTTGTTTTATTTTATTTTATTTTATCTTATTTTATTTTATTTTATTTTATTTTATTTTATTTTATTTTATTTTATTTTATTTTATTTTATTTTATTTTATATTATTTTATTTTATTTGAATTTATTTTATTTGATTTTACTTTATTTTATTTTATTTTATTTTATTTTATTTTCTTTTTTTATTTTATTTTATTTTGTTTTATTTTATTTTATTTTATTTTATTTGATTATATTTTATTTTGTTTTTTTATTTTATTTTATTTGATTTTACTTTATTTTTTTATTTAAATTATTTTATTTATTTTTTTTTGTTGTTTTTGGTTTTATTTTATTTTTCATTTGCATTTGATTTTATTTTATTTCATTTTATTTTACTTTCCTCTGTGTTATTTTATTTTTTTATTTATTCTATATTATTTTTATTTTATTTTATTTAATCTTATTTTATTTTAATTTGGTATATTTTATTCCGTTTAATATTTCTTGGTTTTTAAATAGAAGTATTGAAACATAAACAAAACATTGAAATATACAAAAAATAATCAAATTGCTATAGTTCAAAGGGTCAACAATCGCTATCAATAATAGCGGATATTGTAATTCGGAACGCTAAGCTATTAAATCATTTAAAGTGACAAGTAAAATAATGTTTTTATTTATTAGCGGAAACTGTGTATGTTTTGTAAGCAAATATGTATATCTGATAATTGTCTTAAAATGTGAATTAAATAACAATTAGGCTATTTAATGTCAATTGATATTTCAATATTCCTTGTTTTTAATACTGAAAAGTAAAAAAAAATTATTGCTGAATAAATTCTCCTATTCAATTTTAAATATTTATACGAGTATACTCAAAACTCAATATAAATGAATTTCATTCTTTTCCTCTACACCAATTAATTAATTAACAATATTTTTACGCATAATTCTACTAATAGGTTTTGAAGGTTAATACGATTCAGAACTCAGCATTCTCCAAAAGCAATACGAAACAGGGTATGAATAAAAATACACTTAAAGAACACGGGTGAATCAGAAAGTGATTTAATATTACGAAAATTTTTCTGGAAATCTTTTGTTAAAACTACAGAACTGCTGGAGCCTCCGTTCAATACACGTAATTTTACGCTTTGTTTTTACATTTACCGTTTTTAAGTAACAATAAAATTTTTATTTAATAAAATAGTAATAGTGGAAAATAATTTGTAACATACTTTTAGGTGTTTCCAGTACTACCCGAAATAGTAAGATCCACTAGAGCAGCTTAGAGCCCACAAATAGCAAAATCAGCTTTACATCTATTGCTCAGTATTTTCCTTTAAAGGATAATTGTAAAAATTATGCATTTATTTATTTATTTTTTGTATCAATCTATGTATATTGCAAGCCTGGTCTTAAATGTTTAATTAATTGGATATGTAAATTAGTGAGAGGCAAAAAGCTTCTACTCAGTCTAAAGTACAGTTTACAGTTAACTGCAAGATATACTCCTACATATTATTACATATTTGCAAAGGTCAATGCAACTGCCAGAATGGCCGAGAGGTCTAAGGCGCTGCGTTAAGATCGATGTCAGTCAATCAGCTGATATAGGTTTCTCCGAGTCGCAGTCAGCATAGCTGGCGTGGGTTCGAGTCCCGCTTCTGGCGTTGTGTTATTTTTTTTTATTTAATATAAAACTTCAAAAAGTACAAGAAATTATGGTGACTTACTTAATGGATGGTAGTTTAATTTTTTTCGAAGCATTTGGAACTAGTAAGAGCTCTTGGTAAAGACATAAGGCGGAAATAAAGAATAATGAAGATTTTGGTACCTTTCGATCAGCATCAGCACTTTTCTACTGCATATAAAATCGCCAAGAAGCTTTTGTATTTTGACCGGACAGCTCACACTGCGTTATATTGTACTTAATGTAAAATTAAAGTATTAGAAATTATTAATTCAAAGAAAGACACCACTTGAAACGCATATATAATATGTGCGTAAATAATTTTTCATTGGAACTGCATCACTAACCTTATCATAAATTTGTCAATATCATTTTCTGAAAAAAAAAAAACTAAGAGACACTACAGTGGGACCAGCATATAAATACCAAAAGTTATTATATTTATATATTTGATTTGTGCTTTCAATCATTTGCATTTTTATTTATTTTTAATCCATTTGATTTTCTTTTTTTTCTATTTTATTTATTTTGTATAATTTCATCAAATTTCAATTTACATTATTTTATTTAATTTTAACCCATTTGACTTTATTTTATTTTTTTCTATGTTATATTTTTATTTTTCCTATTTTATTTTTTAGTTTTATTTTTTTATTTTTTATTTTATTTTATGTATTTTAATTATTTGACTTTGTTTAATTTATTTTTTTTTTATTTTTTATATATGTATATTTTTTCTCCGTTTTACTTAATTTAATTCATATTATTTTAATTTAGTTTTATTTATTTTTTTGTTTATTATTTTATTTAATTTTTCTATTTTATTCTAGTTTAATGTAATTTATTTTATTTTTTAATTTTATTTTAGTATATATTAATTTATTATATTTAACTTTATTTTATTTTAATTCAATTTATTAATTTATTTTATTTTTTATTTGCTTTTACTAAATTTAATTTAATTTAATTTAACATAATTTAGTTTTTTATTTTTTTTTTATTTTATATTACTTTATTTTGTTCCATTTAATTAAATATTATTTACTTGGTTTTATTTTGTTTTATTTGGTCTTATTTAATTTACTTTTATTTTATGTTATTATTTTTAAATTATAGTATGTTATTTTATTTTTTTTATTATTATTTGTATTATTTTATATTTGATTTTGTTTTGTTTTATTTTATTTCATTTTAGTTTATTTATTTTGTTTTGCTTGGTGTTATTTAATTTAATTTAAATTTTTTTGTTTTTTTTTTATTTATTTTATTTTATTTTCTTATATTTTATTTTATATTATGTTATTTTAATTTATTTTATTGTGTTTTATTTATATTTTTTATATTATTTTTCTTTTTTATTTGAATTTTATTTTATTTTGTATTACATTCTTTTATTTTATTATTATAATTTTATTCTATATTATATTCTTTTATTTTATTATTATAATTTTATATTATTTTGTTTTATGTGGTCTTATTTAATTTAATTTTAGTTTATTTTATCTTACTATATTTAGTTTTCTTTTTTCATTATTATTTTTATTTTATTTTATCATTATTATTATTTTATTATATTTATTTTATATCATTTTATTTATTTTGTGTTAATTTTTTTGTTTGGTTTTAATTATTATTATTTATTGTTTTGTATTTGTTGTATTTATTTTATTTTATTATATGTTATTTTAATTTATTTTATTTTATTTTTCTATTTTATTTTAACAAAATATATTTTATTTTATTTTTTTAATTTAATTTAATTTTTTTATTATTATTATAATTTTTATTATTTTTATATTATGTTATTTTGTTTTAATTTATTTAATTTTTTTTATTTTTTATTTCATTTATTTTTATTTCGTTTTATTTTATTTTATTTTATATTATTTTTATATTGTTTTATATTTTTTGATTGCTTACATTTTATTTTTTATATTCTTTGTTTGATTCTTTTTGTTTTCTTCTTTAGTTATATTTCTTAATTGAATAACAATCAAAGCAATAAAATAAAAGTAATAATAAGACATGAGTTCTGTTGTTTTCCTTATAATTGCTCGAATTTTGACTCACCTAAGGCGATAAACAAATCAATTTTATGCCGAAACATGTCCGCATAAAGTGATCAATTGAGGTGTTAGTAAAAACGAAAAAAAAAACACCGTAATTGCTTGAAAACAACGGCTTAGTGTACATACATATGTAGAAGCTTACAAGTACTCAAAACACGATCATAATAAACCTTTTATTTATTTTTTTTTTTTGCTTAAACAGCTAATAAGTAGACTTTTCCTAAGTCAGATATATGCAAAAAGTTCAACGATAAATAAACAAAAGACAAAGCAAAGCGCAAAATTTAAATAAATATCTGCAAATATTTGAGTTGCAAATTATTTAAATGAAGCGTGAATTCCGAGAATTCGTTGAGCTCATGCCGGCTCAATAAAATTATTTTTGTGTTAATAAAAATGTGAAAATGGCACACAAAAGAATATTATTCGCAGGTGTTGTGTTGTTGTATGTGTAGTGATCTACGCCAACGATAATTTGCGAGCGCTCATATTTTTATTAATATAGATAAAACCACGTACATACATACCTATATGTGTGCATGTGGGGGGTGTGTGTGTATGTTCGTTTATGTCACTCAAATAAAAGCTAACAGTACCAGCTCTCTGCCTACATACGAGTATGTACATACCATATGTACACCCAAAGCATATTGACAATAGTGACGTTCGTGATCATCGCGCGACAATAGTATTTTGTTTGTTTTTTTTTTTTGCATGTGTGTGTGTATCTATGTAGCTATGAAGTAGTGTAAATATATTCTTATAGGAACAAGCACTTATACACTTTTATTTCGCGACGTGTGTGTAATTTAGTTAGAATTATTCTGTCACATACATACATGAGTGTATGGCTATGTGTTTCTGTAAAGCCAGAAAGCTCAAAGCTTTTCGACGAGTTTAGTTAAACGCTAATATTTTCACGATTACTGCAGTCATAACGAAACGAAACGAGCGAGCGTGCGAACGTGAAATGGTGTGATCGATCAAAAGCAAGCAAAAAGATAGTTAGATCATAATACCGCTAAAGGATCCAAATACAAAAGTTACGAAAATAAAAAATAAAATTTTTAATATGAAATAAAAGAGCAGAGTATTTTGTGTAGGATTTAAACGTGTAACGCCGATTCGCAAAACGAAAAATAGAAATCTTAAGAATTTTGAGTTTTTAAAAGGTTTTAAAGCGATTTAAAAATAAATAAACGAAAAAATCTAAAATAAAAAATTCGACAAACGCGTTTAAGTTTTTAAATATATATTTTTTTCGAATAAAAACTTAACGCAATTTAATTAATAAAAGAAAAACTGTTATTACGAATAATTTTACGATAAAAGGAAAACGAAAGCGATATTACAAAAAGAATAAAATAATAATAATTAATAAATAAAAATAAACGACAAAACTGCATAATTTATTTGTAGCTATTAATGCAGTAAAATAAAAAACAAAAACGATATTTGTAATAAAATCAAAAAACGACTAGCGAAAAGCGAAAGCGATAGTAAATAAACGAAAAACGTAAAATAGCGAAGTAGTGAAAAATAATAAATAAAAAACGAAAGAACCTAAAATAACGAAAAATTATACTTTTACGAAATTAAAAAAAAAAATTAAAATTATTAATTAATATAAATAAATATCGAGCAGCATTAAATTATATCTACTGTTGCTTTGCTCTTAAAAACAACCCGCTGCGATAGTCAACGAAAACGCTGTATAGAAACAGTCGAAAGGGTATGTGATAATTTGTGTATTAAAGCAAACTGTAATCAGCAAACATAAAAAGGTAAATGCAAAGATTATATCTCACGTCTACTCTTATCAGCTGGGAGAGAGAGACTACAGTAAATTATAATAAAAACAGGCTAAAAAAAGTTAGTGAATTCAAATAACGAAACAAACTGAAATATATTTGCAGAGCAGAGACATAGCAAAAACATTGAAAAAAAAATTGAAGTGAGTTAAAGTACTAGAGGTAGAAGCGTAGGCAACTAAATCTAGGCGTAACAGTTGCGCACGAACGGGTGATGAATTATAATTGATATTATATGCATGTAAACGTAGCGAAAAATTATACTATTTTTGGTATGAAATAAGAAGGCAAGACAATAAAGTGGTTAAGGCGTAAAATTGAGAGAAAAAACGAGTAAAAAACGTTAAAAAAGCAAATATTTTATTTTTATACAATACAAAAAACCGCCAGCCAGCCAGTTAAAAAAAAAGTATTATAGAAAAATAAAAAACTGGCATGAAAGAAGCTTATAGAACTAAGCCAAGTGGACTTAAGTGCATAATATCTATTAAAACGGGACACAAAGCGAAAACAAAGTCGCAAAGTATTAAAATTCAATAAATAAATAAAGAAATATTAATTGCTCAAAAAAGTAATAAATTATATGCAAAAATAAACTAAATGAAATATTAAATGAATAAAAAAATATAAAAAAATCGAAAATTATAAATGAATAAATACAACGTGTCCCGCAAAATTGTTCAATAGTGAAAAAGACACACAAGCACACATACATACATAAAAAGTTCCATGCACATAAAGTATGAGCATAAGATAACAGACATACTCTACTAAAGAAAAGAAAAGGAAAAAAACAGCAAAAGCACACTCCTACATACATATCTGTACAAACATATCTGTGTTTGAAATTGCAGTTTTGATTCTCAACTAAAAAGTGATACTAAAGTACAAAGTAAAAGTTGAAAACACGCGCATACATAAAAATAAAACGTGTATTAGTAATTAAAAACAAAAAAAAACACAAAGAAGCGAAGAAGAGGCGAACCGGTTCGCAGATTTTGCAAAATAAAAGAACGTTAAAGTAAAAACAAAAACAAAAAAAAACTTTGCAAAATTACAAAATAAATTTATTGTATCGTACGTAAATATTTATAAATCAATCTTGTGCCACACGCACGCACACACATAAGTGCCGGAAATATAGCAGAAACTTTAAGTGCAAGAAGATAATTATAACTAGCTCGCAATTGTAGTACAGGCGTAAGGTTAGTAGAAATAGAAAATACATAGTACAATACATACAAACATTTGCTTTAAGTATATACATACTCGTACATCACTAATAATCATTGCTCGTGCTTTGAGTGGAAGTGTAGTGTATTAAAGTCAAGCACTCATGCGCAAACGTATGTAGGTGTTAAAAGCAATTAAATAAAAAAACACAATTTTATTAATATTGATTAATATCTGCTCGGAAAGTTCATATTTTTTTTTTTTTTGTATGTTCGTACGTTTGTACAACCGTGATGAACGTAGTTTATTGTATGCTGATTATTTGAAAAAAAAAAACAAATAAAAAAATAGAAACTTAAACCACATTATTTTTTAATCTTAAACATAAGTAATTATGTGATATCCGAACAACTAATCTTTGATAGCTAAACTCAGCTTTTAGTGGGAATTTTACGAAACCAATGCTTATTTATTTGAATAAAAAGTATTAAATTTAATATGAAAAACATTTTTTTCAGGCTGCTCTTTTCATTTGTTCAAAAATAATAAAATTTCAAAAATAATGAAATTTCAAAAATAGTAAAATTTTATAAAACAAATGTGATTATTTTTCTATGTTCATAAGTTATTATTTTTTGTTTTATTTTATCTTATTTTATTTTATTTTATTTTATTTTATTTTGTTTTATTTGGTCTTTTTTAATTTAATTTTATTTTATATATTATTTCATTTTATTTTATTTTACCTTATTTTATTTTATCTTTTATTTATTTTATTTTATTTTATTTTATTTATTTTGGTTTATTTGGTCTTTTTAATTTTATTTTATTTCATTTTAGTTATTTTGAGTTAATTTTGTTTGTCTTATTTATTTTATTTTATTTTACTTTGTTTTATTTTATTTTATTTTTATTATTTTATATTATATTATTTTGTTTTATTTTGTTTTATTTTATTTTATTTTATTTTATTTTATTTTAATTTTTTTATTTTATTTTATTTTGTTTTATTTTATTTTATTTTATTTTATTTTATTTTATTTATTTTATTTTATTTTATTTCATTTCATTTCATTTCATTTCATTTTATTTTATTTTATTTTATTTTATTTTATTTTATTTTATTTTATTTTATTTTATTTTATTTTATTTTATTTTATTTTATTTTATTTTATTTTATTTTATTTTATTTTATTTTATTTTATTTTATTTTATTTTATTTTATTTTATTTTATTTTATTTTATTTTATTTTATTTTATTTTATTTTATTTTATTTTATTTTATTTTATTTTATTTTATTTTATTTTATTTTATTTTATTTTATTTTATTTTATTTTATTTTATTTTATTTTATTTTATTTTATTTTATTTTATTTTGTTTTATTTTATTTTATTTTATTTTATTTTATTTTATTTTATTTCATTTTATTTTATTTATTTTGTTTTATTTGATCTTTTTCAATTTAATTTAATTTTATTTTATATGTTATTTTATTTTGTTTTAATTTTTTTATTTTTATTTTATTTCATTTTATTTATTTTGAGTTAATTTTGTTTCTTTTGTTTTATTTATTTTATTTATTTTATTTATTTTGTTTTATTTGGTATTTTTTAATTTAATTTAATTTTATTTTATTTTATATGTTATTTTATTTTGTTTTAATTTTTTTTTGTTTTTATTTTATTTCATTTTATTCTTTTTTAATTAATTTTGTTTGTTTTGTTTTATTTTATATTATTTTACTTTGTTATTATTATTATTATTATTTTATTTTGGTTATATTTTTGGTTATTTTATTTTAGAATTTTATATTTTATTTTGTATTATGTTATTTGTCTTGTCCTGGTTATCCTGATGAAACACGATTTTCTCCTGTTGGCCAAATCTGGGTGCTTCTGGGCGATTGCTGCTTTCAGACGGTCCAATTAGAGACAGTACAGGTTCGAATTAACAATTTGGCTGTAGGGGAGCAGCTCATAGTGGATGATTCCCACCAAACATACAACAAAACCTTCCTCCTGACGTCAGACCTAGCTCGGTAGACCGTTTTCATTTGATATTGCTCTAAGTAATCCGTTCTTTATCACCAGTTACCATACGCTTTAGAGATGGGTCGATTTTGTTACTGTTCAGCAGAGATTCGCAAATGATAATTGGGTCCATGAGGTTCTTTCTCGTTCACTCATGTGGCAGCCATACATTAAGCTTTTTTGGGTATCCAATCTTTTGCAAGTCATTTTTTCTAACGCCATCCAGCCTAATACAATTGCACTCATAGAACGCTTAATGGCTTGCTATTTACTTCACCAATATTAAATATGCGTATATTATTTGGAAAATGCCTCTAAATAATTCTACTTATTTAATATTCCCGATGATTAAGTTGTTGACTAGAAGAATTTGATTATGTTATTGTAATTTGTATTTTTTCTGGCTACGATTTGCTTATCAAAGTAAACGGCAGCATACAATTTATATACAAATATCTGAGATATACCTTACAGATGTATGAACATATACCTACATATATACGTATAATCATACTTTCGCTACTCAAAATATTTTTTTCACTTCTGTTTTTGTTTTTATTTTTATTTTTTATTACATCTACTAAACAGTTTTTATACAATATATGACTTAAAATTCTTAGCGCAATGTTTTTGATAAAATTCTGTATACTTTGCTATTGATAAGACAAAAAAGATAACCAATACATATTTAAGTGTATTAAAAATAAAAATTTCACTGTATTATGTACATATACTCATATCTAGACTTATTGAAATGAATTATTTACTACGTTCAATCAATTAAAGCCTGTCTAATTAGCCATTTTAATAAAGTGCTAGAAGAATTTCCACAGCTAAAGCAAGATTGAACAAGCAGCAAGGTAAAGAATTTTATAGCAAAATATGCCATGTAAATGAACGATAAAGGTGATCAATGTCAATGGCGGTTTCGGTCAATATTTACATTTACATATTTAAAAAATTAATTTTTTCTGCTTTGAAGAGTAAAATTCTATGAAAATTAGGTAGCAAGTAATGGGAAATTATAATATAATTACTTTTTTTAATATTTTTATGAAAAATATTAGAAATAATATTTATAATAATATGCTACAATTTTCCACCTGCTTTATACCAATTATTCTTAGAAATTTTGCAATAAAGAAAATATTTAAATCTAAGCGCATCCATAATGTGTGTCTGTTTTAAAAATAAATTTAAATTTTAAATTTCACTGGAATTTTCTGTGATTTTAAAATCACTTAATTTCGCATGAAATCATATAAAATTGATTCATCTATTGTAGTATAAAAGTGCCAAAAAAAATAGTTTTGAAAAAAACTTTCAACTGATGTACAATAATAGGTCTTAAGCTGCTTAGACAAGCTAGGAAATTTCACCATAATTTTAGCTAAACATTAATGTATATATGTATGTACATATGTATAGCAAGAAAAGGAAAAAATTGCCTTATAAAACTCAAATGTCATTAACAAAAGAGCGACACATCGACGCCAAGCAACGCCCACACAAATTCGTGTACTTTGCGTTTAAAGCCGAAAAGGCGTCAAGTGTTCTTCGAGTGGCACAATATGCCGGTAATTAACATGTTCAACATATAAACATGCAAGAAATTCATTATGAATTTAGTTGGAAACACATGCTACATACTCGTATGTACATATACGTGTATCTATGCATATGTAAAGCTAAATCTTCAAAAAATGACATTTCACTTAAATTATATAAATAATAATTTTCTGTTTTGTTAATTTGAATTAAATATATTATATCTACACAAATACGCCATAGCTAAAATTAACTTTGCTTAGTAATGCAGCAACTTTTGTTATTTCTTTTTATTTTTATTTTTATTTTATTTTTTTTTCAAAAATGGTTGATATGTACATATGTAAATGACATTAAGATCTCTTCATTCCTAAGCAGGCAGCCCAAAAGAAAAAATCTTTTACAATATTATTATTATATGTATGCTAATAAAATTGAAATCAGCTCGTCTGTCTGTCCGACAGCATTAGATTTTCGCGAATATTCCACTCAAAATTTGGTTACTGAGCAGCATAACGCTGAGTATTTGTGTATTTAAGCAGAAAATTTATCAATTCAATTCTAGGAAAACAAATTTTGTACTTTATTTAGTTTAATTTTTCACTGAAAATTTAATTAAGAAGAAAAAAAAAGAATAAAATAAAAACAAATTAGTAAAAAGGCACACATGAATGAAATCGATTAGTTACGTATACGCCCCGCCGGCGGCCTAAGCACTGCAGGCAACTTATTTAATTGATTATACACCATTAGTTTATTTTCGCCTTTGTGTTATAGTAATTTAAGTATATACGTAAATAAGCTTAAAGAAAAATATATATATACCACATACAAACATACATATTTGCATATACATACATATATTGGGTTATCCATTTCGTGGTTTCATAAATACAGCGCTGTTTTTTACCAACTATCGAACTTTACAGTCAAACAAAATATGTTTTGTTTTAGCTAAAAGTCAGGAATTTATGAAAATGGTACGCTTAGCAAACGCAAATCGCTTAAAAATGGTAAAAATTTACAAAAAAAGAGGAGATTGAAATTTGTCCACGTTTCGTGTTTTAAGCGGAGATTATGTCGCACATAATCATGCAACAAATCAAGTAATTTGCTAAAATTTGAAATAAATTTGAAGAGACTGTATCGGTTATAGATCGTGTAAGGCCTGTGCTTTATCGTTCTGCTCGAAGTGGAGTGAAAATCCGTGGTTATGCGGATAAACCTTGAACTCTTGAGCACTTAACTACCAATATTCCTCAAGTTAGGACTGAGATACTACCCAAAATGTGTTAAGAAGTGATGGAAAGTTATCTTAAACGGATTGAAGTTTGCAAAAATTCACGAAGCGCTGCTTTAATGATGTAGTGTCTCACATATAATGCCAAGGTTCAAACTTTATAATATAAAAGGAATTTAATTGAAACAAAAAATGTTTAAAGGCATTTTATTTACGTTTATTTTGGAAACAGCAAAAGGAATAACTCTGTATTACTATTTTGTATTTAATGAATTTTCAAATTCATTTCTTAAGTATCACTTAAATAATTTTCCTTGGTCAATGGCGGACAATGTGAATTGTGCACAGAATTCGTGTATAAAAGTGGCGGAAAATTTATTGTACTTTTTTCTATTTATTTTTTATTTATTTTCTATTTATTTTCTATTTATATATTTGTTTACTTTTTTTCGTATACAAATAAATTATTCCTCTCCTCAGTTATTCCATTAACGTAGTGTTCGTATGTACTTCGGCAAGTCGTGCTGTCATAAAATTTTACTTACATGCCTATTTAACTAAGTATGTTTGGATGTTTGTATATATGTACATATGTACAATATATATGTATATGCATATACATTTCACACTTTTTCGCTGTAGTTATTGGATTTTATATTTTTACATTTTTTTTTTTTATTACTTTTGTACATATTTAATTTAATGTATTATTACACTCTGATTTGATCGTGCCGGTGGGGTTTTGAATAGTCGTAAATAATAAATAAATGCGTATTAGGCATATTTAATTTGAATGCACATAGGTAGATGATTTTGGTTTATGCTCATTTTACAATAGTTTTCTAAATAGCAAACAGAAGTTTTGCTGCTCATATCGATTAATCGATAACTATTATGAAAATTTTTTCCAGAATGTATTGAGCTCTATTATGGAAACGTTTCCTAAAATAAATGTGAAACATTTTTTTGCGCTTTTTCAAGAAAAAATTAGTTTTTTATGTTAAATTATCAAACATAAAGGTTACTCACCCTCATTCACAAAATTCTTTAGTTATATCGGCATTAGTACCATTAAAATCGGAAACGCTTGATTTTGTTGAACTAAAATGAATAATGATTTCATTAACTGCTATCGATGTTATGGAAAACCTTTTTCCATGAATGGAATTATTATGCCATAAAATAATTCCATAAAAGTTAAATTCTTAAAATATTTTTAATGAACAATTTTTCATGGTTTATTATCGATTAATCGGTCACGACTAATAATAAAAATATATATTACAGTTAAATAATAATATACCGTAAATATTTAGATATACATATCTATATATATTAGGTCAAGTAAAAGGTTCATTTTTTTTAGATTTTTCAAAATTTGGTAACTTGGTGTACATTTGTCCGATTTAAGTCAAATATGCGCCGTTTTGTTCATAAACTTGTTGCCAACTTCATTATACCTCTCGCAGAAGGCTGCGACCCTATTGGCAAAAAACTCGGAGAGCCAATTTTCACAGGCCTCTCTTGAGGCCAACTTATCGCCACTAAGCGCGTTCGCTATGGACAGGAAAATATGGTAATCACTTGGTGCCAGGTCCGGACTATAAGATGGGTGCATTAGAACCTCCCATCCGAGCTCTTGGAGCTTCTGGCGCGTTACCAAAAACGTGTGTGGCTTGGCGTTGTCCTGATGGTACACAATTCGGCCTCTGTTGATCAAAGATGGCCTCTCCTGGATGAGTGCTGCCTTCAAGCGGTCCAGTTGTTGGCAGTAGAGGGCCGAATAGCGAATAGAGCGTGTGACCATAGGAGAGCAGCTCGTAGTAGATGATTCCTTGCCGATCCCACCAAACACACAACAAAACCTTCCTGGCCGTCACATCGAGCTTCTTTTTGAATCCAAGGTTACGCAAATGGTTCCAAACGCTTTTCTGGCTTATCTTTAGTTTAAATAAGTGCTCACGTGACGGTCTGTATCCACTATTTCCATGATTTTATCGGAATTTTCGACGACAGGCCTCCCGACGCGTGGTGCATTTTTGACATCGAAATTACCGGTACTAGGTTTCGCTCCAAACCACTTTTGTGCTACACGTTCGTTTACAGTATCGGGCCCATAAACTAAATAAATTTTTTCAGCCGCTTTGGCTGCTTTTTCGCCTTGATCGAAGAAAAATTGTAAAATATAGCGAATTTTCTCTTTGCTGGTGTCCATCTTTGACGAGCGATCACAACGTACTGAGTCAATCAATCGAAAAACTGTCAAAGACAAACTTTTAGCGCGAATAAACACGTTTTTAGCGCAGTATAGTATGATATGAAGCGACACGTAACACTAGTACTATGGACAATAAGGCCATCTCTTGGAGAAAACTTTTTAGTTTAATATTCTTTAAAAACATGCTTTTTTAGTTTTTTAAACTATATTTATTTTTTGTGATTTCGGGTTATTTCCAAAAATTAAAAAGAAGGAAAGGTATTTAACAGCAACGAGGAGATAAGCTTAAAAAGCTAGATTTTGAAGACTGTTTTCGAAAGTGGATCTATAGGCTTAAGAAATGCATTGAAATCAATGGCGATTATGTAGAGAAGATAAAAAGGGACAAAGATTACGAATAAATACAAAGATAATTTTTTTTTCTTTTTTTCTGTTCAACTTACCGAACTTTTGTTAATCCCCTCGTATATGCATACCGTTTTCATACATTTTCACCAATTTTGATATTAATTTATTTTTTTTTTCTAATATTTTTCATACTCCTTAGACCCAAAAAGTGCCACTTGAATTGCTAGTTTGCAGCTCGTGCTCGAACTAAAGCAAAACAAATTCATTCTCTATATAAAAATTTATAAAATAAATTAAAAGAGAAAAAAAACAACAACAAAATACAATATATTTATATAGTAAAAAAAATAATAATTTGTTAGCGCTTATTTTTAGCGCAAGCGACGACTCATTGCGAAAATAGTTCAGCAATTTTGTGAAAACAAGCAAATTATTTCTACAGCTGTCTGTATGTATGTATGTATGACCAAGGCTGTATGCAACAATTTCCCAATCTAGACACCGAAAGAAAAAACAAAATAAGCAAAAAAAAAAAATAAGAAAATTGACATTGTAAATATTTTGGCTTACAAAGAAAAGGTTTTCCACCTCAAATACATATTTACACTATTCTACGCTGCACCTACATTCTCAAACATTTCCTGTTTTGCTACTGCGTTGCTGAAGTTTATTAGCTTTGCTCACGAGAGTTTGTGCAGAATTTAAAGAAAAGTTTGTACGCTTGTGTGTATGTATGTATGAGCTTCGAGTGCTTTATCTCCGTTTATTTACCTTTATCTCGCTGAAATTGTAAATATTTCTTTAAATATTTTTTTAATTAATTTTTAAATTTTTCCTCCCTTTACTCTTTGCTTTCAGGTCGTTAATAGCGTCAATACAACAACACGTGTTGAAAAGAAACGTTTACATCACATAACCTCCTCATCATCTTCGTCAACGTCCTCCTCGTCCACATCATCGTCCGAAATGAAGACGGCAGCACTGAAACGCGATTTGAGCGAAATCAAAAATTCCATGTCCGAAATAAATGATCTTGTCGGCCGCAACAACAACAGCACCACGTGTGGCGTTGTTGGTGGCGGCGGCGGACTCGGTAGTAACAAAAATCTGGCCATCTCAGCGTCAGCGCATCAGCCATCCATAAAAGATCTCACACAGATAAATGCGCTGAATAGTTCGGATGCCATAAATAAGTTGCAGAAGAAGTGAGTGCAATGAACTCTGCTTGCTAAAAAGAAATTAAAACTGAACTGTTTTTTTTTTATTGTAAAAATTGATTTTAATATATTTTATTCTTTGCCTCACAGAATCCGCTCATCCATTGAAAATCTCGTCGACAGCGATACTGAACCGTTAGTCACATTTCCCGATACCGACGATGATCATCATAATCTAGCCGATTTGGTTAGCGCCTCGAATGGCAAGTTAAGTGCCACGAATGGACTCAGCGGTTCGGGTAAACTAATTGATACCGTTAAATTTGAAGAGAAACGCTCAAGAACCGAATCGAAAACGAAGGTTGTAGCCGATGGTTTTAGTACGGAGCAGGCAACTAGTAATTTAGCTGAAATGAAACGACTACAAACGGGTGATATCGATTATCAGGAGGCTAAAGCGGCGGCAGCGATGCGAAATCGCACGGAAATGGATGGTGTAAAGACCGAAGAGAATGCCGCTGTTATACAGGTGAGTTGGTGGCTATGAAATTAGAAAGAGATTTATACTCTTCATTGTCGTTGATAGCTTTAAGGATTTTCATATGAACCAAAGGGTCTCTTAAGCTGAATTAGTTGTCCTCTGCTCTTTCACTTTTTCTGTCGTCACATGGACTTTTTGTCAAATTTAAAGATAACATTAATAGATATATCTTACGAAAAGCAAACCTCCGCTTTTTGCTCGTTATTCAGCAAACATTAAATCAAACCTCTCCATCCTACTTAGTTTGAACTGATTCTACCAGTTGTTACCTGTTAATGGGTAACTGTTACTGCGTCCTTTTAAGATTCATTTCAGTGTGAGAACATTTCAGACTACCGGTAGCTTTCATTTGTTGATCTGCGGAATCTTTGGTCTTCTGTAGACGAGCCTTTCAGTCAGTAGCGATTAGGGTTCTACTCGAAGAAAGGCTCTTTCTTTTCTTTTATGAAGAAAATGTCTGAAATTAGTGCATTGGTCATCCAAAGAGAGAAAATCCCAAAAAACGAAAACTCGTACATGAACCAACTGTTTACATTTCTTACCTCGACCAAGCTTGATATCACTTAGTAGATTAACATAACATCTGTTCAGGCTTAGTTAAATGACTTGTTGACACTTATTGTAGCAATTACTGCAAATCAGTCAAAGTAAAAAATTACCGAGAAACCGCTTTCGAGCCGCACAGAGGGCTGGACAGTGGCAGAGGTAATGCTTTACCGGCTCTTGTCTCTACAACTGCGACAGAGGTCATTAAAGAAGTAATCCACTTCTCCCATTAAGCGGTATCAGGTTTTTATTCGATTGCTATGCTCATGGATATCCTGTTTAGAAGGCGTAGTAACTCTGTTCCTTCGATAACATAATAAATAACAAGAATACGTGCTCTCATATATCGAAATTCCAAAAACCTCTCGTATACAAAGGTTCCTTACTCTGCTAGTATTTTCCAAGAGGAAGTTCCAAGTATAAATAGCCCTGCAGAGCTTTTATAACTTCAGGACTATACGTAAAATATAATGGGACGCTGGCCTTCTATGAAGCATGTATCTAATATAAAATTGGCCTGCTCTATAACAGCCACTGCTGTCGGTACGAAGTAATATGAAGACCCATTACGAATTGTTCGGACCACCACTACCAAACTCAAACCAAACATGTACTCAATGAAGCATATTGACCCCACTCCGCTATAAGTATAAGAACCTAATTGATGCGCACCAGCTAAAGTATATATAGTGAATCGTATTGACATTGCCAGGCCACAATACCTTAATAACCCCAAACCATATCTATCACCCAGGTAGCCGAAACTGTACCATAATTCCCAGAACCTAATCACACAGAAGCAAAGTCTACATTTTAATTTATTGAAAATTATTTTGTTCTTCCCAAAACTGATTTAACGCATGATTCAGTAGATTGAGCTTTTAGAAATGGTTAGTTGGTTGGTGGTTGTTGGTTGAAAGAGGGAAGTTGAGAACCTAACAGCTAGCGACTGCATCTAAACCATTGAGTAGACTCTCCGTGTATCCCAACTATGCTTTTGCGAAAAATTAGCTCGAATTTATAAATTAGTTTAATTGTTACCAAGCGTACGCATCTTCGTAAGGACAAAGCTGGGAGTATCATGAAAGATGTGACGTCTCAATTAACTGAAGGCAGTACACTCGCAAAGGTAGTACTCCGGCGTTTCGTCATGCTTTGTCCTCAGCCGATTCCACTTTACTCAGTCCGGTTAGATGCCCGATTAATAAATCCATGAGTATGTTAAAGTCTCTTTTGCTTATTACAAGTAAAAGTTTGGACTATCCACGCTATTTCACAACAATTTAATGGTATGTCCTACTTTATAAAAGTGCCAGGACCTTAAGTGTTACTTCATGATTCCATTTGGAACCTTCAGTAATACCCGCAATCTCCTCTCAAAAGAGAGTTATAATCATGGTGGGAATGTCCACCCATCCGAGTGTAGTTCGGACATGAAATAAAGGCTACTTATAGAAAAAAACCATCAGCCGTTCGGAGGCGGCTTAGTATAAACTGTAGGTCCCTCCATTTGTTGGAAAAACATCAAGACGCAAAACCACAAATTGGAAGAGGAGCTCGGTCGAAAATCGCTTCAGCGGTTACAAAGCGCCAATTATATATGTAGTCATTGAGTTTAAAGCTGTCTTAGTTATTGTGTTGGTCACAGAAGAACCCGCCCCCCATTCTTGCCTTACATTTAGACTCATCAGTATGGATGTGAATATCTTTGCGGTTACCGATGACCCCGGCTTCCATCCATTCCTTTCTATTGGGGAAGGAGAAGTGTAATTTTCCCGGCATAAAGTATCGTTTTCTCGGACGCGTTTTAAATTTTTATCGGAGGTCTGATATAATTTTCTGAATGATTTTATGTCTTTTACAATTTTGGAGCTGTACCTAATTGTCAAGAACATACGCCGCCTCATATATGTTAATTGAGCCCATTTCGGCGCAATAGTTTTTCGACAGGAATTCCGAATGCATAACGCTTTACTGACCCGGTTTTCAACATGTTCTCTCAAGGATTACTTCGAGATAACTAGCAGAATTGGAAATTGTTATAATATTACTTTTTAAAAATGATGGGTTGAATCGATTTTCAGTAAAGAGACAAAACTCTGATTTTACCGTGTTTACTGAGAGTCCTTGTCTCTTAGACCAATCAGCTGCGATTTCAAGTGACCTCTCTAGTAACCGAGATTGCCGTTTAGGATGCATGCTGGTAGATATGATGATCATCCACACAACATATTACCTTTAAGTTCTCTGATGAACAAAGTAACACACAATAGAGGACACAAGATGATCCGTTGTGGAGTGCCGAATTTTATTTTTTGAAGGCTTTTAACACCCCCTGCTTCACATACAAGTAAGTTTTGACTGATTGCAAATGAGGCAATTGATGAGAGGTGTACTTTCGTTTACACATACATTGTCCCGACTTCTTCAATAGGAGCGCTTACCCACTTATTTATTTTCGACTTTTGTGAATTAAGGTATTTATTGTTTGTGTTATTGTTATTGTAACCGCAATAATAACCCTCAAAGCAGTTTTTAAAGAATGTTGTGGGAATAATAGTCCTTGAGCGGAGAAAAATACGGGTCGTTCTGATATAAAGACCCTACTATTATGGGAACTTTTGGATTTTAGTCGCCTCTTACGACAAGCATATCTTACTGCGGGAAACATCTTGAACCCTTACCCCGCAGGATAGGTTGTTTGTCAAGGGTACTTGTTGTTTGAAACAATCGTCACAGCTGCTATTCATACATGTCAGAAGATGGCAAGTCAGACTGATCGGTCTATATGACTTCGATACAGAGTAATTCACCTTAATTACCAAGCTTCGGAATGCCTCTTGCTATCCACTTGGTGTATAAGCGTTGCTTAGAAACGCCATGATTAATCTTCTCGTATGACATACTTGCTCTTGGGGCTTTACTATCATTTGAGGGCAAGTTGATGCACCAGAAAGGGGCATATTCCCAGCATACCAGAATATAATAAAAATGCTCGCCTAACAATATACCCATAAATGCCATAGCGAACTGATTATTACAGTTGGCGGATAATAAAATTATGTACGATTATGTGCAAGTAATGTATGGGAAGCCCCTGCCCAGTTAATGGGTTTTCACTCGTCACAAAAGGCATACAGACGTTTTAGGTGATATCTGCACATGCTTAGCAGTAAATAAGCACATATATGTACATATGTATACAAATATGTACTAATATATAATATATAATAATAAATATATACATACGTGTATGTATGTATGTATGTATGTTTGTATGCAAAAATATGACTAGATGGGACATTCGCGTGTTCTTTTCACTTATTCACACTTCTGTTTGCGCACATGTGCATTTGTATGTATATAAGTTTGTATGTATGTACAAGCAATTCGGTATTTACGCCATCACGAACTAACGCAATACCACTTTATATGCGCCACGCCAATCCACGCCACAAACTCCACTCATATCCAGCGGCTGACTAATCTTTCGCTTTGTGGATTTATAGTGTTTTATTTCGTTTGCATAAGTCAAGTCGACATTAGCACGCAACATTTTACTAGTGTTGAATGACAATCCGTAAACTAACGGTACTTTTTATATTTTGAAAAAAAAAAAAAAACAAAAAAACTTGAAGAACAAAAGGCTTTAGTGGCATTTCTCATTAGTTTGTGCTACGTGAAGGACTTTTCGTTTAAGGACATGCAATTGTGAGCGCAAAGGAAGAAAAAAAGTAAAGGAAGAAAACAAAAAAACAACAGAAGAAGCGGTGTACTTTCGTAAAAAATGTTGAATTATAGAAAACTCGAGGAGAATTCTCAAAAAAGCGTATGCTATCAAAGTGAAGTGATGAATAAAGCGAAAGCGAAACAAAAATTCTCATAAAAGAAGTGTTTAAACAAAAAAAAAAATTTAATTTAGCAACAAATGTAGTCAACAACAAAAATTCTTTTTCTTCTATACCACTCCAGCGTGCTAGAAAGCCAAGGGCGTTAACTCGCCACAAAAGAGAATATCGATTTTCATTTTAACCTTTACACTCGCCGGTCGTCTACAACCGAAAGGAGCTGTGGCTTTTCTACGATTTGGCATTTCGGTTGGTTGCTTGGTTATAACGGTGTTTTCCATGTTTGTTAAATAAACGGCTTTTAGTTGGTCTAAAGTGCTTTTGTCGTGTGGAACATATGGCTCAATTGTTGTCTGTCTGCTTTGTATTTACTAAGACACTTCTTTATGTTAAGACATTATGTTGCTTACAAGGTGCATTTTACTAACAACAACAAATCAGTGTTTGCTGCAAGTAACAACAATTAATGCTCGGAACTATTCCAAGCGTAAGCGGCCAGAAAGCATACTTGGAAAAATCAAGGTATGTATGTTAATGTGTGTGTTTGCGTGTAGAATTTTATTTTTCCAAAATTCCATAAAAATGATATTCAAAAATTTTGCAAATTTCATCATTTTTTTTAAATAAAAAATTCACTTTCGAACAAGTGTCCTGAGAGTAAATCGCACAGAAGTCGATAATTCTGTTCTTCGATTATCCTTGCGCCTAAATGTAGGCAACACCTAATGCGCAAAAAGCCGCTGTTGATACAGTTTTACATTTATCTAATTATCACCATATAATACGATGTAATAAAATTTCAATAAATACTGTATCATTTGATGTGTACGAACTAAATCCTTTTATCATTTAATAATAAAATTTATGACATGAAATTGTTGTTTAGATATTGGCATACGCTTAAGCGTGGGGGCGAATAAATATGTTTCAATGATTTTGTCTTCTATGAGATGGCTCAACATGCCAGTTAATGATGAAATATCACTCCAACATTTCTATGGCTGCCGCAGCTGGGCTTTGCAGTAGTCCATTCTGTGCAGTCTGTTGGCAAAATTTTGCAACAAATTTTCTATTGTTCGGGTTTTCGAACACCTTGCGTGGTTGTCTGACACGTAGCGCCTTCTTGCTGAAACCACGCCTCTTCCATATCATTCTCTTTAACATTTCTCTCGTTCTTTCGCTATTGGGCGCCATTCGGATACACAAAGTATTGGCCGGTCATATTCTACCTGGTCTTTTCCCTTCCTCTGCTTCCAGTGGCGGGTACCGCATCGAAAACTTTCAAAGCTGGAGCTAGTACATCTGTACCACGTTACCTAGTATATTCATTCACTGAATCATGCCAATGTCGCTGTATATTTCGTTCCATACTTTTCCAATGCTCAAAGAACTATAAATCTTATACAAAACCTTTCTCTCGAAAAGTCCAAAGCCGTTCGACTGTTCGTCTTGCTGATAGGAGATATTTCTAATTCACTTTCTTCGACCACTCCCAGACCCATATGCTGCGCTTCCTTGTCCAGTCTGAAGAAAGCAGAACTCACAGCGGGCCAATAATGTCAATAAAATCGGCGTACGCGTACGTATGGAAGAGTGTACCTTCTCTATTCAACTCTACAGCTCGTATTATTTTCTCCATCTATAAAATAAAGAAGTCACACGATAAGAAATCATCTTGTCCGAAGCCTCGTTTGGTCCTTCCTGATCTTAACAGAGCTTTCTGTGTCGCTGATCCTTCACAGTGGGGCATTGAAATATCTGTTCCATAGTCATAGGCTGGGGAACCGGATTCACCATCTCCTCCTGGTATTCAGCAGTAATATAGTAATTCAGTATACTCTGTGCATCAGTTCGCAGATTACCTCTCAGGGTTCTGCAAGAGTCAGCTTCTGTAAGCTGCCGCATTTTTTCGTATAATTTTCCAACATTATCCCTGTCGGCCGGCTTCTCAAAATCTTCTTACTCAATCATGTCTGTAAATGCGTCTGGAAACAATCACCGAGTATGGCATGGTAACCATCAGCCTTGACTGTAACGACAGCTCTTTTCTCTGTTTATAATGTATTGAATTTTCGGTGATTGTGTATGGGTTTTCTGAACCCCAAATCCAAAGTAGCTGACGAGTTGAAAATGAGCTTCATTGGAAAACATGATTTTTCAGTCAAAATGTTCACCCTCGGCCAAACGATCTTCAACCGAAGGGATATTCAATCCATTGAGCGATGCGGAATCGAATTGAAGACCTCGGGCTAACTATCTTGTGGTGCCAACGGTAGCAAGGTTATCTCTTCTCTCTGTCCTTAGATTTTATAACACCTTCTATATATGCGTAAATAGAAACAAAAGTTCTGCTGGAGCGCTTCCAATGTTGAATGCTCCAATAAAGTGGTGTTATGTGACTACAGAGATCCACCAAACATTAAACTGCCAGACCAACGTCAATTGGGGTCGCTCTCGACAAAAAGAAAAAAGTTTCTCATAAAAATCTTTTTGGCACAATAATGAGATCAACTTGTTTGCCATCATTTCAGACTTTGAAGTCGTTTATTTAGATTCACCGGCCTTTTGACAATAATTTTTTCATTTTATATTCTGTACTTAAATCATTTTTCAAACGCAAATACAAAAGTAAAAAGTTAGAGGCATTTTAATTTTTTCCAGCAAGTACAAATATTTAAAAAAAAAAAGTTATTTCTTACAATTTCCGGGAAAATGAGTACATAATTTACATAAATGAATAAAAAATATAATAAGGAGTGATTTATTATATTAAAAAATTGCAAAACAAGTTTTTTTTCCATTGAAAAACAATTATAATTATTAACTCCTAAAGGTAGTTTCTAGAAATTTTTTACATGCGCAATAAAAAAAAATATAACATTTAATTGTTATCTTAAATACAAAGCCATATTTGACCCTGCCACAAATAGTTTCCAACTACTATGGATGGTTCCGCAAGGTAATAAAATAATATTTTATTTTTTTATTTTATTTTTACTTGGTCATAATTCTCATAATGTTATGGTAACCACATCAGCCTAAACCAAGATGAACAGGTAGCGAACCATCCTCTTCTATAGCCAGGTAAGGTCGAAATGCCTTCTGGCTAACCCTAAATATACCAGAAGCTAAAAAAGACAACAAGAACAAAAACAGATACCAACTTGACGATCAACGCAACAGTAACATAACGACAATACCTTCTGCTCAAATATAAACGAGACTGCTCAATAAAACAAAAACGGTTAATTATTCTTCAATATTTATTTTATCCCCTTCAAAATAGTCACCATTAGAGGCGATACACATATGCCACCTTTTTTCCAATCTTCATAACACTTCTGGTAGGCCGCTTTAGGTATGGCTTTCAGTTCCTTCTTCGAATTCTCTTTTATGACTTCAATCGACTGAAAATGCTTTCCACGAAGCGGCAATTTGAGTTTAGGGAAAAGAAAAAAGTCACACGGTGCCATGTCGGGTGAATACGGTGCCGGTCGGTTATTTGACCGAATGAACTTTATAGGCCTTCATACAGAGGTATTTATGCAAACTCCTGGGCATAGAAATACGCGAAATATTTAACTGCTGAGGACGGCAATATTTTCTGCTGAACGCACAGGACGAGCACTTATCCGAGATGTTTTGTCCAATAATTAATCGGTTTGGCGTACTCGCTGCATAAATTGATTCACTAAATATCAGATCTGGAAGTTAAGTTATTTTGCCTGAATTTCGGGCGTGATTTCCTTACAGTTGCTAACTGTACAATGTGTCCGAGATAAACTCTCTTCACAGATGCAGGTCGCCCAAACATTTTCTAAGCACTTAAGTGTGGGCGATGGGTCTGATGGTTTGATGGGCAAACATTGAAATCTGATTTATTGTGACCACGACAATACCCAAAGTGGATTCCAGCAATTCTGTCTTCGGACATCACCGATAGGTGTAGAGTTAAGCTCACAAAATGTTTGAACATCCTGAAAGAAAACACAGAAAATCACTATGATCCATGACCTTACGTCTTTTGTGATCATTAGTGCAAAATGTCCCTCCAATTTAACCCATCTGCCCTGTGATAAATTTATATATTCCAATGTTTACGCTAAATACCGAAAAATTCAAAATCACTTCAGTAGCTGTCAAAACTGGGGTTCTCATAACCAAAATGGTCAGATATCTGAATTTGCGTCTCTACCTGAACTTGCCCTTTCTTATTTATTTTTATTGACTTTTTACGTTGCTACCACTGAATGCTTTGGACATTTTCTTGTATTATAAATAACTCGATTTCTGTATGGATAATTTATTGATTATTATCCGATAATTAATTGTATGCTTTATCTTATCTTTGATTTATCATACAAAAGACAACAACACCTTATTATTTGGTTATTTCATAAATTCAATTGAAAATTGATTGCGCACAAACGGGAGTTCATTTCAAAAAAAACAACCGAGGTCAACGTACTTTGGAGATATGCTGAACCTTCATGAACAAAAAAAAGAGATTCTAAACGACTGATTGAGTTGATCTTCTCCATATTTCTGCCAGTTGGGAATCTTCAATTTTCTGAACTACCTAGAACATTTACTGAACCAGAACATTTACTTCTAATCCTCGTATAGCTAAGGTTCGAGCCCAAATTGCGGTCGGCCCTCGGCATGGAATGCCAAACCCCTCTGAGTGCTTTTCTGATATCAAATAAAATCTTTCAAACTGTAGGTCCCTCCATTTGTTGGATTGTATCAAGACGAGTAGGAGTAGGAGCCCAGTTGAAAATCATAGGCCGTCAATACAATTAAGAAGTTATCAATTTTTGATCTTATTTCTATTTTATTTGCATGAAAATCCTTTGTCACTTTCCTTATTACTTAGACCTATCCCCTGTACAAGAGCTCCAAAGGAGACATCCATTTCTTACTTATACGTTCACGTAAGGACTGTACAACAGTTATTGGTCTAATAACTATCCACAATTTACTGGCTTCCAATGCAAACAGAATGAGTATTAGTATTAGTAACTGTGTTGCATATAGGAAGAGCTGGGAGGAAGTCAAGAGTGAGATATTAGAACACTTTCTCTGTTTCTGTTCGGCCTTAGCTGAAACTCGTCTTAAATATCTCAAAAATGACTAGAGGAAGCTTGAAAATTGTATATTAAGGCTCTTGAACTTCGAGAGAGTCATTCTATACGATTAAATTAAACGGACCTCCATCTGGCACCACCAATGACCAACCAGAGTCTCTATGTAAAGCGCATCAGCCGGCCTGTGTAACCTAACCTAACCTAATACTTAGACAAAAACTAACTAGTACGGAACCAGTTAGCAAATTGATCATTTCGCTCAAAAGCATACTTGCGAATCGTCAGTAATCGATTATTATTTTTTCACTTCTACAAATTTCTGACATATTTTCTTCAAATCTCCTTGTCATCTCGGAAAAGCTTATTAAAGCACAATGCAAAGGAATTTCTTTTTACCTTTACTTGAAAAAAAAACCGAAAATTTTTTTTTAAGTATTTTTTTTAGCTTTATGGTATATATGTATGTATATGTACATATGTATGTACCTATATATTTTTTTTCTTGCCAATCATGCTCGGGAAATTCTCAACAGAGTAGCTACAGAGATTGTCTGCTAATCATAAAATCAATAACTGATTAGCTTTAAAAGAAAAATTAGTTTGCTAAAAGCTGGCAAAATGCCAACAAACAAAAGCAAACAGCAGCAGCTGACGTCTACCCAACCACACTCGGCTAGAAAAAATTCTGTGATATAAATTCATTTTTTATTAAATTGACATCATAATTTTTTTATAGCGCGCTTATTAAAATAATATTCATATATACGTGTATGGATGTACATACATATGTATTTATGTAGATAATATGTGTAGAGAATTCCATCTAATTGTAAAACATGTAATTGTCACATGTAAATTATTCAACAATAAAATTTTTAACGCTAAATGTCGGTTTTTTTTTTAAGGAACGTGGATACGAAAAGTCTATTAAAGCTTATGTGTGTATGTATGTATATGGCCGCTCTCGCTCGTCACTCACCCACAATATGTTATTTATACCTAAAAATAACCCATTGAAGATCACTACCCTTGCCTGCACTACTACACTCATACATATGGTACATATGCCACGATCACCCAAGCAACCCCAATTGTATGTATGTATGTATATGTACTCGTATATGCATGTATGTGTCTTGAGGGCGTGTGTTTTTATTTAAACAGTTATGCTTTGCTCAAGTTCAAGTTCACATAACCAAAATTTGTATATACATATGTATGTACACGTATGTACTTACTTGCATTTACAATACATGCCAATCTTCTTGTTGCACTATTAAACCGCCATTTATTTATTGTTTGGCAATTATTTCTTTTTCCGCTAATGCTAAAGCGACGCTCTCAACACCCCACAATTAAAGTTCTCATACGCCACGCTCACAACTGTTGAACACATACTCATTTCTATCTCTCAACAGCTGAGAATTATAGAAATTTTTATTTAAAATTCTTTAAAGATTTGTTTTTGTCTTCTTTGTGTTTTTTTTTTTTGTTGCCGTTGATCGCGTCAAGATCAATGCCTAACGGTATTTACTTAAATTCCCACAAGTCATTTTTGAAAATGAAATTTTCAGTCTTTCGCCAACAGCTAAACGATCGAGACGTTTGTTGAGTAGATAGTTTCCCGTGCGATTTATGTATACTGTTTGCCTCGTATGAACATCGTGCTTCCGTTGGCTTATTTGGTTAATGAATGAACGGGACGTCGCTGTCGCTGTCGCTATCGCTGTCGATGTCGCTGTCGTCGTCGTCGTGGTCGTAGGAGTCGTCGGTTACGGAGCACGTTAAACGAGCGCATCAATACAAAACGGATTAGATTTGCTCCTACCCGTGCATATATGTACATACTTGTACACATGTATGTGCGTGTGAAAAAATTTGATTTCAACGTCTGCTTCTTCTGATACTTTATATAAATCTACATATATTGTATGTTGAATACTTCCGAATTTTATTTATGTATTTATTTATATACATCAAGTTGAAGTGAAATACACAAACAAAGGTCGAAAATGTGTGGGGAAAAAAATTAGATTTGACCTTCGCCAGCTGACAGAAATTCGGCTGTGAGAAGTGTCAAATGAAAGCGTCTTATAAGAAAAAATTAAGCGGCGTGTGGATTTTAAGATTTTTTCATTGAAGGATATTTAAAAAAAAAAGATTAAATGGAAATTAAAAAAAAATAAAAATAAATGTATATACATACGTATTTGTATGTACATATGCTTATGTGTGAAGAGAATATAAGAAATTCGCGGCAATAAAAATTATATAAAATAAGTGTAAAAACAAAATATTTATGGAATAAATAGAAAAATTAAAAAAAAAATTTTAATTACAATTATAAAAAGTTCAAAAATATATTTTCTAAACATATTATAATTTGCTCATTCTGCGCCAAAAATCAAACGCAAATGTGTGTGTGTTCAAACACATAATATAAATAATTTAAATTTCATAAATTTAGTATACCATATACCTAGCTATACAAAGTGTCATTATCAAAAATACTTATATATATTTGCCTTTATTTATATGCATACATACAGACACACTCATAATATATAGGTATACATTTCAACTAGCTGACCGCCGCTAGTATTAGGCGTGAAATAAATTTTTAAAAATTTTAAAATATTAAATTTAAGAATGTGAAATGAGAGAAAGAACAAAATCCATTTTAATATATACCATATACAAAATAAACCGCTATAACGCTTTGGTTTGGTATTTTGAATGCCTTTTTTATAAACTGTTTTGTTTTCAAAAATATTAATTTGTTACTTAATTATTTATTTCGGTGAAATTATTTATTCGGATTTCTTTGTAAAACTTTCATTTAGTCACGAAATTTAACTCAATAACACTGTTCACGATAAATTCATTGGAAATTCGTGATAAATTGAGTATTTTCAATTTTCCATTAATGTTTCATAAAAGCTTTTCGATATATTTTGGTGAATGTTTTTATTAAAATTGTTCGCGCAGCAAAGTAGTTTCGAATACCAATATACATTTTTATAAAAATATTAGTATTAGTAAATATTAGTACTATTTCATGCAATCTAGAATTGTCAGTCTTATATTCCACTTCATTTCTAAACTTCTAGTTAGTTCTTTGTAAACAGCGCTTAAGTATAGTCATTAAAGGACAAATTGAATATCGAGCTTTAATATTAATAGAGTTTTTCAAAGCAAATTTAAGAAATTTTGAGAAAATGCCTTAATAAATTTCGCCTTTTCTGGATCTTTTATCAGTCATTTTTAATGGTAAAGAAAACTTGTATAGAAAAAATATTAACTTAAAGAGAAAAACAATAATATACACAGTTTAACAAAAACATGCAACAACAAATAAAATTATGTTCAGTATTCGTGTATTAAAAATGTAAAAGAAAATAATGAATTAATTTAGAGCAAATAAAACGACAAACTTTCCAAAATGCATTGCACTTTCAACTAAACGAAGAGTTCTTGAAACAGAAGAATTGTGGAAAACAATATTAAAGTAAAAATAAAATTAGGTACATTCAAATAAAAATAGACGGAGTAGATATAAAAATTAAAAATAAAATATATAAATAAAAATAAAATAAATTAATTATTTCAAATTAAAAGGAAAAAACACATGAAATAAAACGAAGTAGAATAATAAAATAAAATGAAATTATAAATACAAATAAAAATAAAAATAAAAAAATTCAAATAATTCAAATTAAAAAGGCTAAAAAACAAAAAAAAAATACATTATTAAATTAAATTAAAAAAAAAAAAATCATACAAAATAAAATAAATGAAAGTAAAAATAAAATAAAAGAAAGTACAATAAAATAAAAATTACAATTAAAAATAAGTTTTGTATATAACTTTAAAAAAATAAAGCTAAACAAAATAAAATTAGGAAAAATAATATAAAAACAAAATAAAATGAATTTATTAAATTTAATTTAAAATTAAGTAAAATAAAGGAAATATATAGTAAAAAAATTAAAAAAATAATACTAAATTAATTAAAGTATAATATTAATAATTAAACAAAATAAATAAAAAAAAAAATTAAATAAAGTTAAAACTTAATAAAGAAAAATATTTAATTTAATCCAAATTAGAAGTGAATAAAACTAAATAAAATATTTAAAATTATGTAAGGTAAAATAAAATAATGTAAGCGAAAATAAATTAAAATAAAAGTGAAAATAAATATAAAGCGAAAATATAAATAAAATAATATTAAAATCAACTATATTATTTTGAATTAAAAGAAAATACAAATATAATGACATAAAAAGCTAAATTAAAATAAAGAAATTGAAATCAAAACAAAATTCAGTTAAACTTAACAAAATATAATTAAACAAAATTGAATTAGTTGAAATTAAAATTAAATAATAAATAAACTACTCAAAAAATTAAATTAAACAAAAACCTAGATTAAAAAATGTTAATAATTAAAATTTAATTAAAGTAAATCAGGACTAAATTAAATTAGAGAAGAAAAACAAAAATATAACAAATTAAAGTGAAATAAATAAATTAAAAATATAATACATGGAATTAAATAAAACGAAAACTTAAATTGAAATAAAAAATAGGTTAAAAATTGAAATAAAAGATAACCTAGAATAGAACAAAATAAATATTAATAAAAGAATATTAAAATTAAAAAGGAATAAGTAAAGTTAAACAAAATAAAATAAAAAATTACAAATAAAATATTATTGTGTAAAACAAAAAAGTAAAATATTAAAATGAAATAAAACAAAAATAAACAAACTAAAATAAAAATATAATTATGAAATAAAAAATAAAATAATTAACAATAAATTAAATAAAAAATGACTTAAAATAAGTCATAGTAGAATTACAAAAAAAAATTTTTAGAAAAAAAAAAATTAAAAAGAATAAAATAGAGTTAAACAAAATAACTTAAAATAAAATATAAATAAAAAAAGGAAATATATAGTGAAATAAAATAAAAAGTGAATAATAAAAAAGCATAAAACAGTTATACAACTTCAAAAAGAAAACAAAAATAAAATTCGCCACAATGAAGCGTTACAAGCTCTCCATTAATTATCCATACGTAAGCAGTCAAAAAATAGAAATATTTGTGTTTTATTTTCACGTTTCACGTTTCCTTGTGTTGTTGTTGTTAACACTTGTGTTCTAATACAAAATAAATATGTGAAAATTTTTTTCAAATATTGTATTGTACATAAAAAATATCTGCTACTTTTTTGTATGTACTTTCCTACAACAACTGTGTTTCTTTTCTTACTCCAACGCTCTTGTCTATACAAATCATTAACTTTTCACATCAATATGTATGCATACAATACATAGTATATAAATATAAGAAAATCGTGCGATCGGTCGGTGTGAAGCGCACGCGTAGCTAATTAAAATTATTGTAATTGCTTTATTTTTTATTAATTTTAACAGACCCATCAAAATGAAAATCTGACATACAAAAAAAAAAAAAAGAGTTCGCGAGTCGCACAATACAATACAATACAATATATACGAAATATATACGAAAATTTGCTTACATTATTAAAAAAGTTGATATAAATAAATCGAATTGCTATTTTTCCGCTATAACAAAAACAAAACAACATAAGAGTGCTTGTGTTGACGTACATACGTGTATATACATATTTGCGGACCCCCAACGGGCCGAGAAAGCACCCGCACGCACACTCCGCGTTATATTTAGTGCATAAAAAAACCTCTTCATAGGCTAATAAATATACTATGTATATACATACATATGTACAAACATACATCATTTCTGTTAAATGTTGTATTTTTATGTGAAAAAAAAAATTTGATTGTGTGAAAATTTCTTCGAATGTTTTGCTTCTTTTTACTGAAAGTCACCCGCCGTTTTCGTACCACACACACATACACACGCACACACAAACATATTTTTGGCATATGTATGTATGAGTGTGTGCGTGGAATTTTGTCAATTGCGCAGGTGTTTTCATTTTGTATAAATATAATTTTGCAACTGTTTCACTGTCTAGCAATTAACTGTATATAAAGAAAAAGAAAGAGAAAAAAACAATAAACACTAATTAAATAGTAATAAACGCGAAAAAACAACAACAACAAGCATTAAGTATACAAAATAGGAAATCAATTTAGTGCCAAACCCGAAGACACACACACACACCCACACAAATCACGGAAAATGTCCCACCATCAGCCACCTTGGCCCATACGCAAAGGTATTTACCGTTCGAGCGGACAATCGGACTTCGTACCCGCTCGTTCGCCCAGTCCTATCGTTGAAATGCCGTTATCGCCACCACCGATCGTCACCAGTAACGGTGGCACACCCATCAGCCGCTTCTCGCCCACCTGTCCGCTTTCGCCCCCACCACAGCCCATACAAGTGATACCAGGTCCACCAGGACCGCCGATCTCCTTGATCAAAGACACTACCGCAGCAACGAAGAACTCATCACTGTCTACGAACGCCGCAGCCGCCGCCGCCGCCACTACCTCAGCCGCAGCCACAGCAACAGCAACGAAATCTCACGCACAGTCAGCATCTGCAACAACACAGTCTGCAACATCTTCCACAAAATCCTCATCTGCGTCGGGTTCTTCATCGTCATCGTCCTCGTCGTCCGCGCGTATGTCCGCAACATCCTCCTCTTCGTCCTCCTCATCATCATCATCATCATCTGCTGCTCGTTCTGTACGTAAAAATTCTTGTCCACCTTTTCAGCATTTTAGCTCGCCACAAATCGCTTCCCTGCCACCATTGCCACCACACGCACACCTGCCAACACCAACAACACTAGCACCACCACATCAACAATCGACGACAGCTACACAACAGTCGCCAGCGACCATTCAAAATAGTTTACACTTGAACAACAACAACAAAAACAACACAACGGGTACATATTCGAGTAATCCAAATCTTAGCAGCTGCAGCGCCACGAGTGCTGGTGTCGCGAATATGAAAAATGTTCGCGAAATACCCATCGAGGTCGAACAGAGCAAGGTATATCCAAAAGGGGAAGAAGGGAGAACTGTCGAAATCTCGTTTTTCTCCACTGTTATATATTTTACAGTTAGACAACATAAATATACATATATTACTAGACCTTAGACACCAATAGACTTTTTTATAGTTTTTCTTTTTCATCATTTCTTCTTTATGCTGTTTGGAAAACGCTAAGTAGAGTCAGAAGCGTATCCCCCTGATCATAATCGGAGTGAACCTTACGCAGAAGACCATAAATCTCCAGGATGTCGCCAAAGTCCGCAACACAAAGTAGCACATGAATGTTGAGTCCAGTTAGGTCTTTGTTCGAGAGAGTTTACTTTTCAATTAGTTGGTTGAATGGTTGAAAGCGGTGGTCGAGGACCTAATCGCAAGCGGCCGTACCTAAACCATTGAGTTAGCTCTTTGCTTTAATTTCTTTATATTTTTCAAATATGCATGCCCGCCTAAGTAAGGCTGGAAGCATTGTGAAAGATGTGACGTCTCAATCGGTTGAAGTCCGGACACTCCGGCAAAGGTAGATCTTAGACGATACCACTTTACTCAGCTTGTGGGGATGCTATATCAGGGGTAGTTGTTCCATAAGTATGCTAAGTTCTCTTTAGCTTAACACCAGGAACAGTTTTGTATGTACCAGGATTTGATTCTCCATGGTCCGCTGCTTTAATCAACACGTCGGTGGCGGCAGAGCAAGCCAGCTTACCCACCTTTTCAACTACTTCAATTAGTCTAAAGGCCTCTCCTACCTCTCTCCGACAGCATTAAGCTTGAACCGCATATTGTAGAGACAAATTATAAGCGACGCATTTCGGCTCTCCAGAGATAAAAAGTATCAGTATGTATGTGCCACCTCTTTCATATAGTATTATACATAAGTTTTATGGTAGCCAAAGTTCGCCATCTAAAGTCAAACTTACTATAACTTGAGCAAAGAACCACTCCGTTAGAATATGATTTTTAAAGACTGGCACCAATACTTAGCTTTTCTGAAGACCTTTCATCAATAAGCGAATTGTTCACATAGGTAAAAGGGCAATTAACTAATTGACTAAATTAAGTAGCTGTCTGAAGGCCATTATAGGAATAATGTCTTCCTTTAGAGAGATGCTCAACGATTCCGAAACAATCGAGTAATTACGCTTAAGTTAAATATATTATATTAATGATAATCGAAAAAATGTGCCAGTAGCCGCATCCCATATGCTCGGGCTGTTGAAAATTATGTTAATCTTACTGTAATATACTTTCCCGTGTAAGTTTATAGCATAGTACATATCATAAACCACCTCAAACTCTTACTCTCACTTGGTGTTCTAAATAATTGTTATGTACTGCTTTTGTGTGCTCCCTCTCTTCTCAAAGCTATCAACATTTTTATGAAAACTACCTAACATTGTACATATGTACCTATATTTATTATAATACAAAATTAATATTAAAACTTACTCTCTTTCTGTTTCTCATCATCCATTTCAGGAAGCTCTCTCGCTACGCACCGGCGATATAACTCAACAGGCTAGCAACAATGTGGCCGCCGCCAGTATTAAAGTGCAAAGTGACACCTTCTCAGCCGACAAGAAAGCCATCTCACAGTCGCAACAATCACAGACGATGACATCGAATGGCATCATAAGCCAGGAGAAACATATGTCATCCGCATCGCAAGCAAACTACACAATGACACATAAGGGTGTCTCCAGTTCGGGCAGCAGCATGATCTCGTCCTCTTCACAGCAAATGTCCGCCACTAATGGTTCGCTCTTTAAATTGCAATTGGATGATCTCAAAGCGCTGACATCGGGTAGTGGACAACGTGAGATCGAGCAAGCGATTGCCAAGTACTCTGGCGTGCTGACAACATTCGTCAATACTTTGGAGGATTCAAAGGCGGCCCAAGAGAAATCAGTATATTTGGAGAAAATCAATGAAATCATGCAACGTGCCTGGGCTGTGCCCACACATGGTCACGAGCTCGGCTATAGTTTGTGTAATTCATTGCGCAATAGTGGCGGTTTAGATTTGCTCATGAAGAATTGTGTACAGGGTGATATGAAAATCAAATTTTCCTCAGCCAAATTGTTGGAACAATGTTTGACCACCGAGAATCGTACACATGTCGTTGACAATGGTCTGGATAGAGTGGTGAATGTGGCCTGTATGTGCACCAAGGAACCCAATAATACCGAACATTCGCGTGTGGGTACCGGCATACTGGAGCATCTGTTCAAACACTCAGAGGGCACATGTTCGGATGTCATCAAATTGGGTGGTCTCGATGCTGTACTCTTCGAATGTCGTACAAATGATGTGGAGACTTTGCGTCATTGCGCTAGTGCCTTAGCCAATCTGTCACTGTATGGTGGCGCTGAGAATCAAGAAGCTATGATCTTTCGCAAAGTGCCCATGTGGCTCTTCCCGTTGGCCTTCCACGATGATGATAACATTAAATACTATGCCTGCCTTGCAATCGCCGTGTTAGTGGCGAATAAAGAGATCGAAGCTGAAGTACTGAAATCAGGTTGTCTCGATTTAGTCGAACCCTTTGTCACCTCCCACGATCCCTCCGATTTTGCACGCTCCAATTTGGCGCATGCACACGGTCAGAGCAAACATTGGCTGGAACGTTTGGTGCCCGTATTGAGCTCGAATCGTGAGGAGGCGCGCAATCTTGCCGCCTTCCACTTTTGCATGGAGGCCGGTATTAAGCGTGAACAGGGCAATACGGAAATATTTCGCGATATCGGCGCTATCGAACCACTCAAGACTGTAGCGAGTTGCCCCAATGCGATCGCTTCCAAATTTGCGGCGCAAGCGTTGCGTCTCATCGGTGAAACTGTGCCACATAAATTGTCACAGCAAGTCCCACTGTGGTCGGTCGAAGACGTACAAGAGTGGGTGAAGCAAATCAATTTCGGTCAGTTTGTGAAACAATTCGAAGAATCACAAGTTGATGGTGATCTGCTGTTGAAGTTGAATGAGGACAATCTACGCGATGATATTGGCATCTCGAATGGCATACTGCTGAAGCGGTTCGAACGTGAGTTGCAAAATCTCAAACGCATGGCAGATTACTCGTCCAAGGATACGGCGAAGATGCATCATTTCTTAGCCGAAATCGGTACGGAATACTGCACCTACACATATGCAATGCTCAATGCTGGCATTGATCGTAATTCCCTGCCGCAGCTCAATGAAGATATGCTGATTGCGGAGTGCAGCATCAAGAACTCCATACATCGTCTGCGCATATTGAACGCAGTAAAAAACCTGGAAAACTCATTACCCAGCTCGTCGGAGGAGAATATGGCAAAGACGCTGGATGTTTTTGTCAGCTATCGGCGCTCGAATGGCTCACAGTTGGCCAGTTTATTGAAGGTATGTTTGATGGTGTTGAAATATGTTTAGCCTAAACTTTACTAAATGCAATCTACTCACTCGCTCTGCGCGCAGGTTCACTTGCAATTACGCGGTTTCTCGGTGTTCATCGATGTTGAGCGCCTGGAAGCGGGCAAATTTGATAATGGACTGCTAAACAGTATTCGTCAGGCGAAGAATTTCGTTTTAGTATTAACACCAAATGCTTTGCAACGCTGCGTGGATGATGATGATGGCAAGGATTGGGTGCATCGCGTAAGTAGCTACTCACAAATTTATTATATATATATGACACTGTTATTATTTTACTTTTTTTATATAGGAAATTGTTGCTGCCTTGAAAGCAAATTGTAATATAATTCCTATAATTGATCAACAATTTATGTGGCCCGAACCCGATCGATTACCCGAAGATATGCGCAGCGTTTGTCACTTTAACGGTGTCACGTGGATACATGACTATCAGGACGCCTGCATTGATAAACTAGAGAGGTGAGTACTCTGAGAAAATGTATGCATTTATTATTAGTCTTACATGAGGAAAGGTTAAAAGTGTGCGGAATGAAAGAAGATCTCTCGATTTCTGACTCGAATTAATTTGAAACCAAACCCTCAACACCACCATTACAGACTTTTAACCTTCCTCTCCCTCTCCCTCTATTTCAACTAAAGTAGCTCTCATTACATTTGCGTTGGCCCGAATTTCTTCTCCTGCTTTTAGAACAAAATTTGGTCTCCTACTGTTGTGCTTAGGTAAAACTCCAAAGAAAAAAGAGTGTTTCCAAAATATACTCGTAAGCTTTCCTTGTTGAAGGAAATTTTTCGTCCCACGTTTAACGAAAGCTTTTCCAACTGATATGAGATATATTCCAAGATCTAGGACATACAGTATATTTCTCATGATAGCATCTTCATTTCCTGGTCGAAAAATTTCTGCACCAATATCTTGTGCTCAATGAAAGATTCAGCTGCCAAGTTGATCTTTTCCGTGTAATTATGGAAGGTGTAAAACAAACTACTCCCACAACGGATTGGAGACCTCTCTACTCAGTCCATTAAGGCGGCACTTGATGCTGAAGCAGAACAGTTCCGATTGCACTTTGCGTTTGTGGTTTTTAGGACTCCGCGCTGTCGAGCAAAATGTCCTCGAGTTTCTTAATTACAAGATTTGCCTCTATATTTTCTTATTCCACAACTGAAATTCCACTTCCGGCATGCCTTGCAAAGACTTGATTGTCTTAATTCTTAAAACTTTCCTTTTCGCGCTCATCTTCTGTACATATATCTTAATATTTAACATTTGCGCCAAGAATCTTCGTAATGGTGATTTGTTATGGTTTTATTCATAAACCACATAGTTCCCGTGGCTGCTCCCTCCCCTCATGTGGCCCATCATAATCGCTTCCTGTGAGAATTGAAGCACTTCCTTCCAGGACAAGATGATTACACCGCTTCGAAGTGTGTTTTCTGTGGAATGTGCTAGCATTTACAATTTGCTTTTACGAGCCTGGGCTCTTTCATGGTTTGCTCTAAAATTCTGAAGGGGACAAAACACTCCTCTTTTGGTGTCGAATTATTCCAGAATTAAAATCATATGTGTATCGGGTAACTGCGGACTCTACCTAGGAACTCCAATGGTGATGAGCTTGCATGTATGAGACGGAAAAAGCGCAAATGGGCACTTCTCTATGAACCAACTCAGCGAGCGTGTTGTTACCTCAAATTTCGCGGTTGTGGCACACTTCTTGTCTGAGTTGGGACAAGATCCAAGCTCTCGCCCTCAGTGGAAATTCTATCCGATAGATGGCCACTGTCGCAGTTATTTGAAAGAAGTGATAAAATCATCTATACACTTTCTTATGAACATCCCTGCGTTTGTTAGACTGAGACTGAAATTTCTCGGATTGTAAAATGTTTATCAACCCAAAGGAGTTAGGAGACATTGACATCAGACGACTTTGTAGATTTGTGACATGAATTTAGCAATTCATTGTATGAAAAGTTGTTTAGCCTACCCTGCCCCATAAAAATAGTCTTAGCCGCCTTAAGTTATGTTTACTCTCCCACATAGAACCGTCTGTCATAAAAGGTCTGAAACTAAGGATCGATTGAATTAATATGCGTAATGGCCTATTTACTACCAAACACATACCCCGCCCATAAGATCGGAAATCGGCTTGCATCAATAGGAATAAGTTTGGGGTGGCGATAAGGGTTTTCCATGCAAGCGATTATTTGTCGGATCGGACCATTGTACCATATATGCGATTTTCATATTTAAGATTTTGGGTGATAAATTTGGCAAAAAAAACTCTAAGTGCGAGAAATTTTGTATTCTGCATACATATAATGAATTACATATAGGTATGTGCGGAAAATTATCGAAAGACTATATCATATAGCTCCCACACAACCGATCGGGTCAGATATGAAGTTTTTAGTCACAAATCCATCAAAAAGGCATCTAAAGCATGAAATTGTGTATTCTATAGACGTAACATATAAAAGAGGTCATAATTTAAAGAATATATGTATGTACATATGTACTCGTACTAAAAGGTTTATAACCTGTTATCTCTGTGCCTCTATTCATTCTTCACTCAGCGCACTTTTCAAACTCCTCGCTTAAAAATACAATTATAAAAATATGGCAGCACTTAGTAAAGTAATTTTTTTAAATTTATTTATTGTACTTTATGCTGTGTGTTTTACATTAAAAAAAAAAAATAAAATAAACAATGAAAAACCAACATTATTATCTAACAAAAATTTTCTTGCAATGAAAAAAAACAAACAAACAAGTATACAAACATACAAACATTTCTTTGCTCTACACTTTTTCACAAAATTTCCTAAAAATCATTTGACTGCTTTCAACGCCAGATGGATATCATTATAAATACATACATGCGTGTACATATGTATTCTAATAGCGGATATGATAAATGCACTTGTGACTGAAAAGTAAAGCCGGCTTAAGACCGAAAGGTATTGCAACAACATTTTTCAAGTTTCCTCTATCTACCACAAGCATATACATACCTATATACAAACATACATATATTGTAATTTCGCATCAATGTTGTTCTCTAATAACAAACAAGCATAATTTTGCAAAAAATGTAAATGTTTGAGACACATCCATGGCACTTACCATATACTATATGAATTGCGGCTATTATATCGACTGTCATATCAACATATTTTTGTTTATTTTACTTTTTTATCAAAAATTATTATTATTATTATCGATAAGCTTGCCTTTGGAAATTGCGAAAAAAAAATCGTGCAAAAGTGCAAAATTTTTCCATTACCATATATACTCGTACATACATATATATACAATATGCATGCCTTCTCTATGAATTAGTTTCAAAATCAACAAACTTCGTATTAACCATGGCTAATGAAATTTGGTATTTTTTTAAAGTGGATTTAAAAAAAAATAATACTCACACAATTGATTGTTGTACGCACACACACATACTTATATGCCTAAAACTTAAAAATGCATTTTATTTACATTTCTGGGAATTTTTATACATATTTATACAAATATACAGTGTTTTCCAATAAGAGGTGTTATTTTTATTTCCAATGAGAATTGGATTTTTTTGAGATAAATGTTCGGACGTTTATTTCAATGTAAAGAGGAAAATATGCCTTTAATAATGGAAAACAATATCAGTCCAATGCCCACCATGGCTACGCTTATAGGACCGTATCCTTTTTATTGAATTTTCCATCACCAAATTGCAAAGTAGCTTCACAAATTCCGTCTTTGAGGTCTTGAATCGACGTTAGCCTGTTGGCGTATACTTTATCTTTCACGTGGCCCCAAAGGAAGAAGTCGCAACGTGTTAAATCACAAGATCTCGCCGGCTAATTGCGATCACCTCTTTGAGAAAGTTGAAAATAAACGTTGTCCAGATCAATACCATCCAGTTTCGGCCATAAAAACTCCTTAATTATCTCTCGATAGCGCAAACCATTCACCGTAACTGTTGCTCCGCCGGTCCATAAACCGCACCAAACAGTAACGTTGAAAATGGAGAGGCTTTTCCGAGCCCCAGATGTGACAGTTTTGCTTATTGACGTAGCCATGGAGTTGGAAATAGGCCTCATCAGTTAAGATGATTTTTCGATGCAATTCCGGATCATTTTTATGCATTTCAAAGACATGACGTTGTTGATGTACTGTACTTTATACTCATTAAGACCCCAGTCGTTGTGCAAAATACGGTATAATGACGTTTGTGAAAGGCCCAATTCCAAAGAACGGCAAGGAATGGGTTTTCTTCAACAATTTGGGCTACAGCAGCAATATTCTTAGTTGTTTTTGTGCGAGGTGCATGTATTTTATTAATCTTCACACCACTAACTTTCCGCAACAGCTCCATTTTTTCCACCAATTTGTGTATTGTCGTCCGACAAGGTGCTTCACGGCGACCGAAATTTGTTTTAGTAACTTTTAATAATACCAGGGCGCTGTTGAAGCGTGTAGCGTTCCATTTTTATATTTCTGGCGTAGTTTTTACTTAACAAATGTCAAAATAATACAACTTCAAAAGTGGCATCTACTGGAAAAAGAACTCCTCTTATTGGAAACCCATATATATATATATATATATATTATATAATCTAATGCACTTTAACAAAATTTCTGCACTTTTATTTTCTAATACAAATTAAAAAAAAAAAAACTTTTCAAATTTTTCTTTTTCTTTCCACGAAAACCAGATTCATGCGTGGCGAAAAGAATTTGGATCGCATTGTCGGCATACCCAGTACACCCGGTTCGGTGAGCTACCAAAGAATGCACAGCAATGACTCCGATTATCAGCAGAGCGTAGGCGGCGGCAGTGTCAGTGGCGGCACAGTCGGCACAGGTGGCAGTGGTGTTGTATGTGGCAGCAGCGCCGGTGGTGTGGCGAATAGCAGCGGACAAGGTGGGGCACAACAAAATACGACAACTACAAATACAAATACAACCAATACCAATACGAATACATAGAACGGGGCGATCCAGGGCTAAGTGAAACAGTTTTATGTACTTACATATGTACAATGAAAGCAATGAGCCTGAAATGAAGCCTGGATTGCCTCGCAATATGATAATGCATACATATGTATATACATATATACATTTAGATATATGTATGTAAGGAGTTATAATTATGGTCTAAAGAAAAAACACAAAAAATGATATATATGAAGCAACAAATATCATGAGCAAAATATGTTACGCAAACTAAGATTGCTACATACATAGATATGTACGTACATAAAAGATCATATGTGTATGCAAAACTCTTCGAATATATGTATACAAGACTATATATTATTTACATACAAATTTATATATTATATATTTATTAAAAGTTATTAACCGTAGCTTAGTTATTAGTGACGAAAGCACAACAAAAGAGAACTAAAAAAAAAACACACAAAAATTTATATGACCCAAAAGTCCTAAAACCAAACTCTCCTATTTTCCCCAACTCGAACTTAAATCCTCATTTTTTTTTTAATTTATCTTTTAGTCAAGTCGTCTTTTGACTCGAAAATCTCTAGTTTAGTTGTAATGCTCGTTAGTACAGTTAGCATAACTTATCAAAAAATTCAAACAAAAAATACTCAAAATGCAAATCTTTTAATGTTGATTCATATTTAATTGATACTAATCACAAACTAGCAGCTAATCACCAGGCAAATAGATACCGGCAATCACCCTCACCGGCCAGACAACGAATCGGCGGCAGCTGTGGACCGCTCGGCAGCAACGGTCAATTGAGCATGTTCGGGCGTGGCTCGAAGCGTAACATACTGACGCCCTATCGCACGCAGCAGGCAGTGGCGCAACCAAAATCACTACTCATGGGTGGTTCCATGCAAAATATGTCGCCTACTGCCTATAGACCGCCCAGACGTAGCTCCGCTGGCGGTTTACAACACAGCAGTGGCAATGCAGCGACAGTCGGTGCTGCAGCCAATTATCGCAGTCATAGTGTTGATGAATTGCTTGATACCACCGACGGTTTGGGTTCTTCAAATGATCGCATAGCCGATATGGCCGCACGTGTTACGGCGGGTAGTACAGCGCTTACCAATGCCAGTTCGACGAGTACACTTCAACCCGGCAACGATTACGCTTCCTCGGTGGGTTCACTCTCCGAGCTCAACGAACCACCGCAAATAGTGGCGAGACGTGAAAAGAACTCGAGTATACCGCCAAATGCGCAACATCGCAAATCACGTTCACTAGATCACTTCCTCGATGAAAAAACACTGGCATTGGTGGTGGCGAAACCCCAACCAGCACCCATGGAGGGTACACAAAGTATGCAAAATCTTGCCACACCTATAACACCTGATCTCAGTCGTGGCACACGCACCCAACCGTTGCCACAAAGACGCGCCGCCGACAGCGTGTCCACATCGAGTACGGCCACCACGCCCGAACCGGAAATCGTACGCCAGAAACCACATTCAGGCATGTTACCTTCCATACGCCGCAGTCCTGAGGGTGTTAGTTCCTCAGCGGAGGATACACAATCGTTGCGCAGCAGCAACACATCGTGTGGCAGTATGTTGCGGTCGCAAATGCGTGCGTCGGCGCATACGCATCGCGGTAGTCAGAATAGTGGCAAGACGTCCTCAACATCATTGGGTGGTCATGCGACGGGAAACACTCAAAACAACAACAACAACAACAGCAACAATGCAAACAATAAAACTATTCTGAATCGAACAATTAAAAAAGTTCGTTCGCTGATGAAAAAGTAAGCAACAAACTCAAACATACACACAATACCACATGCATACATATAGTACATACATACATACATACAATTTACTCGTACCAACTACTTACTCTACTCGTATCGTATACTCGTTCGTATCGCATCCCGTCAGTCAAAATCTGATAATCAAATTTGAATTGTGTACGCCAATCAGTTCACATAATGTACATACATACATACATACCTACATACGTAAAGTCAAATAAAAACAACCAAATGCATCCGTGTGTGTCCATTTATCAACCAATCAGCAGTTAACTTGTCTCTATTTCTGTCTGTCTTCTAATATCTATGACTATCTAGCTTTAAAAAGTGCATTGTAATGCTTAACTGTACCTCTCGCTGTCTTATTTTATTCCTTACCATAACAATTTTGCTGTGCTTATGTTTATGTTACTCATACTTACATAACTACATACGTTTTTAGTATATAACTTAGCCTAGTTTTTATTTAATTTGTAATTTTAAATCTAAAGCTCTGAAAGTCCAATATATACATAACTTAAACCTTGAGCCTAGTATTGCAAAGCTGGTATTCTTGAATTAATTAAACAACAGCGAACGATCTGAAATTCTTAACTTCTCAGTCGGAAGTCTGCGTTTCTTCTCATCCATTATGTATGAGTGTATCTTACCTACCGGCTGCGGTATCCGAGTGGTTGGCCGTATATAGGATCACGGTATTGACTTGTGTTCAGTCCAACATCCAAAATTTTAGAACGAATTGCGGTGGCTCCTCGGCAAGGAATGTCCTGCCTGCGAGTGTTATTTTTGACACTAAATAAAACGCTTCTCTTAAAAATCCATCAGTCGTACGGAGCCGGCTTAGTATAAAGAATATGTACATAAGTCTTTCCACTTCAAGACACACATCACAAATTGGAGGAGTAGCTCGGCTGAAAATCAATTCAGTGGTTTCGTGAGAAAGTAAATACTCGGTATCGGCAATAAATGGTATATTTCATTTATTAGAGCCTTTTCCAATACACCTATTTTTAATAACTGACATATAATAAATCAGTCAAATAATGGAATCTCGTAAGGATCTTTGGTTGCCAATTCTCATTGCATGTTTTGTAAATCGCTCTTTAAAAGCAAAAATCTAAGTCCACGTCCTTTTCATTCATTGATTACTCTTTTCATTTCCGCTCATACAAAGCTCTACAGCATACATATATACTTGTTACCTAAAAACAATCTTGCTGCACAAATATATATATCTATGGTGATGGTTTACAAATGCTTTTTAATTACTATTATCAACTACGTATACTAAAAGTAAGCATATTTTTCTCTCTCCACGCTTATGAGCCACATAACAAAGCCTATTTCTAGTTGAGACAATAACAAAGGCTTCTACTTTCTAATATGCTTTTTACAATATTCTGAAACAAAATTTTTGTACGTATAATTTTCCCACTTTTAATTACAAACTAACAAACGAAATGGCCAATTAAGACACAATTTGGCATTTTTACTTTGACTTCAAAGAAATTTAAGAACAGACTTTGTGGGAGGTAAGCATAATAATCAACAAATAGTCAATTTTTTAAATATTGACTAGTGTGACGTCAGCAAAATAGCTCTCAATGCCAAAATTACTGCATGACGTTTAATAATTTTATAATCAGCGCATGTTGCCTTGACACCGGCCTTGTAAAAAAAAGAGTCCTTGTTTATCAGAATACGAGAATTTAAGCTTTGATAATAGCTTGTATGCGAGAAAACGACACTTTACTTACTACAAAAATACATACATACATATCAAAATTAAAGAAAAAAAATCTACGCAACGCAAAACTGAACTAACTGTGAAATATCTATTTGCCTTGTGATTAGTAAAAGTTTGATATTTATTACTATTCGAATGTCTTTTTGCTAACTCATAACATTTACAATAATAGCGTGTAGTTAAAAAGAGATATAAAGTGATGCCGTTATTTAACTGGGTATTTTATGAGAGTTTTTTATATATGATAATATTAAATCAGAATACATCGAGTTTGAGCAGCAATCAAAATACAGGTACTAAGTTTTTAGTTTTAGTTTTTAAATTAACAGAAAAAAGTGCAAAACTGATTAATTCCGTTTTTTCCACTGTCCGTTCTACTCTTTCTGTCTTTTTTTTAATTATTTTGTAAATATTTATACCGTCCGCTTGTCAAAACAGTAATCCTTACACTTATATATATACGTATATATTAGATAGTGTACACACGCTAAGTAAACACATATTTACATAAATTCAATGAATTTACTATTAATTATTAAACAAAAAAATTGACAAAAAGTAATATAGGTCTTAAGTTTAATTTTAAACACAATTTAAATTAAAAAATTAGCAGAAAATCCGTCAATATATGATTAACAAACAAAAAAATATTATTATTATAAAAGAGAAGAAATTTTAAATATAATAATTTAAAAAATTAACTCTGTAAGTGATATTTTTTCTATAAATTCTAATTAACATACATACATACCTACGCTGTATATTGATTTAAATTTTAAACGTACATTAAAAATGTCTTAAAAGTAATAATTATATTGTTTGAAAAAATATACTTATATAATATAACCGTGCAAAAACCACCATTGGCTTTTAAGTGAAAATAAAACAGAAAATAAAAACCAAAACCAGGATTTTACATTTATTTTTAAGCAGTTAAATAAGAATTATTATTTTCTAAACGTACTGTAAAAATTACAGTTATAGAAAGGGAGACTTCGCTTGTATATCAAATGTTTGTTTTTGTAAAAAAAAATTTAGTTAGGTTATGATGTCTTTAATTTTTTCCGATTTTCCGATATTTCCCATGTTTTGTAATACGCTTTATTTATTATTGCAATCAGCATATACATATTTAAATTTCAACGTTTAAGAACTGATAATAAATATTACGTAATTTTGAAGGTACTAAACTTGAAACTAAAATAACCATGAGAGATTATCGTACAAATAGAGCTTCATATATAAAGTCTGATTTTACCTTTCATACAACGATTGTAGGCACGCTCATATTATTCCACTGCTGAATTTGTAACTTTTATTTAAACAGTTTTTCTACAAAACACATTTACGACCTACAAATATTCCACTATCTGAATTTGAATTAGTATTTATAAGCTGCCTTTAAGCTATCTTTATAGAAGTTTAGTTTTCACAGCACTTTTTGTAGTCACGTTCTTATTATTCCACTTCTGAATTTAGTTTTTTTTTTTCTTTCGTAAATATTGAGCTCCAAAATTGTTCACTTTTCTTTATAGAGCACTCAAACAAATTTCCACTGCAAGATTTTTTAATTAGTACAAAGGACAAACAGGTTTATGTTGCAACTAGCCAGTGTAACTTAACCTAAACGAGAAAGTTTCTCACTCACCATTATATAATTATATGAACTAAAAAAGTAATTTGATTATTTCTGACTTAAAAAATATATCTAAACAAAACAAAGCACTAGAAAACACTAAAGTATAATTTTTTAATTAGTTGATCTCACACTTATTGGATATTTATTTAGTATATTTTAAGTTATTTAATTTTTCTTAATTCTTACAAGCAATAGTTTTATTAAACAATTTCCGTCTAATTTTATAACTATTATACCAATGCACTTGTACGCAGCGCCAAAACAACTTACCTGTTTAGCTTAGAATTATTATGTTTTAATAATTACGTGCTGTTCACAATTGCTTTTAGTTTTAACTTAAAACACATTGTAATTTCCCGTGTGGCGTAACTTTGTTTTGTCCTTTTATGTTATAATTCACTTATTAAACGTATCCAAAGCTTTTAACCATTTATCCTTGTGTATGAACAGCTGCACTCTTACAAATATTTTACAACCTTTCTTTTTTAATGCACTAATTTATTTAATTTCTAATCAACACTTTACTTTTATTATTTTTTTTTGTATTTGTATTATTTATATTTTTTAATTTCTATCGTTTTATTCTTCATAGACCATAAAAGAACATCTTCTATTCCGTGTTGCGCCTATTGCCTGCAAGCATCATCGTCGTGCTCGTTCACACCCATTTCGACGTGTCTGTCTCCTCCAATGCAACTACATCCTAATATCACTTAACCTGGACTATCATAACTGATTTGTGTGTTAAGTTGAACATATACAAGCAAAAACAAAAATGAAAAGCTACTTTGGGGAATTAAATATTGGCAACAGATTGAAATGATTCGTTTTGTAAAAACAAAAAAAAAAAATTAAAAAAAAACACTAAAAACTAAGCACCAAAAAAATATGGAACGAAATTCCTGTAACACACGCAGTGGAACACAACAAAACTTAAATTCAAGCTAACCTCAACTTTGGTTATCATAACTACCATTCAAAATAATTATTGTTATAAATTTATATGTTTGAGCGTGTACTGACTTTTTGTTGTATTCGTTTAATTAGCCGTAAACAAACGTAACCAATAAGCACACTGTCAACTTTTTGCTATTTATTACTAAAGCAATTTTTCCAACTAAAAATAAAGTTGAATAAAAGCAAAAAATTATAAGAACTAACATAGAATTAGAAACTGTGAGAATGAAATGGACGAGAATTAAATGATAAATCACTACTAAATTTCCGATTTGATTAGAACTTATTTTTATTTATTTATTTACACTCAATCTTAACCTAACCCCTCTTTTTATCATTCTGTACAAAACATTTTATTATAATTACACAACTGATTTAAAAAAAAAAAACCAAACAATTTATAGAATGTACATATATATTTGCTTTATAATCATACGCTCATTTAGTAACGATTTAGATGAGGACGAAATGCATAGTATGATATTAAAACAAGCAACAACACCATCCGCCAGCCGTATTATATCTTGCTAATATTACAAAAACGAAGTCAAAGGACTATATTGTATTTTGCAAACGCCAAACGAACAGCAGCGCAAGAAGCTAAGGATGGTCTGGGCATTATGGGGAAAAATCAAATTTCAATCTAAACCAAGGAGTTGTCGTCTTTTGTTACTTTTGCTTAAAGCACAAAAGCAATTTCTAAGTCCACAAGCTCCTGATACAGTCAACTGGTACTTCCCTAAGGCTCGCTGGGATAATTAGATACATAGACAGTATACAAGGTCATACACATGAAGGCGCGAAAGTGAAACGTTTAAAAATTAGATGTACAGTTAATAATTATAAAAAACAAAAGAACCGATGTGCGTACATATGTGGATATGCCTTAACGAAATTTACTAACGAAAATTGTTTGTACTATTTTAAATTTATAAATTTTAAGTATACGTGTATTTCGTACACCGTTTAGTAATTTTGGAATATTATTGTTTCAAGTTTACAAAAAATCACAACGTATCGAAATAAATGTTGAAAGTATTATCTAAAAAATGACAAAATACTCGTCTCTTTATCATGAAAGGAATCTTTGAGTGTAAGTAATATTAGGTGTATCGAACTAAATTGGACCCTGTAAAGCTCTTAAATATTGAGGTTAAGTAAAAAAGAATCCTTTTTTTGCATTAAATTTAACGCTTCATTTATAGTTAGAATAATTCGATTTTTATCAAAGAGGCACTTTTTTGCTCGTTAACTTTTTACCATTTTAAAGGTAATGCCATTGGTGTGTTGAGCTCAATTCATTCGCCATAGACAAGAACAGATGACAATCAGGACTATAAGGTGGATGCATAAGAACCTCCTAACCAAGCTCTGGGAGCTTCTGGCGAGTCATTATCGATGTGTGCGATCTGGCGTTGTCCCGATGAAACAAAGCAGGGCGCTTTTGGGCAGTTGCTTCCTTCAGACTGTACATTTTCTTACAGTACAAGCCCGAATTAGGAATTTGGCCGTAGTTAGAACAACTCACAGTGGTTGATTTCTTGCCAACCCCACCAAACACACAACATAACCTTCTTGGCCGTTAATCTTTCTTGCTTTACGTGGTCCACTTTTTATCGTCAGTCACCATTCACTTCAGAAATGGGTCGATTTTGTTACGAGTCAGCGCAGATGGAAATTTGCTCTATGAGGTTTTTTTTCTCGTCAAGTCATGTGGCACCCAAATATTGAGCTTTTTTGTGTATCCAGCCTTTTTCAAGTGGTTCTATTGTAAAAAGTTTTTTGTGCAATGTTTAGCTTCTGGGCATTCGAAACAGTGCTCGCTTGACGGTCAGGCTCGACGATTTCCATTATTTTGTCGACATTTACCTTCCACGCTGTGGAGCATCTGCATCTTTTACATTAAAATTACCCGAACGAAATCGACGAGACCAAAATTGTACATTATTTATATTTTCAGCTGTCTGAATTGCGTTTTCGCCTTTATCGAAAAAAATTTTTTAGAAAATAACGTATTTTCTCAACACTGAAACACTATTGAGTTAAGTGATCAATTGTCTTTTTACTACAAAATATCAACTTTCTAGCGTAATAAAGATCTTTAAATCCATCTATTGAAAAAAGAATGGATTCCTTTTTACTAAACCCCATACAATCAATATCCGGTTGGAAATATCAACAGTCAATTGAATAAGTCCTTCGTCTTTGACAAGAAAAAAAACATGTATAGTACTCTTCAGGTGGTCATATAACCCCTAACTGGTCTGAGCTGAAATTTCGTGCATACACAAATCGTTTAATTTGATTATGGAAGGTATATAAATATATTGTGACGTTTCTCAGAATACCTAGGTCCGAAAAAGTCTGAGCAATTGATGGTTTTCGCGGCAGCTAATTATATTTGAGAGATATTATCTATAAATAGTTAAACTGGTTCAAATCTGTACTTGCCATTGCTGACTGAAAGTCCCACAGCTTTTTTGCTCCAAGCAAACCACTCACAGAATACTGGTATCCGTGCATTCCCTACAGCTCCTTTTAATTTTTTTATTAAATTGAAAAAATTCTAAAACCTTTAGCATTTAATAAATAATAAACATTGCACTAAAAACGATTGGGCGAAAAAATTATATTAAGATTTAGGAATTTTACAATTTTGAGTGAAATCCAATGAAAATTATTAATTTAAAATCATAATTGAATACTACACAAAAAACACTGCTTAACTCATATTGAGGCATTTTAGATGGAAAGTCAGATTTTTTTAAGTGGTAACACTGTTATCAGATTTCCACATTACATTTTTATCACCTCTGTTTTGTTTACATTCTTCATTCATTTGGTAACTTTTATAATTCATAAACTCATATAATTGTTTACAATTTTTATTTAGTTTTTATTTAATGAAATTTGATTCAAATGTGAATGGAAAGAATGGCAACTAACAAAGCGGAACTTCAATATCAGTCTGGACTTAAGCGTACTGTTGCCGCAGGCACTGAAGAGGAAGAGCTTGAACTAAATAAGCTTTATGGTTCGATAGACAAATCCAAATAAATGAACTTTTCTAATTACAACTTTAAATTTCAGATTATTTACACAAACAGCTTTCAATTTCACGCACTGATCGCTTAGGCGGACGGGCACTGGCTACTTGGGATCCCGATGAGAAGGCTGTGCGTGTGCTGCGTAAAGATGGCAAATTTGGTACTTTTGGCTACAGTCATGGCGGTCAATTCTATTTAGAAAATTATGAAGCATTATTCCTTTTAGAGATGGTTAGTTACCACTCGGGGAAAATTAGAAAGTTTTTAATTGATTCCGGTATTTTCAGAATCGCCTACAATTGGAATATCACTCGATGATTATGTCTGTGGAACAGGCTTATATACTGCTACTGGGCGAAGCGTCTACTACCAAATGCAATGAATATCTCGTTTATTCTCATCTAACACGCGTTGGTTACATTTTAGTACGTCACCAGAATGTGCCATATTACGATAATATTGAACCCACAGAGGAAGATTGCGTGTGGGCGTTGGCATTAAGCGCAGTCAATAACCGAGCAGTGCCTGAAAATGTGAGGAAATCTCCATATTTTGCAAAAGTAAAAAAGGAAATGAAAGTCATAAAGGAATGTATAAAAAATCAGCAATTTCCTGAGCAAAAAGAATTAGATATTACAGATGCCGGAGTAATAAATTTTGGTGTTAAAGTTAGTTTCAAAGGAAAGCGAAAAATTTTAAATGATGAAGTTGACAACCCCAACGAAGCTAAACGTAGATGTCTCGAAGTAACAGCTAGTCAAAAAAGTTTTCTAGATTGTCTTAAGGACGAACCGGAGTACAAACAATTTCAAACGATATTTAGAAAATTTGACATTATTCAAATGGATGATAGCAATATGGTCACAGATGACGAGGTGCGCACTTTACCAATAACATTCGATTTATATTTACATAATGATGGTTTTAAGAAGAGTACACCAAAACCACCAACGTTTCGTTTAATTATACTAGGAGTGCATGAGCCATTCCCTACACATGCGGAAATAGCGAATACATACAATTTACAGAAATACCCAGTGCCACTATTAGTGGTGACAGTGGGTGAATCGAAGCAAATACAGGCACTCGTCTACTATTTTAGTTGATAAAAATATATTCTTTAGTTATTCGCATTTAAGAAAATTATAAATACCTACAAAATATTTGTATGTATATTAGTATAAATATGTAATATAATAAATATATTTCTGTTGAGGTTTTTTTGTATTTACTTACTGGACTCTGCATACATAAAGTAAATGTTATTTGTTGAATTTTTAACGCACTTACACATTTTTACTTTAAAGCATTGAAATTTTGTCAACACAACATTTTTTAAAACTTTCCGGCTCGGACTTATGTATATACTCTGCCAGTTTTTTTATTGCGTTCTATCAGAAAGGTACCGGTAGTTAATCAATACATTTATTTATTTATTTATTACTTATTAAAACTTATTTTATCGGATTTAAAGTAGGATCTTTCGGAATAATACATATATGTATGTATGTATACCAACGAATACTCTTAAATACTGTTCTGGAATAAACCGCACTTCCCGCTTGAGTTTTGGAAAAATAAAAAATCGCCCGAGACACACCAAGTGTATATAATGATTGTTCTTTTTCAGTTGTGCCACATCCCGAACGATTTTAAATGCACTGTATTACTTTTATATACTTGTTTTTAATAAATTCGATTCGCCATAGCCGGTCTATAAGATTTTCAGCCATCCGGAACAGGAAATTCCGTTTAAGAAGTATTTTTAAATGATCAACTCTCTATCACAGTGGTAACACTAAACACTCCCACAGAGTTGCATTTTCAACGAGAACTGATTTGAAGTTACCAATAGGTGCGTTCCATTACTTTGGGTACAAAATTTGAAATACATCATCTTCTATACAGAATTGTTGTTATAATGAACTTTCGCCATGAATTAAACGAATATGTGAAAGGCAAACGTAGTCACATCCAAACCATTCAAACAGTGCGAAGTTTGATTGTGAAAATCGGTTGTAGATAACCAGCTGTTTCATTAATTAGCACACGATGATTTTCCAAATCCTTTGGTTTTGATCAATGGATTGTTAAATAAATGTCCCTAAATTTGTTGCACAGCTTTTTATTGTAAAGCGCAACGCATCGTAAACACACTGTTTACTAATTTCGCTTTACATTGATGTTGTCACTACCGAGTGATCTAAGCTACTAACATGCCAGCAGTGTGGATCTTCGATTGTATATACCCGTATATTGCTCGCATACAGGACATAATAAGTTCTTTACGAGAACACGCTCTAATTATCGGTTTAATATACTTTTTTAAAATTTTCGTCAAAATATTTATAATATGCACGAAGGTTTTCGTAACTTTTATTTAAGAGCTCAATGGTTAAACCGAAGAATTTAATAGAGTTTTCAAAAATACAAGTATAGGTATTTAAATATAATAAAGTCTCCTTCTTTACTAGCGTAGACTCCGCTTACGCGATTATAGCCAATTTAGCAACAATACGCCAATAATTCCTTCTTTTCGCTTTTGGCGCCAATTAGAAAGTCCAAATGCAGCCAAATCCTTCTTCACCTGATATTTCAAACGGAGTTAAGGCCTACCTCTTCCTCTGCTTCCATTGGCGGATACTGCATCGAAAACTTTCAAATCCTAATGCTCTCATTCTTTCCGACTCCATAATCTAGCCAGCATAGACGCTGTCTCTTGGTTCGCTGAACTATATCAATGTTACCATACATTTTATACGGCTCTTCGTTCCATCGACTGCGGTATTCGCCCATAAATTTTACACAAAAACTTTCTCGAAAACTCCGTATGATGATTCAGGTTATGTATTTGTCCATGGCTTCATGCTATATAGCCGGACGGTAATAATGAATGATCTGTATAGTTTGGTTTGGTTCGTTGAAAGGGAACTTTACTTGTCAATAACCTGCTCAGTCCAAAGCAGCACCTGTTGGTAAGAGGGATACTACGTTGAATTTCCAGGCTAAAATCGTTGTTCGTTGTTGTATCGAACGGTTCGGAGAGGTTTTAGTGTTGCATAGCGTCAGTTTACATAGTCGTATAAGTTTTGCTGGGATACCAAATTCAGATTAAACGGCGATTAATTTCTTCTCCCGGCATTGCTAAATTTATCATTGGAGCTGGTTTCTATGTGGTGAGTCCAAACCTCACTAGGCAAGTAGGTTTGAATTTTGCACACATTTAAATAGCCTAGATCGACGCCTGCTTATAGCTGTATAAGAATATAGTGAACAGTCGCTACATTTAGACTATCTCGGAATGGCTCCTTCGAAGTTTCCTCTCTGTTATTCGTAACCAAAGGCTAAGCATCTTTGTCGTACCGTCGCTTGTCGTTTGTCGTAGCCTAAATGTTTAATGCCTTTTTATGGCTCAGTTTGTCCATTCTCGTTGTTCGATTAATTCATTTTTTAGTTTCTTTTTGTAATATCATAAACAATTTTCAAATAATGTGAGTAGTAGTCGGGAAACGGATGTTACAACGGCATCCGGTTAATAGTAATTCTCAAAACAACATATATGTATATAACATAGATCCACATACCACTGAGGGTAAATAGCCAAAACTCGATTTCCCAATTTTAACTCTTTTTACACAATTTAATTGGCAACGAACGAAATGTCAACGACAGTAAAATTCATACAAATTTTAACTTCCGTTCGAAAACTTTTTCGTTACCCAAAATTCCAATAACTATAAAAATAAAAATAAATTAATTTATAAAAAAAAGATTACCTTTAGAAATGCGAATTTTCCAAGTAAGCGTAGGCAGAAAACAAACGTAATCTGTTCGTGCGCAGTTTCAATAAACAAATAAACGCGAATACTCAAATTTTTCCACAGCTGTGCCGAGTGGGTAGCCAAAGTTTCAGTCATTTCCAAGCGGTTGCCGTGAGCGCAAGTATCAATTGGCTACCGATTACGATTTTCGCACGAAGAAGAAAATTCGCGTGAATATACATAGTACACAATAATTATTGCTACTGAAAAAATCGCGGCTCGTTAAAGTCGTTAAAGAATTTGCGAACGCGAGCAACAACTAAGTGGCCCAACCAACGTGTTGCAGAAATTGCCAAGGCAACAATAAAAATATTTGTGTGAAATATTGGTCAGACTACACGTAAATCGCAAAAACTTCATTTAATCATCATGGTAAGTGAACAAAGTGCTTGTTGAGTGCCTACATACATCATTATTAATGATGAAGTTCGATTCACTTTCATGCGTTACGTTGAAGTGCTTTGAGATTGAATAATGAAGCTTGTCCTTTGCGACTGCAGTTAACCTCTTTTGTTTGACATTATACTACTAACGTAAACTGTGATTCATTTATTGGATTTATCCCCTCCCTCCCCCACCACCAGCGATTGTTGGGTGTGTAATGAGCAGGGGGAGTGTAAAGAAAGTGCGTGCGCTACTGGTAGTGTTGCTGAAAAGTGTTTTCGTTCCCTTTTCGACTGTGATTCGGCCTTTATTGAGAACGACCTTGACCTCCATATGTACGTTTGTGTGTACATGTGTACGTATCAAGTACTTCTACAAGCGCCAGCGCATAATACATATACATACATACAAACACTTCTGTATACAAAAAGATTTCGAAGAAGAAAATAGTTGTTGTGTGCCCGTGCAAGTAATTACCCTTAAATAAAATACTTAATTTCTCGTTTTTATATTCAATGGGTATATGTATGTATGTGTTATGTGTACGTATTAGGTTGAGTAAAAAAAAAAGAAATCCATTAATTTCGCAAAAAATGGCTTTGGTGATCTGTAAATCGATAATGTCGATAAAATATTGAAAATCGTCATGTCTGACCGTTTCATGCATTGCTTCTATTGATCAGCGGTTAAACATTGCACAAAAAAAACAAAAAAATATTGGAACCACTTAAAAGAGGTTAGATACACAAAGAGCCTCGATGTATAGGTGTCACATGAATTAATGAGAAAAAACACACATGGACCGAATTCCCAACTGCGAATCGCTGCTTAATCGTAACAAAATCGTCCATTTATAAAGCGGATGCTGACTGGTGATAAAAATTGGATAACATACAGGAATGTTAAATGAGGTCAAAGAGCAGTGAGTGGGCAAAAACGGTCTCCTAGTCAGGATTCACAGTCACGAAGGTTTTGCTGTGTACTTGGTGGGATTGTCAAGAAATGATCCACCATGAGCTGCTTTCCTACGGCCAAACTCCTAATTCGAACTTGTATTGTTAGAAATTGAACAGTCTGAAGAAAGCAATCGCCCCGAAGCGACTTTGGACTTTGGACAGATTTTGTTTCATCAGAACGACATCAGACCACAAACATCGCTAGTCCATTGCCAGAAACTCCAATAGCTTGGTTGGGAGGCTCTTATGCATCCACCTTATAGTCCGTACTTCACACCAAGTGATTACAATCTGTATCTCTCTAAGGCGAATGATTTCGATGGTAATTGGTGAACCGACCTCAAAAGAATTTTTACCAAGATTGACCGCCAAGATGGTTTTGTTGTGTGTTTAGTTGGATTGTCAAGGAATGATTCACTGAGCTGTTTTCCTATGGCCAAACTCCAAATTCAGACTTGTACTGTTAGAAATTGGACAGCCTGAAGAAAGCAATCGCCCAGAAGCGGCCGACTTTGGTCAACAGGAAGGGAATTGTGTTTCATCAGAACGACGGCAGACCACACACATCGATGGTGACTCATCAGAAGCTTCGAAAGCTTGGTTGGGAGGTTGTTATGCATCCACCTTTAAGTCCGGACCTCGCACCAAGTGATTACCATCTGTACCTGTCTAAGGTACAATTCTGATTTGGCTGCTGAAGATTTGAATAATGGATTACTTTTTATTAGATCAATATATGCAATTTCCAACATACACACTCGTGCATATGAACTTAAAAATTGAAAAAGAAGTGATCACAATTGAGAGCATAGTTCGACTTTTGCTTCAGTCGCTTACAGTTTTTTTTTATCGATCGATATGATAAGTTAATCTTTATAATCTTAATTGTTCATTGATTAGAGTTGCTCAATATAAGCGAGCAGGGCGACAGAAGAGAAGAGGAGTGTAGTATGTACATACATATGTGTATGTATACAAAAGTTCTGTTCAGTGAGAAATATCAGTAAGAATTAGTCAATATCGATATGTCAAAATTTCGCCCACCCCTTGCAAATTTTAATGGCTTTTTGCCTCACCGAACGCGGTTTAGGAAAAATTTGGAATAATTGTTACTGTCCATCCGCTTACCGAACAGGACTTATATGCTTCACATCAAAAGTCTTCAATATTAATAACAAACAGATTATAAAACAGACCTTCAGTCAACAAATAAAACGGATTGGATAATAATCGGGTAGCATCCGCTAATTAGAAAAATGGTCAGAAAATATTTGCGAGCTCTAAAGGAAATATACTAAAGCAACTGCTTTTTTTATATACATACACTTATGTACATAAATCACATGGAAAGATATTCAGGGGTGTTACAGAAACAGATTGTTGTCGGAATGTTGAAGGTGTGACACATTCCGATTATTGATTTGCATATCGGTTTCATTTTCGAAACAGAATTTGTGTCGATTTTAAGTGTTACAGAAATCGATTTATCGGGTTAAATGTCAGCATTAAAACGAGCATTTGACAGAATTGTGTGCTAACTTCTTTGCAAGCGGAAATTTAATGAAAATGTAAGTCATGAACAGTGGGTTTTACAACCAGTAATAATAATATGTTATAACTATTGAGACTGTAGGTCGCGCTAAGGAGATACCGTTGATAGGAACCTTCTGTCAAAAACTGTAGTGTCCCTGCAAGTTGGATTACAGGTGGGATAGACAGCTTATATAACTTGTCCTCAATGACATCCAGCACTAGATTCCTGACACCAAGAAAACTACTGAATTTCACAAAACTAGAGAACAATTCGGGTATAATGAAAAATGACGTGCCACAGTTGGAAAATAATAAATCAGAGAAGAGAAATAACTGAAAAATCTTTGTGTAGATGGAACTTAGCAAGACTTCCAAGATCGGATTTGATTTGTGTAAAAGCCAACTAGAAGAGTTGGTGACATATACATACATATATAAATATACGTGTATGTTCTGAGCTTTTGGAGTTTATGGAGGCGCTAAGCGAATGTTTGGATACGAAGAATCTGAACGTCCTATCAATGAGAATATAATGCATCTCCTATTACCCTAAATTTATGAAGGGATTGACTATTTGCAAGGCTACTCAAACATGACTGCAAGGAGCGGATAAGGTGCTTTTATCAACAAAACTATACAACTCCTGCCATAAAACAAACACTTAGTGTCTTGGTACTCAGAAATCACAACCAGTCTGGAAATCTAATACTAAACAACTCTTACTGAGAAATACCTATTAGCCCTTCCGCTATATGGGATATCATTAGTAGGTTTCGAGAGATAGGAAAGGAAAATTTATTGTCTTTTACTGATTAACGACGGTGGAAGCAGAGGAAGCGAAGAACCTCCATTCCGTTGGAAGGATCAGGTAGTGCAATTAATATTCCCAATTAGGACCAAACAGCGAAAAGAAGAAAGGAATGACGAATGGTGTCTATGCCTATGAAGAAGAAGTAGAAGTCAAAAGGCAAAAATGTAGAGTTTGTCCAGAGTGATCGAAGAACACAGGCTAAAAGTTGCTCAGCATAAGTGATTGAATTGATTCGCAAAAAATTAGCAGCAAATTAGAAGGATGCTAGTGAAGTGATTGAAGTAAAGACTTTGCTATGGAAAGCAATGTAGTAAACACATCACTACAAGCCACTCCGTTTGGCGGAAGCATTTGCCGAATGGTTAGAAGTGCGCACTCTGCCAATAGAAAGGCCAGCTTTCGAGCCCTCACCAGTTAATGTCAATCCCACCGAGTGTAATTCTGACAAGAAATAAAGCTGCTCATAAGAAACCATCAGCCGTTCGGAGGCGGCTCAGTATACACTATAGATCCTTTCTGTTGGGAAAACATTAAGATGGTGTCTCGGCCGAAACTCGCTTCAGCTCGTCTAATTGCATATATCTTTCTTCATTTCCTGCAGGGAAAACCCAACCAGATGCAAAAACTCTAGTTTAATACTAGTATTTTGAAGATGAAATTATATCAGTTCGTTATTTGTAAAGAACTTTGCCAGTAACGCGAGAAATAATAATTTACACCACCGTTTGTGGTTGTTATGTATATAAGCACGCCGCGGCTGAATTCCATTCTCTGCTCTCGTCTATAGTCTCGGTTCGATTCTCACAGCCGGCAAAATAATTTTTAGATAATTAATTTTTTTTTTTGGTGAACATGCCTAAGTGAACTAGTATACAACTAATATGAAGCTGATGCATAGTCGGACAATTGTTAGCTTGTAGGACATCGCCGTGTTAATAATACCAGTTGTTTACATGGAAAATAGATGAAACATGAACTGATTGGTGTGAAACTGTAAACTTGTTGAACTCCAGTTGACAACTAGTATTTTCCCCTGCAGTGTTATCATTATAACCTGCAATTTATATACATACTCGTACAATAATAAAATGAAGATTTTTGGGTGAGAAATTTCGAAGTAAAAAGAGACAACAGAGAGGTTGCTTTGGTTTGTTATTCAGACGAATATATAAAAATAAAATTTTAGCCGAATTTCTACATTCCAGGTGGGTTGACGTCAAAATACTTACATACATACATATGTATAAATATCCAGTGAGATGTTTATTATAATTTCTTGTTGCTTTCGTTTTTTGCATAAATTTGTGAGAATTCGTTTATTATTTGGCTGTTTTAAAGAAAAACTCACTCGAAAATATTGTTGATTTCGAGATAAAAGTGAATTGGCGTTATTTCTATCGTAGTTTTAGTATTGCATTATTATGCAAAATATACGTAAATATGTACATAAATACATATATACATACATACAGATGTATTTCCCGATTATTAAATCACTCGCTTGATAGTAAGCCTGCAAGCTATGTAGCTTTCCTGCTTTGTCATTCGTATGTGCATACATATGTATGTATGTATGTATGTATGTATGCGCAGATATGTGAATGACCATAAACAGCATTATTATTTTTTGATTACGTTTATGGTAGAGCAATGTAAACAAAAACATACAATAGCCACGCTGTTATTAATCGCCGCATTCAGTCATGACCAAAAGCCGGTGATAAACGATTGACTCGTAGCGTGCGGGCGCTACTTCATTTATTTCGATTAATTGTGCCACAATAATTATCAACTAAAGGTATCATGTCATTGATTTTATTCTTTTGTACAAAACACTTACAAATTTTTTAAAATTAAAAAAAATAAATCTTTCATATAAATTTGTGGAAAAATTATAATAACAAAATTTCCAGGCACGCGTGAAATGATTGTTCCTGGCTGATAATTTAATAAAATTTATATAAACTTAAATAAAAATCATGTGATTTAATTTATGTGGTACATATGTATGTATGTATAAATTTAGTATGCCCAGTGATCCAATAAATTAAGCAGCCTTTGTGCTGTTTTTTTTTTTTTTTTGGCTTGGACAATTTCACTGTGACGTTGGTAATCTCAAATGTGTGTGGGTGTCAACTATATTGACTTACTGGCGAATTTTTATATTTTAGGTTTTTTAACTACTATACACCCTGTCGAGGAATAATTTTAGATATTTTTACTGAAAATACTAGCAAGTTTCTTTTAGATATATTTAAATATTAAAAAAAAATACAACTAAATAAAATAAAAAAATGTATTTGAATGTGAATGTGAAGTATGTGGTGTCTGGATTAAACATGTTTTTCTATACCTACATATGTGTGTTTTAAATAATACAGGGTTTTCCAATAAGTGGTGTTATTTTGATATTCAAAGAAAATATGGATCGGATGTTTATTTCAATGTAAAGAGAAAGATATGCCATTAATAGTGGTAAACAATATCAGTCAAATGTCCACCATGGTTACGCTTACAGAACCGTATGGTTTTTATGAAATTTTCCACCATCAAATCACAAAGTGACTCTCCTCAATAGCTACACGAATTGCCTCTTTGAGGTCTTGAATCGACGTTAGCCTGTTGGCGTAGGCCTTATATTCCACGTGGCACCAAAGGAAGAAATTGCAAGGTGTTAAATCACAAGATCTCGCTGGCCAATTGCGATCACCTCTCCGAAAGGTAACAGGGTCCGGAAACTTTTCCCTTAAAAGATCGTTGGTTTCGTTGCTTGGGTGGCACGTAGCGCCATCTTGTTGAAAGTAAACGTTGTCCATATCAATACCATCCCATTTCGGTCGTAAAAATTCATTAATCATCTCTCGATAACGCAATCCATTCATTTTCGGAAAAAGTAAGGTCAAATTATCCCGCCGGACCATAAGCCGCACCAAACAGTTTCACTTTGAGTACGGAGCGGCTTTTCAACAATAAATCTTAGATTTTCCGAGCACCATATGCGACAGTTTTGCTTGTTGACGTAGCCATCGAGGTGGAAATGGGTCTCATCAGTCAAAATGATTTTTCAATGAAATTTAAAATCATTTTCATGCACACAATCAGCAAAGACACGACGTTTTTTATAATCAGCCGACTTGAGTTCTTGTGTTAACTAAACTTTATAAGCCTTAAGATCCAAGTCCTTGTGCAAAATACGGCGTAATGACGCTTGTGGAATGCCCAATTCCAAAGTACAATACAAGGAATGAACAAACTTGGGTTTTCTGCAACATTTTGGGCTACAGCTGTAATATTCTTAGTTGTTCTTGAGCGACGTGCACAGGTTTTATTCTTCACGTCACTAACTTGTCCCCACAGCACCATTTTTTTTTTACCAATTTCTGGACCGAAAAATGTTTTAATTTTACAAACCGTCTCTGCCAGGTTTTCCCCATTTTAATAGTGAATTTTAATATTTTCAAGCGTCTATCGTTCAAATTTTTATTACTGGCATAGTTTTTACTTGTCAAATGTCAAAAAATTGCAGCGATCAGCATTGACAGTAATGGCAGGTTTCGAAAGAGCAGCGGACCAACGTGCCGCCACTCATTGAGAATACATTGGCTCTTCCATGGTTACTTGTGGGTTTCCTTGGCGCTTAATGTACAAATATTGCTTGTTAAAGTAGCCGCCGAGTTGCAAATGAACTTCATTGGAGAGGTGTTGAGTTTTGACTAAAATATTCTTCTTCTGCGAAACGACTTTCAGCCCATTAAACGAAGCGAAACCCCATCGAATGGTGATGAGGCTTCATTTCTTGGTTTAATGGAATTTTTTAAGTCTTCATAATGGGGTCTTTATGCAAAATTCTGTAGAAAAAAGTGCGTGAAGTGTTGAATTCCTATGAACAGTTATTGATGACCCTTTTGAGTACTCTTTGAGCTACGGCAGTAATATTTTTCTCTGTCCGATAACGAACCGATTTGGCGAATTTCCTACAGAAATTAATCCATCAACTGCCTGAAAGGTGATCGATGATTTGCTATATATAAATCACAATCAAAACACTAAAATGATAATCGATGAAAAATAACAGTTTTTATGTTGGACTATTATGTACGAGTGCCAGAATTTTGATTCTAAAAGAATAACTGATTTCAGGATACCTTCATTGATATTGAGTTCCAGATTTTGTTCGAACATTTTCGAACAACTTGAGCATTTGAGCAACGAATACTTGTACACTCGTTCAATTCTCAGAGCTCTAATCCAAGCCTGGACAGTGTTTTTATGATGTATAGATATTTTTAAAAGAGTTGCCACCTGTCAGGAAAGGATCTTATTCATTTTTCGATATACTTGAAATTTGGTACACCGGTAACTCATTGCCTATATTAAGATAAGTATTACTTTTTATTCAAAAAAGTAGACCTGTGACCGATCTATATAAAACAATCGATACTTAGTAGCTAAATTTTCTAATTGCGGTTGCCCCTCGGCAGGGTATGTTGTCAACCCCTCCGAGTATATTTCTGACATGAAATAAAACTTCTCATAGAAAAATCATCAGCCGTTCGTAGGTGGGTTGGTATAAACTGCAGGTCCCTCCATTTGTTGAAAAACACATCAAGACGCAAAACCACAAACTGGAGAAAGAACTTGGCGCCAATTATATATATATAAAGTAGCTAATCTAACCATTCATTAGGAACACATTTGGGAAGCGGATCAAGGATTAATCGTATTTATGGTTCCATTTAGTTGAAATTTAGTGCTTAGATTAACAGGACCGAACTTTCCCTCCGGAAAGTGGACCAGGGACTGAACTATTCGAAAAAAAATTTTATTTATTTTTATTTGAATTTAATGGTACTTTTCTGATCCAAATTAAAAAAAAGCCCTAATGTTTCTAATTTGATGATGCTTAATTTAATTTAATTTTTTATCGTTCTTAGCAATACTAATCAGAATAAAATTTGAGCAAAATTCTGAAAGCAACAACAACATTCTTCTTCTACATAAATATTAATAAATAATAAATAATAATGATTATGAATGAATTTTATTATTATTATCAGAAATAATTATAATTTTTAATTAATATGAGTGTTAAAGAAATCTTTTTCTGCAAATTAACCTTCAATTGGTAATTAACAGCCATATTTAAAAAGCACATATTTATTTAACAAATACATACATATACACATATACACATTTGAAACTTAATAAATTATGTGCAAAAGGCATTCAAGAATTAAATTAACTAACAAGTGTTAGATATTTCTCCTAAGCAAAAAAAAAAGAAGAAAATCGGCGAACTTGTGAAAATAAATACAATTTTTAACACACTCTTTGATGAGTTTATTTTTTCGGTATGAATGATTTTGGTGAAAAAAATGTGAAGAAAATGTTTTTCAGTAAATAAAAAAAAAATAAGTGAATGAGCTGAACAGAGCACAAAACAATAATATTTTTATAAAATTTTTACCTACACAAATAAAGATATAATTTATACATACATGCAGACATATGTAACATACGTGTGATTTTTTTCTTAATTTCGCATATACGAGTATATAATATACATAAAATAAAAATAGCAGAATTTTTCGGTCAAATACTTTTTTATAAAAGTTAGATAATCAAATTAGCTTATGTACATACAGGGTTATCCATTTTGTGGCTTCGAAAATAAATGTAAATAAATGCATTTAAAATATTTTCTTTTTCATGAAATTCTATTTTTATTATGAAGTGAAACGCGACATCATTCAAATGACCGCCTCGTGAATTTTGAGCTAAATTTCGACCATTTTTTGGCACATATTTGGCGGTATCTCAGCCATAACTTGAGTTAAAGATTTAGCCGCATAAATAAAACTCCAACGGTGTCGACTCTAAGAGAGAGATTACGCGACCGGGAAATTTCTCTTGCAATGAAGCCATATTCGCTCATGTTGTTTGTTAGTGATGTGAAGTGTGATGTATCCCAAAGTTTTGAAGAAAACTAAGCATTTCCCATTCCTTGTCGTTCTATGGAACGTCATTATACCGTATTTTGGAAAAAGACTAGGGTCTTAGGGCTTATGAAGTTAAGTTAAGGCAAGACCTCAAGCCGGCCGATCATCAACAACGACATGTATTTGCTGATTGGGTCGTTGAAATGTATGAAAGTGATCCGGAATCGCTCCGAAAAGTCATCTTGACTGATGAGACCCATTTTCACCTCGATGGTTGCATCAATGAGCAAAACTGTCGCATCTGGGGATTGGAAAACCAAAGATTTATTGTTGAAAAACATCTCCATTCTCAGCGTGTAATTGTTTGGTGCAGTTTATAGGCCGGCGGAGTTATTGGACCTTACTTTTTCGAAAATGAGGCTGGAGCAAAAGTTACGGTGAATGGATTGCGATCTCGAGAGATGGTTAATGATTTTTACGGCCAGAATTGCATGGTGTTGATTTGGACAACGTTTACTTTCAACAAGACAGCGCTACTTGTCACACAAGCAACGAAACCATCGATCCTTCAAGGGAACACTTTCCGAGCCATGTTATCTCTTAAAGAGGTGATCGCAATTGGCCAGCGAGATCTTGTGATTTAACACTTTGCGGCTTCTTCCCTTGGAGCCACGTGGAATATAAGGTCTACGTTAACGGGCCACTTTGCGGATACGGTCCTGTAGCGTAGCAGAATGGGCCATTTGGCTGATATTTTTCTAATCTAATCTAATCAGGTTAGCATTGCGTACTGCCATTCGACAGGCCAGGGTTCAAATCCTGGTACGATCAACATCCAAAAGTTATAGAAAATTAATTTAAATACAAAAATTTCGATATTCTTCCTAATTGCGGCAGGGAATGTCAACCCTTCCGAGAGTATTTCCGACATGAAATAAAGGCTCCTCATAAAAAAAACCATCAGCCAATCGGAGGCGGCTTAGTATATACTGTAGGTCCCTCCAATTGTTGGAAAAACATCAAGACGCAAGACCACAACACATTGGAGGAAGGGCTCGGCCGAAAATCGCTTTAGCGGTTACAAGGCGACAATTTTATATACTCGTATATATATAATCTAATCTTAAAAAAAAACACGAAACGGGGTTACGTTTAAATCACCATTTTTCTAGAAGGTTTTAAAAATTTCAACGCGTTGTGCGGTTGGTAAGCGATCCATTTTCCTGACTTTTAATTGAAACGAAATATGTTTTGTTTGACAGTTAAGTTAGAAAGACGTCAAAATACAGCCCTGCATTTTCGAAACCACGAAATGGATAAACCTAAATATATTAAAGTTTTTCAAAATATAACAAAATTTTCGAGGAAGAAACAAATTATTGAATAATCGCGCTGTCAAAAATTGTATACGACTATTTTCAGCGACGCAACCATTAAATAGTAGCAACAACAAATGCGTTGTTGACAACCTGTACGTCTCAAGGCATGGGAAATATATTGTGGTAAAAGTAGGGAATTTACTAAAATCTTAAGATGATTAAACAAAAATATACATACATAATAAAATTCTTGCTCGTAAAATACGCTGAAGGTAAAGGCGATGGCAGCCAGGCAAACAAATTTTCTTAACAACAACAAAAAATATAATATACAAAAATTGTTTCTTAAATCACCATGTTTTACTCGCTATTTTCATTGAATTTCCTTTCATTTTCTATGTGCGATTTTTCCTCAAAATTCTCTCATCTTCGCTGCCGACAAGAGACTGTTAAATAAAAATTACATTTTATCATTTTATGAAGTGCAAATTTCATGAAAAAAAAATAATAAAACTCTGTATACTCTCTGTGTATATTCGTATGTATGTAGGTGGAAATAAGTAGGAACAAACCATTTCAAAGGCAATAATAAATTTCATACATATTTTTTTAAATTGTTTAAAATGAAAAATTCCTATTTGTATGAGTAAGTGTTTTTGGCAATGAATACATCAATGGGAAATTTCTATTACAAGCAGACATACGAGTATGTACGTGTATGTACCAGTCCATACGTAGCAACCTCTTGTAGCTGATAATGATGTTCATTATTGCGATGACTTTGATGAATCTAATATATGTATGTGCATATATATGTATATATTCATAATAAAATCAAACTAAAATAATTATAAAAAACATACAAAAACAATACCAATACACACATACAAAGACAGATTTTTGACTGTAAAACTGCTCATTTATTGTAGTATGGAGGTATGTTTTCATTATTGGCATTTGTTACAAGAAAATATTATTATTTGCATTGTTTATACTAGGAAAAACATTTCTAAGCATTTTGAAAACAAAAACAAAACGCTAGGTGTAAGAAAAAAAATTATTGCATAGAAGAAGACTTTGAAATTGCCTTTGTATCTTTGTTTTAGTATTGAAGACATATGTACATATTTTTAAAATCGTAAAAATTTTTTTCACTTATAGTAAGGCTCAAGAATTTTTGAAATATTTTTTCCCACATTTTTTTCCACAAATCGGCTGTTCTTCAGGTCAAGAAAAATAAAAAAACCAGTTCCTTTAATTGTACTCTTCAGTTTTTGAATAATTCCATTAATAGAATATTCGTAATATCGATTGGTAATCGGTTGTAATTATTCGATCGAGACTTCTGCAGCCCGCAGCCCGTGCGTTAATAACTTCATTTTTATTTTACAAATTTTCTCCCTTTTTACGTTTTTTCGATTGTTTAAAAAAAAAAATTTTACATTGTACAAATAATCGCTTTTTGGCAACTACAGCAACTACAATAAAATGAAATAAAATAAAATGCATTAAAATTTGACCGAAATTAAATAAAATATATTAAAACAAAATAAAGTTTATTAAATTAAAAATTATAAAATGAATAAAAATATTAAAAATAAATCAAAATTAAAAAAAAAAAAACAAAAAAAAATGATAAAATTATAAAAAATTAAGAAAATAAAATAGAATAAAATACAATACTATAAATAAATCTAAATAAACAATTGATCAAAATAAAATAAAATCATGTAAAATGAAAGAAACTACAGATATAAAAATAAAAACAGTACTATGGATGAGTGCATAAGTTCGTGCCCGATTCCGCTGGATGCCGTACGAATCGTTTGAGAGTGGCGCTCGTGAAAGAAATATATACATATTATATATCGTTGGAAAGGTGACAGTCCGAACTGTAAATCAAGCATAAAATAACTTCATTTTGATTTGAGTTGCTTAGTGAAAAGACGCATGGATGATGAACAACGAAAAAGATCATATGCGTCATATTATGTTATACGAATTCCGCAAAGGAAAAACAGTGGGCGCTGCAACTAAAGATATTCGCGAAGTTTATTTGGACCGTGCTCCAGCACTCCGCACAGTAAAGAAATGGTTCGCGAAATTTCGTTCTGGAGATTTTAACCTCGAAGATCAACCTCGCAGTGGCCTTCTGAGCTTGATGACGATATTCTAAGGACTTTAGTTGCGAATAACTCACGTATTTCGACGGAAGAGGTTGCCAGTGAATTGAACGTCAACAAATCAACTGCGTTTCGTCGTTTAAAAAAGGTTGGGTACACTTTGAAGCTCGATACATGGGTGCCACATCAGTTGAGTGAAAAGAACAAAGTGGACCGTATGTCAACAGCAATTTCTTTGCTTCGACGGATCAAAAACGAACCTTTTTTGGATCGGCTCGTGACTGGTGATGAAAAATGGGTCCTGTACAACAATGTTCAACGCAAAAGAACATGGAAACAGGCACACGAAGGGGCGGAACCGATGTCGAAAGGTGGATTGCATCCGATGAAGGTACTGCTGTGCATTTGGTTGGATATCCGAGGCGTGATCTATTTTGAGCTCTTGCCAGCTGGAGAAACGATCACTGCCAACAAGTATTGTCAGCAATTGGTCGAATTGAAGAAAGCAATTGATGAAAAACGTCCGATTTTGGCCAATCGCAAAGGAGTTCTTTTCCATCATGACAACGCCAGGCCACATGTTGCAAAACCGACCCTGGCCAAACTGAAGGAGATGAATTGGGAAATCATGCCGCATCCCCCATATTCACCCGACATTGCACCTTCTGATTATCATTTGTTTCGATCGCTGCAGAACAATTTGAATGGAAAAAAATTTAAAAATGTGGAAGACGTCAAAAACCACCTTGACACTTTTTTCAACGAGAAACCGCGCGATTTCTATGAATCAGGCATCCGTAAATTGGTTAAACGTTGGGAGTGGATTGCCGAACATGATGGCGAATACATAATTGATTAATAAAAGCGCTTTCTTCAAAAAATTTCAATTTTAGTTTGCACTTGAAATCGGGCACGAACTTATGCACTCATCAATAAAATTAATAATAAACATAAAAAAATAAATTAAATAAATAAAAAACAATACACTATAAACAAAAAAAAAAGAATTTAATAAAATAAAAGGAAACAAAAATTAAAATAAAATTAAAAATTATAATGAATCGAAAATGAAATAAAATAATAAAATTATAAAAAATTAATAAAAAAATAAATATAAATAAAAAAATGATTGAAATTAAATCAAATCATATAAAATGAAAAACAACAGATAAAAAAATAAAAATAGCAGTAAAATTAATAATTAAACCAAAAAAAAAACAAAAGAAATTAAATTAAATAAATACAAAATAAAAAACGATACACTATAAACCGAAAATAGATAATATAATACAATAAAAGAAAACAAAAATTTCAATAAAATTAAAAATAAAAATTAAAACAAAAATAAAAATAAAAAAATAATGGCATAGTGAATTGAAAATGGAAAAATTTCAGGACAGCCCTCAAATGTGAAGACTCGGTAACTGTATATTCACAAAATCAAAGATAAACAACTCTTCAAATATAGAAATCCGAATTATTATATTTCGAATAGTAAATAATCGATTGTCATCTTTTTTTAAAAATCATCATTTTTTGAAAATTTTTCAGGTAAAGACACATATATATCAGGTGTAGTAAAAAGAAATCCATTAATTTTGCATAAAATTTAATGGTTTAATTTTTTTTCGTATCCAGCCTTATTAAAATGGCTCCAAATGGTTTTTAATTGACGGTCAGACTCAACCATTTTCATTATATTATCGACATTTTCGACAATTGGCCTTTCACTTCGTGAAGCATCTTTTACATCAAAATGACCAGAATGAAACTGAAATTGTGCATGCTTGACTATTACAGTATCAGGACCATAAACGCTATTCCCATTTTCAGCCGACTGGCCTGCGTTTTCGCCCTTATCGAAGAAAAACTGTAAAATATAGCGTATTTTCTCTTTGCTAGTGTCCATCTTTGACGCACGCTCAAGCAAAGCTGAATCAACCAATCACAAAACTACGAGAAAGGTTTTTGTAGTACCAAATGTCATCTTTCTAACCACCTAGCGGAACAAGATCGGACTTATACAACGCGAGATACAGATAAATAACGCCATCTATTAGAAACATAATGGATACACAACTAATATATAGAAGCTTCATCGCCTATATTAAAATAAGCATCACTTCTTCTTCTTCTTTTTCTGGCCCTGGTACCGGAAGTTTCGTTCATAGGTATCTTCTTGTCAAAATTGAGATAAGGACCACTTCTTCTCTCCGATAAGTGGACCAAAGTCTGACCTATTCGGGAAAATCGTATTTATTTTTGATTCGATTCGATTTACTTCAAATTCGGGGTACATAGGAGACTTTTTACTTCAATTAGCTGTCGGACACAGCAGCAATATTTTCCTTGAACGAATACTAGTTTTTCTGTTCGATAACGAACCGATTTGGCGATTTCATTGCAGAAATTGATCCACAAACAGCGCGGAAGGCAGGCGAGTTACTAGGCTAAGTAAATATTTAAGTTTTTAAATGTTTTCCGATTTTCTTCTATCATAAACTAAACCATTTCGAAAATCGTATACCCTTTATTGTATATTTGACAAATCGAGATTGCCATTGAATATGTCAAAGCTCAAATAAACAGTACTTCAAAAAGCCAACGGTAGATGGCCCACTCTTAAAGAGTTTACAAGAAGAAGTTGATTCTTTTTCTCAAATGCCGACAATTAGAGACATTTTGAAGTAGTTTGTGTGGCTTGGTACTTTCAAAAGTCAGCACCTCGATTAATCGATGACTGATATGAAATTCAATTTAACGCAATTTCCAAATATAAAAAAAAAATAGTTTTTTTTTTGTCATTTTTCTTTACACTTGTTTTGCGACACATTGTTATTGTCTCCCGAGCGCCATTAACAACTGTCAAAAGCATTTCAACGAACAATAGGAAGCGTTGAAATTAAAATTGCTACTGGAATATCAACCAAAGCAATCATTACTAAAAAAAGAAAATTTGGAAATATATGTACGAGTATATGTGTGTATGTATTTGGTTATAATTAAATTTATGTGTATTTACGATGCTTAAATTAGCATATTAAATACCGTAAATTTTGTTTTGGTTGTCACTCGACCTATAAATCATATTTCACGCTCATGAGCGCAAGCTCATCTTCTTCTTCTTCTTATGTATATGTAAAAATAACTGCACGTTTATGATGTCACATTATAAATCGAGAAAGGTTTCACCGAATACAACCAAAGTTCAACGGTTTGCATGGGATATCATACAAATAGTGTTTATTAAGGAATTCCGATTTCGAAAAAGTGGGCGTGGCATATCTTATCCAACACATTGAAATAAGTATGTTAGCTTAAAACGCCTTCATCGAATACAACCAAATTTACACGGCATGTTTGAGGTGCAATGTTGATGGTTGATCTGAAGCCTGTCATTTGTAAAAGTGGGCGTGGCGCCAATATTTTCTTTTTTTTAGAACACATAAAAATTTCTACAGGATATTTCGACAAGTTTGCAACTGGTTCATGTTAATCCGAATTCCGAATTCGGCTTCTATATTTTTTATATATAATATAATATATATAAATAATACATATTTATGACTAAATTCCACTTAAACGACTCAACCGTTCTAAGCTTCATTTTTTGTAATGGATTTTGTGAAATTTCAGTAGAACTCAAGAAGACTAAGCTCAAGTTAAATAGCTAAACCGAGTTTGATAAAAGTATTGTTTGTGTTCAAATATGCTCAAACAGTACTTAGAACAGAGCTGCCACCTGTTCGGAAATTTAAAATTTATAAAGTAATAAAACAAAAAAATATTAAAATGTGGATTAAAAGATTAAAGAAAAGACTAATGAAAATTATCAGCAGTGTTGCCGCTTGCTTAAAAAATTTAATTAAAAAATAATTATGAAATATATTACATATTCCAATATGGGTGTAGGAATAAACATATTTCATAGGCTTAATGGTGGTGAAATTTTTAGAAGAGCTGCCACCTGTTTGAAAAATTGTATGCATTTAAATTGACAAATTAAATAAATAATACTGGAGCGAGTTTGGAAGAATTGCAGTAAAAAATATTTTCGAGGGACGCCATCTTTTTTCTAATTTTAAATACAAACAAATTCGGGTAATCAAAATTCTTCCCACATGTTTGGAACATTTATTTGTCGACCAGTTGGAAAGATAGCAAATACGGTTAAAAAAAATTCAAAAACAAGCCTAATTTCTTGGGTTGAATGCATAATGGATTACTAATAGAGATCTTTGTAGCCGTGTTCAACCATTCTGAATTGCATTGGTATTGTTAAAAAGAGATTTTAGATAAATATTCTCTTAAAGAAATAAAAAAAATTATCAAAGATAACAAATGATTGAAATGTTGACATACAAAATTTCTAAAATTTTTTACTTTTTTCAATATTTGTTTTATTTAGCTCAGCGGAACTAAAATGTTGTTTATTTTATTTTATTTTTGACATTTACACGCACAATTTTCTATGTTACGGTCAACAAATATGTATGTACATACATATGTTGTTTTTTCGCTCTCTGCAAATTTATTTTTAAACTATTTTGGCAATGAATTTCTGTCTGCCAATTTTACATTCAATTTATTTTATAATAAATATTTACACAAATTTTGCTTCAGACATCACTCACTATCATAATTAAGTGGCCCACTCTGTAAACTTTCTTCTTTAGACGTTTAGTGGTCAATTCTATTTCTCACCTCCACCATCAGTTGACAGTTATTTAGCTTGCTGACTAATCACCATTTTCTTTTGATAAAACATCTCACTCGTGATTGAAAGGTTGATTGATTTGACCTGATTGTTCGATAATTGGTTGCATAATATGAAATGGGTTTTTATTAAGTATTATGTATGGGGTATAATTGGTGCTTTGTAACTGCGGAAGCGGCTAAACAGGCTCCGAACGGCCGATGGATTTTTATTAGGAGCTTTTATTTGATGTTGGAAACGCACTCTGAGAACTTGACAGTCCCTGTCAAGAGCCGACTATAATTAAACAACATAATTTTCTACAATTTTGGATGTTGACCTCGAACCCTGACCTTTCGAATAGTAGTGCACACTTCTAACCTCTCAACAATTTAGAAATTAAAAATACATTCATGGTTTTGTGTAACTTTTTGGAGACTTGGAACCATATTTTTAATTAATTAAAAAGTAAATCAAACTTTGTATAACTAATTTAGTTAAAAAAATTAAAATAAAATAAAAAAAACAAATAGTCATAAGCCACTTGACAGGCACGTGTTTATAATTCATTCATAAATATTCAGAAACATTGCTTATATACTTTTTGACATCTTAAATAAGTTTATTTTAAATAAAAGAAAACTTTTTTTAGTTCTCACGACTGAATTTAAAAATAGCTCAACTCATTAACATTAAATTGTGAAGGTCAAATGAAAGCTCACTTAAAAAAAAAGTTCAAAGAAATAAGAAGGACGTCGACATGTGTACAACAAGAAATTTTCATTTGCAATTTTCTCACGCGTTCTTTTCCACGAAATACTTAAATAATCAATAATCATGCATTTTTTAACAATAAATTCTGTGTCACAATACATTTATGAGGGATTATACAATCGCATAGAGAGTGGTTTGTGAAAATAATAAAATTAACACTGGTTGAAAACTTCTAGAACGATTTTTATGCATGAATTGTTTTTATCTTAGCAATATGATTCTACTTAAGATTATAAAAAAGATGCCATCTCAATAACATTTTCCATTGTAAGTCTTCAAATTCAAATTCTTTTCGGTTTAATACCCTCAATATTATTCATTTAACTTAGCTGTTTATATGCATAAAACTTTTCAAACAGGTGGCAACTCTCCTAAAGAATTTATCCACTATTAAGATTTGGAAATTTCTTTATTTCGACATCCAGATAGTATTTGTATAATGTATTTTATCAATTATTTTAAAGAATTTTTTTAAACTGGTGGCGACGCTGCTCAAAAATTATTTTTTATTAAGACTTTCTTAAATATCTTTAGTTTGGTACCCGTACTGTAGTATTTAATTTATTTCATTACCATTAAGTCTAAATTTCAGAACAGCTGGCAGCTCTAGGAATTGTAAATCTAAATAATTTTTCAATCTTTTTATTAAACTCACTTCAGCCATTTAGCTTGAGTTTAGTCTTTGACAGGAATGCAGAAGATTTTATTTAGTATATAAACAATTGAAAAACAGGTGGCTACTCCGTTGAGGTATAAATTCAACTATTATTGAGTCTAATATAAATCAGTTGAGTCGTTTAGGATGAGCTTAGTCACGCGTATTATTTATATTATGTGTAATATGTAGGTGCCACGCCTGCCTACTCCAAATTCTGGAGAACATAAGCCATCTGCATAATAGTCAAAATACCCTGTATAAATTTTGTTGAATTCTGTGAAGCTGTGGTGACCATCCACAAACGACGTCAAGGTTTGAATAGACGGCAAACAGGGTGTTTTTATTGCTGTTGTAACCAAAAATTATTCCCCAAATTGGTTTTCTTGGGAGTAATACGAGACTGCCAGTGCTTGACCTATTAAAAACTTGTAAGGACCCGTCTTCCATGTGATTTTTTGGATATTTCTCGCCTCTTGCTACGAGCATGCCGTACCGCGGTTAAATTCTTGAACCCGAGACCCGCAGAGGAAGCAAACAAGATAATGATGAGTGTATGGTCGGATTAGAAGCAAATTGTGGATGGATGTTAGTTGGATATCCAGAGGACACTTGGTCTAAGACCGGATGTCATGAGCTGTGTAAAAGAATCGTTCCTGACCACTCCCAGCTGAACGGGAGTCAAAAACGTTCCTCTCTTGCGTGAAATTCGACATATGGTCCCATCCACCATCTAAGAGCGTGAGAAAATTAGTCAAAAACTTAACTACAAGCGTGAGATTTGGTATTCTCACAAGTTTGTATACAAAAATAAACATTTTAGACAAAAGTCATCAAAATCGGATGACTATATCATGTAGCCCCCATAGAATCGATTTGTTCAGATATTGGAATTAATACATATTTAAATCTAAAATGAAATACCATGAAATTGACTTAGTCATGAAAAGTATAAAGAGCACAGACCTTCTTGTTTTCGTTTTTAATTTTTTTAATATTTGGTTTTTTTTATTTTGTCTTTTTATTTAGTTCTTTTATAATTTTTTAATTTTTATTTTTATATTTATCTATTTTTAACTTTTTTTATATTTTTATTTTTTATTTTTATTTTTTTATTAGTTTAATTTTTTGTTTTATCAATTTATTTTAATTTTTTAACTTTTTCATATCCTTCTATTTTTATTTATTTTATATTTATTTAATTTCATGGAATATAATTTTTTTTTTATTAATTTAATTTTTTGTTTTATTAATGTTTTTAATTTTTATATTGTTTTATATATATTTATTTTTATTAAATTTTATTTTTCTAGTTTCATTTATTTTTGTTTGTTTATATTATAATTTAATCTTTTATATTTATTTATTTTTATGTAATTAATTTTTTTTATTATTATATTTTTTTTATTATTTTTTTATGTTATTTTATTTTATTTATTTTTAATATATTTTTATTTTTTTTTAATTTAATTTTTTTCCTTTAACTTTTTCATATCTATTTATTTTTATTTAATTTTATTTTTTATTTTTATCTTTTTCATTTGTATTTTCTTTATATTTCCATATATATATTTATTTTTATGTAATCTAATTTTTTTATTTTATTTTTTTTATTTTTTTTTTTTAATTTGTTCATACCTATTTGTTTTTATTTAATTTTATATTTTTAGTTTTATTTTATTTTTTTCTTACATTTCGTTATATATATTTATTTTTATGTAATTTAATTTTTTTATTTTATTTTTGTTTTTATATATTTTATGTAATTTAATTTTTTTACTATATTTATTTATTATTTTTTTATTGTTATTTGTTTTAATTAAATAATTGTTTTAGTTTTTTAATTAATTAAATAAAGATTTTTATATATGTTTTATTATTTTTAGTTGTATTTTTTATGTTATATTCTTCTAATTTATTTTATTCCAAATTTTATTTTTATTTTTATATATTTATTTTTGTATTTCTAATGGAATTCATTTTAATTTTTCTCGTTTTTATTTTACTTCTGTTTTTGTTTTTATATTTTTTTTTTACATTTTTTATATTTGTTTATTTTTATTTTTATCGCTTTAACCTCCTCCTTTAAACGAAGTCCCTAAATAGTAAATCTATTATTAAAATTTAAAAAAATGCAACGACCTCATTGTTATACATACATACGTACATACATACTTATTCTACTCGCATTTGTTTCAACTACACTATGTACTATGTGTTTGTCCAGTTATTTATGTGTCATCAAATGGCGATGAAGAAGGAAGCCAATGACAAATCGAAAGCCGCTGAACTCCGAAGAGCACAAATTGGTGTAAGTAAATGAAATAAAGTCACACAAAAAATGGCTAAGCTAAACTTTTCGTAATATGATTCTGAAAAAAAATAGAAAAAAAATTGAAATGAAAGTAAAAGCGTTTGTTTGGCTCCGAAAATACTGAAAATGCACGGATGTTGGCTTAGTGTGCTTAAAACAAAAAAAAAAAAGAAATTTTAGAAGAAAAATATGATTTGGAAATTTTCAATGCATTTCATAATACACAGCTAACCCACTCTAATCGTCTGTATGTATATTTATAATAAAATGCTTAATATATAATACAATTAAAACCAAAAATTGTGCTAAACACAATATACCTATATATATAAACTACATACATATATCTAATCTGTAAAGCAAATACCGAAACTTTGTTTTTATTGTATTTACCTAACAATTTCGAAAATATGCTTGCCTTACTCTCCCGCCTGCCTGATTGTAAAAATAAATAAATTTATTCATTGGTATTGTAAGAGATGTCGTGATTGTATGTACTTAAATGGCGTATATAAAATTTGTGTATATACATACATATCTACATATACGTAAATATTTATCTATGCATTGCTTCTCTCACCCATTAAATTTATCTTCCTTCCAAATTTTGCAGGTTGGCGTACCAATTGTTTGGATTTTGGGCGGCCCCGGCTGTGGCAAAGGCACACAATGCGCCAAAATTGTTGAGAAATATGGTTTTACACATCTCAGCTCTGGTGATTTACTGCGCGCAGAAGTAATTATTCAACAAATATAAATAAACAACATTTGATTTAACGTAATAATTTATTCAATTCAACCTTGATTTACGCAGGTCGCCTCCGGTTCTGATAAGGGGCGCGAGTTGTCAGCGATCATGAAGGAGGGTAAATTGGTGCCGAATGAAGCTGTTTTGTGTTTGTTGGCGCAAGCTATCGCTGATCATAAGTGCGATTCGAAAGGTTTCCTAATTGATGGGTGTGTGTTTTTGAATTAATTCTCTAATTTTTCTTTTTATTAAAAATATGCATAAATTCTTGTTCTTTGATTGATTTTGCAGTTACCCGCGTGAAAAGGATCAAGGCGCTGCTTTTGAACGACAAATTGCGCCAGCGGATTTGATTATCTACTTTGATTGTTCAGATGTGAGTATTTACTTTACTTGATAGGTGGTGTTGTTGTTTGAACCGAGGAATTTTGCGAGAGTGTCAGTTCTTGGCCGCATAAAAATTCGCGTCTTTTCGGTATATAGGTACATCCGACAGTCGCCGGAACTATTTGTGTAGCGTCATTCGACAGGCTTGCCTTACCACGGGTAAATTCTTAAACCCCTAAACCACAGCAGCGTTTATTTGATTGGTAATTTTCGAACGCAATAGTCGAGTGGTTAGCAATGCTTAGTATCATTAGGAATGCCGGAGCACGAATCCAGGTTCAACTAACACCCTGAATTATATTATTAATAAAAAATTAAGTTAATTTTCCAACTGCGTTCACGCTTCGGCAAGGAATGTCAAATCCTTAGAGTGTATTTCTGACCAAATCCAAATCCAATCCATTAGACGATCGGAGTTGGCTTAGAATGAACTGTACGTTCCCTCCATTTGTTGGAAAAACTTCAAGATGCACACCAAAAATTGTAGGAGGAGCTCGGTCTAAAAATCTGTTTAGCGGCTGCAAAAAAGTGGGCAAAAACTGAGAATCTGTTTATAAATAAAAAAAAAAAACTCATTTATTCTTCCCAATCAAATTCAACATTTTGGTCAACGTTTTCTCCAATCCTCGGTGCATGCCAAAAAGTTGCTTTCAGATATGACCTTCAAGCACCTGCCGATTCACGTTGAATCTTGTTAATCGGCTCGAAATGTTGACGGTCGTCGAAATTGTCTTTTGAGTTTGGAGAAGAACCAGAAGTCACTCGGAGCTAAATAAGTTGTTGTTGTTGTTGTTGTTGTAGCCGCAAAAATATTCCTCAAAGTAATTTTTGGGGAATGTTGCGGGAGTGACAGTCCTTGGCCGGATAAAAAATCCGGGTCGTTCCGGTATAAAGACCCGACTGTCGCGGGAACTATTGGATTTTAGTCGCCTCTTACGACAGGCATGCCTTACCGCGGGTAAATTCTTGAACCCCTAACCCGCAGGGTTCGAGCTAAATAAGTCGAATAAATAGACTGGTTGCGGAATGATATGGGTCTAGTATTTGATGTTATGGTCACGGTTTCACTTTTCTCTGGCCCGAAAATGGCTTTTACTTATCTTTCCGATATTCGATGATTCTAGAGCAACATGTCTTTGAATTTGTTAACGTTTTTTGCTTCTCAGTTGATGTTGCTGTTCTCGTCTTCAACGCTTCCTCGAACATTTGGAATATTTTTTATCACTCATAAATTCTAGATTTCAAAAGAGCATACTCACCGAAGACCTTCTACAACATTTTCAAGGTCTCGATAGCAGAAATTTCATTCAACATATAAAATTTAATCGAACTTCATTGTCGAATAATTTCGGACATAGCAAAAATCGCCAATTGCTTTTTTTGTGCTTAAAAAAAACATACAGAGCTCTCTCTCTCACTCATAACCAAGCTCACATTTGCTTAGTGCTAGCAATCCACGCTGCCTCACGGTACTTTAGTGGTATGACCTGCGTTGGAATTGCTCTAGAAGCTTATGTGCTCTCCTCAGCTCCATTGCTGGGAAGTTATAGTCATTGAGTTTGAAGCTACCTTGGTTATTGTCGGAGTCACAAAGGAACCATGCTGCTGTGCCTGCCTCGCACTTAGAACCATCAATATACTCAGACTTCGTTTCATTTGTGTTTGTGACTGGCATAGCATATGCACCAATGCGATCTCGGGCCGCTATCCCTAAACTAAAGCTCTATATATTTATAGGAATTTTCCTGAAATGTTTTTAGATAATTGTTTCACCAATCCGTGATATTATCTAGCATTATGCAATCCTTGGCATCCTAATACTATTTTTTAGCCCCGCGTCCTCATCGTCCACGTTCCTGCATCCCATATAACATCCAGCAACTCGATAAGCGATTTGTAAGGTTTGGATTTTTTCCGTCAAAAAAGGACATTTCTTTTCAATTGCTTACTCAGTCCAAATTAGTTTTTTTTTCAAAGTTCAAGAGCGTCCTGATATCTAGCTATGATATGTCTTCTAGTTGTCTACACTGCTATGCTCCCAGATGCCCGAGCTGTGTTCTTAACTGGACACAAAGGCTGCCTTATATTTTCTGCATGAACTGTCAGTATACACTCAGGAACGCCAATAGGTTACGGCCTACAACAGTCCTGCGGTTGTGCAGAAACTGATTGCATTCACTTTTTCTGTATTTACATATAGTCTTTGCGGTCCTGCAGGTAGTTATGCTGTTCCATAGACCACTGCGTCCGTCCGTTTCGTTATACAGAATTTGTGGCGTTTTTGGTATATTCTCTTCCGGCTCAGCTGCCAGTCGGATTTGCTTTGGCATTTTTATCAGGTATTTTATTTCCCACAATATCCTTGTAGTCTGAAACACAATGCATATGCAGTTGCTTCATTGCAGCCTCACCATTCAACGCTTTACTTTTTCTAACAACATTTTCAGACGTAATACGTTGTGAGACTAAAGCTTTAATAGCCATCAACCTAAATTTTGATGTTTCTAATGCTATTTTCTGCGGAAGTTTTGCAGTAATCTGGCAGCTTGAAGAGTTACCTGATGTCCAGTTCAGTGCATCAGGCTCCGGCGTCCACCCCATCGAATATATTTAAGCCGTCATGACAAATAAAGCGCGGGGATATATTTATACACAGTAGATAGCTGGCGCTTTTTACCCCTGAAGCGAATTTCTGTAGAGGTCTTCCTCTGATTTGTGGGTTCTCATCTTGATGGCTTTCCATCAAATAGTGGGACCTACACTTTATACCAAGCCGTCTCTGAATGGCCTCTGAATTTTTGAATTTTTAAAAGTGCCTTATATTTTCTGTGAGAAATACACTCGGAGGTCTTGACTTTCCCTGCCGAGGGGCGACCGCAATTTTCTGTTATTTTGGATGTTGGTCCAAGCAGTATTCGAAACCGGACTTTTCAAAAGGCTAACCACTCGGCTATCGCAGCCACCGTTTCAATGTTGGTCTGGTGAGATTAGAACTCGGACTCATGATCTGCTGCATGATAGTACTTTAGTGCTGCCGGCGATGATGCGCACACTTTTTTCGGCACATAGTCCTATATAACGTCCTTTTTGTCCTTAATAAGGGAACTTTAGTTACTAATGTTCCATGGGGTTCCGTTCGGTTCCATTTGAATTAAGCTTTTACCTACTTGTCATAATATTGTTTTTACCTTTCTATTTTAGGAAGTGATGGTTCAGCGTATTATGGGACGTGCAGCTGCTTCAACTGAAGTGCGCGCCGATGACAATGAAGCGACCATTAAAACACGCCTTGCCACCTTCAGAACGAATACGAATGCCATTCTGGAGCAATATACCGAGAAGACAATAACGGTATGTAGAAGGCGTAACTCATTAGAAATTAATATGTATTTTTACTACATATTTACAATAATTTTTTTTATTTCACTTTACAGCTGAATGCCGAACGTTCAGCCGATGAAATTTTCGTTGATGTGCAACGCGCACTGGATTGTTTGATTCAAAAGAAGGCTCAAGCGGTTGCAAGCGCCTAATTAACGACTCACTAACCTACATACTTACAAGCATATACTATGTAATAGATGGTAAATGCATAATAATATTTAATAAATTATTTATTAATTTACGTGATTGCACGTAAAAATGTTGTAGCACAATTTAAACACGCATATAAACAAACAAACAAACAAACACCTATACATACTATGTCTCAAAGCAATTGATATTAGCTAAATTAGAGAGAGAGAAAAAAAATGTAAAAGAAATAATGAAGAAATAACTCAACCTACCAACATACTTATAAATTACTTAAGAAATATCGCTAATCACATGCGGCTAATTTTATTGTAGTGCGCAGAAGTACTCACATATGTATGTACATACATATGAACAAATGAAAATTCCCAAACCGTCAACGGTTGAGTAAGCAACCGTCGCCAAAAATAAGTAAAAATACAAAATTGCATCATAAGTGTATAGAAAAAAGTATAGAAAAATAAAATAAATAAAAATATTATAAAATTATAGTATAATACAATAAGAGCTCTCTAAGGGAAAACTGTGCTTTAATTAAAAATTACAATGTACTTGAATTATTTATGCATCATGCCAAAGAATAACAAAAAATATTTGTTGAAAACCAAAGCAATAGAAGCAATAAATGAATAAAACTCAAAATTAAAAATACAAAAAATATATATATTGGTTTTAATCAGCTAGATTTTATTAAAAAAATACTTAAGCACACTTTGTGAAGAAGTAGCGTAAGCAGAGACCTATAGATAAATGGCTCAAAATTTTATTTACAAAAAAAAAAAAAATATATAAACACCAGAAACACCTGAAGATTTTTCTCACATCGTTTTGAAGTCATATTCTTTAATATTTTAGAAAGTAATTATTTTTGAGTGCTCCCCCGCTACTATGTGAAAATTGTGCTTGGCGACTTTAGCGCCAGAGTGAGCAATGAAGGTAAGAGGGGCGGCTGATAATCTAGCGACCTGAGATAGTTAGATATGGCACATCATCTCGATGCTGCTAATACTAATAGTGTGACTCATTATTAGTATAAATAACAGAACTTTTTCTTAACATTTCGTTCCTGGAATAAGCAAAAAAACTATGTTAATGGAAACAGGAAACTCTCACAGAAAGAAATTTTTAAAGAGATGTCTTCGCCTAGTGACGGTCGTGACCGAATAAAATGTTCAGAAAATCGAAAAATTAGTGCTGCCTGATCGAAGAATTAAATTGTGGCAAAAAGCCGATAGATTAAAGATTAGTAAAGAACGAGCTGGAGAGATTTTGCATGAACATTCGAATAAGAGAGAAAAAAATTAGTACGGAATGGGTACCGCGTGTGCCCACGCCGCCCGACAAGCAGCGACGATTGGAGAGTTGTGAAGATTTTTTGGCGTTATGGCAAAATGGTTTGGATGAAATTTGCTACCGAATTCTAAGAGTTGATGAAACTTGGATTCGTCAGTATGATTTCGAGTCCAAACAAGAGTAGATGCAGTGGATAAAAAAAGAGGAAAGGCCACCATAAGGTGATAAATTCAAAGTGGAAAAGTCGGCGTCGGAGGATATGACTACCAATTTCTGGGAATAGTATAAATTGATTACTTGCCAAAGGGAACTACGATGAATGGCCAGTATTACGCTAATTTGTTGAGTCAGGCGCGTGGTCGTACAGAAGAGACGTAGCAAGTTAGCGCGAGGTGGTGTTTCTTGAAGGCAACGCACCCGTTCACACCGCTCGGGTTGCGAGGGATGCCACAAAAGCTACTGGATTTGCAGAAATTTACCATCAACCCTACAGTCCAGAGCTTAGCTGCCAGTGACTTTTTCCTTTTTTTTCAATTTTAAAAAAAGCAGTTACGGAGGTTAAAAACTACCATACATAAAACTATGCGTTTGTTTCATTAAGTACTTTAGGCTGCGAACCTATTAGCCGCCCCTCGTATCTTCGGCACAACTAACGCCCGAGCCATGTTCTTAAGAATGCAGCGCCGACACAAAATCTTCCTTACATTTTCGGCATGAACAGTTGGTTACGGTTGTTGGTAGGCCTACTACAGTCCTGCGGTTGCGCAAAAACTGATTGCATTCACTTCCGCTGTATTTACACATAGCCTTTGTGATCCTCCAGGTAGTTAGGCTATTCAATAGACCACTGGCCCGTTATCCTTATACAGAATTTGTAGTTTTTTGCTATATTCTCTTCCGTTTCAGCTGCCAGATGGATTTGCTTTGGCATTTTCATCAGGTATTATCAGCCTCCCCCTCGTATCTTCGGCACAATTATCGGAAAATTCAGTATCCACTACGAAACATCCCGAAACGGGTTGAGGCTGATCGACTTCATTCGTTCTTTGTCCAATTAGAGAAAGTAAAACTTTACGGTGCGGATGTGAAGGTCAATGATATGAATATCATTGAAATTGTACAATCTTCTAAAATATTCCAACTTATCTCTTTAGTTCTTCCTGTCTGCTACTGAACAGCACGGAGAGTCAGAAGTCTTTTCCAATTCAGACTGCGCTTCTGGTATTATCCAGCGTCAGTTTACACAGCCGACATCTTTAAAATCGAATACTTTCTCATCGGTTTCTTCCAAAATTTAGCGCTTGGTGATTATTGGTCAATTGCCAGGTCTGAAGCGACCCAGATAAAGTCCAATTAGTTCATTGACGGTGGATTTTAATCTTTCACATAATAATCTAGATATTACGCAATATTGAGGAAGCTAGTATCACTATAAATGGCGTAGACCCTGGGTTGAGCAGCGCACCCTTAGGATCCTATCGGCAGGCAAGTTTTCATTCGACTATATTCTGTAAAGAAAAGTCATTTTTTCACCGCCATATTTATCTAGTTCAGTCCACTGACATCTGTCGCTCTGCTATTCCGCTTAGTCGGGTATTGGAACGTCTACATTTCTCTTTAATAAGATCAACTCTCGTGACTAACTATTATTATTATTATGTCGGACTCTTTCTTGTTGAGATGAATAATTGTACTACATTGAGCTTTCAAGTGGAGAATGGTATGCCCTAACCTTCTGCGCTATTTAGTTGCTCGGTATGTTTCTTCTCTACAGCACTCATACTTACCAAGTTCAGGAAGAACTGCTCAACCACTACTTCAGTGATTCTCTAGTATTACAATCAGCTTTAAAAGCACGGTCGATGACGATGATTTCTAAAAAATCCCTAAAAACATTGAATTTAAAAAAAGAAAAAAAATGGTTATCTGTTTGAATAGCCTCCTGGTAATTTTTATATGGGGATATTAGAACTAATTATCCGCAATTTCCGCTAAAAATGTACGATACTGACAACGAGTCGCAATTTCTATCATCTACACTGACTAATTTTGTTATTAATCTGCGGCAACTCCATCAATGTCAGTTTAATTGTGCTATGGTAATTGATTTCCATTTTTAAAAAGGAAGTATAAATCACAACTGAGCTACTTTGCGAGCTTTTGCGCCATGAAAGTCTTTCCTAATTTATTTTGAAATGAGAATTCTTTTACTTTAGCAACAATAGAAGGAAATTTGTAGATACATATTCTACGAAAATAAGTAGACATACGTGTACATTAAAACAGTAGGTTTTCGAGTATACGGCAGTCAAAAAAGAAAGAGACCGAAATTCGTGAGTATGAAGAGCTTGAGAAGCTAGCCGACAAGAGTAATGCTCGAGTTTCTATGAAAAGATGTGGCGACTTACATACGGAAGATTTCAAAAACGGTGGAATCAAGAAGTTAATCTGCTGACTGATGCCCAGAGCATACTTGCTGCATGGAGGGCAGTGAAAGTGCTAAACCTGGAGGTGGTAAACCTGACTCCCCAAACGATGATGATAGAAAAGACGTTCCATTACCCTAATATGACGATTTTCGAATAGCGATTGTTCGTTTAAAGTACAACAAAGTGGCTGGAGCTGACGGCCTACCGGCATAACTATTCAAACATGGCGGTGAAGAGCTTACAAGGTACATGCATCAGCTTCTTTTCAGAATAAAGTCAGACGAAAGTATGCCCGACGATTGGAATTTAAGTGTGCTTTTCCCAATCCATAAAAAAGGGTACCCCACAATCTGCTCCAATTATCGTGGGATAAGCTTAATATCGCCTCTAAGGTCCTGTCGAGCGTATTGTGTGAAAGACGAAAGCCCATCGTCAACAAAGTCAACTATTGACCAGATATTGACAATGCGCCAAATATTGGAAAAGAGCCGTGAAAAGATGAACGCCACAAGCCACCTCTTTGTCGATTTTAAAGCAGCATTCGACAGTACGAAAAGGAGGTCCCTCTACGCCACTATGTCTGAATTCGGTATCCCAGCAAAACTTACACGGCTATGTAACTGACGTTTAAGAACACCTAAAGCTCCGTCAGGATCGGAAAGGACCTCTCCGAGCCGGTCGATACCAAAGGAGTTTTCAGACAAGGTGATTCCTAATCGTGTGACTTCTTTAAATCCAGACTGGATAAAGAAGCAAAGCGAATGGATCTGTTAGGGAACCAGGACAAGACGAAATAGCTGCTGTCATCAAACAAACTGTCATCGCCACTCGGCTACCACGTCACTGTTGACAGTCATAAACCTTCGAGGTTGTGGATAATTTCGTCTGCCTAGGGACCAGCATTAACACTAATAACAATGTCAGCCTTGAAGAAATCCAAAGATGAATTACTCTTGCCACCAGGTGCTACTTTGGAAAGAGTAGGTAATTGAAATGTAAAGGCTCGCCATATATTTTAGAAGATTGAACGATTAGCTGTACGAGTTATACGCGAAATTGATCTAGTTCAGCGAATGAATAGAGAGCTGCTAAGTTGACTAGGTTATGTCGTCCGAATGGATAAAAGCACTCCAGTTTTGAAAATATTCGATGCAGTGCCCGCTGGTGAAAGCAGAGAAAGAGCAGGACGTCCGCACCGTTGGAGGGATTAGTTGGAGAGCGAACTGGTTTCACTCGTTAATTCCAACTGGCGCTAAGCAGTGAAGAGAAGGAACGAACGGCGCGCTATTGTTGATTCGGCTGTAATCGCATAGGTGGTTTCTAAGCCCATGAAGAAGAATAGATACGCCATTAGTATTCCTATAAATTAATAAATTTAATTTTTGCTTAATTAAAAAAAACTAAATACGAAGAAATTGCATACTTAACACTGAGGTACTTATATATAATATAATTAAATTATCGTTAAAAAACATAAAAGTTTTGTTTGCATGCCAAGGACAGCCTGTCACATTTTTATGAAGTAATAACCAACTTTTTATTATTTTATAATTTTTTTGTTTAATTTCCATTATTTTTACTCCAAATTAAAATAACTTACTTATTCTAAAGCTCTACTGCTCTACTCAAATTAGTGTTAATCACTTTTTATGACACCGTGACCATAACACATTAACCCACCGGTGAGCTGGGGTCAAAGAACACTCACTCAAGTAGAAAAGATAGACAATAATTGAAAAAACAAAGCTTTAAGAAAAGCAATAGCAGTTTTTAATATACAAACATCTGTGTGTACGAGTATGTAGATATGTGCATAGAAAATGTTAAATTAACTGTGAAAGTGTGTAAGCTGTATAGACACTTCCACTTATACTGGATATGTTATACATAGTTAGTTATACGAGCCCTGACCACTATTAATTCGCACGGCTGGTGTTTTTACGCATATGCAATGTTTAGCACACAATATATGTGAAGATAATGCAGATAACACATACAAACATATATTTTTCTGAAAGATAATTTTGTTCTCTATTTGATAGAAAAAAAATTTTTGTTGTTGTTTAGCGCACAACAACAACAGCATTTATTTACATACACTATTCTTATTATTGTTTACAAACACTTGACCACTATTATTTCGTACGCTACAAACTTTACAGTCTATTTGGCTTAATATAATATATATACTTAATATTAATACTTGGTAACATCACCCTTAGCCTCTATAACATATTTACAACGATCCTGCATTGAATTAAGCAGGTTTTAGCACTGCTCTGTTGAAATAGAGTCCCATATTTCTTGCAGCTTAATTTTTAGCGCTGGAATAGTTCTTTGAGGCTCATTTCTCAAGCGCCTCTTCATGATTCCCCATATATTTTCAATTGGGCTGAGATCTGGACTATTAGATGGCCAATCCAAGTGCTCAATTCCTTTTTGCTCCAGCCAACTTCGGGTTTTTCTACTAGTGTGAGATGACGCTCCATCTTGCTGAAAAGTATTTTCACCACCATCTGACAGCTTTGGTATTGATGGCAGCAAATTTTCTTCCAATATATGCATGTACTTTTCAGCGTTAACAATTCCATCAACAAAATGCAGTTTTCCTACCACCTTGGCAGAGATGCATCCTCACACCATAACGCTTGCAGGGAACTTTACTGTCCTTTTAAGACAATCTTTTTGGTACGCTTCTGCCTTTGTACGAATAACTCTTCTCCGCGAATCACCCACACACACATCGAATTTAGATTCATCGCTAAATATGATGGTATTCCATTACCTTTGAGTCCAAGATATTCTCTGCTTAGTCCGTTGCAAACGCTTCTTCTTTTGACGAAGTGTGAGCAATGGCTTTTGCTTTGCCTAAAAAGTAATTTACTTATTAGGCTTAAGTTCGCTAAGTAACTTATCAGTATACTAAACTTATAGAACCCAAAATTAAGGTCTTTTAAATTTTTGCGGGTCCATTCACGTCCTACATTTCGCCCAATTTTTTTGGACCATTCAGCTGCAGCATTTCGCAAAGATTGCCGCCGATCGGCCTTAACTATTGCGACCAATGCTCTTTTGTCGCGATTTGTTATTTTCTACTTTCGCCCTCTTTTGTCGATTTTACAATCAATCGATCCATTTTTTTTCCAATATTTTACAATAGAAAATACCGACGACTTATTTAATTGCAATGTTTTAGCAATTTTACCAAATTACTCCCCAGATTTGTGATAATTAATAATTAAATTTCGAATCTCTTCACAAATTAATCTGCAAGAAATATGGGACTCTATTTCAACAGAGCAGTGCCAAAACCTGCTTAATTCAATGCAGGATCGTTGTAAATATGTTATAGAGGCTAAGGGTGATGTTACCAAGTATTAATATTAAGTATATATATTATATTAAGCCAAATAGACTGTAAAGTTTGTAGCGTACGAAATAATAGTGGTCAAGTGTTTGTAAACAATAATAAGAATAGTGTATGTAAATAAATGCTGTTGTTGTTGTGCGCTAAACAACAACAAAAATTTTTTTTCTATCAAATAGAGAACAAAATTATCTTTCAGAAAAATATATGTTTGTATGTGTTATCTGCATTATCTTCACATATATTGTGTGCTAAACATTGCATATGCGTAAAAACACCAGCCGTGCGAATTAATAGTGGTCAGGGCTCGTAAATGTATAAACATATATTATACATATACATATATATAATATATATGCATAAGTTTCATTTTAATTCTAATCCAAGGTGAATATGCGATTTTCATTAATCACCTGCTGATAATATATGTATATATAACTAAATTTAATATATTTTTTTTAAACCGTTATTATTAGCCACAGTAGCAGAGTATTTAATGAATAATTTATCACGTCACTGTTACTTAATTAAAATCAAATTTATACGCTTGGTATCTTCCAAAAGAAAAAGCTATTAGACCATAAAGCAGATAATCCTCAATTAGATGTCACCTTTGAAGCTGTAATTCTTCGACAGCAACATTGAAATAATTGAAATTCACTATAAAAATTGTGGAAACTTGGCGGAGACGGTTCGTAAAACTAAAACATTGTTCGGTCGTCGTGAAGCCCCTTGTCGGACTGCAATACAAAGATCAGTGGAAAAATGGAGCCTTTGCGACAACGCGTACACGTCGCTCAAGAACAACTGAGAATATTGCTGTTGTAGCCTAAAATGTTGAAGAGACCCCAGGTTTGCTCACTCTTCGTCATTCTTTTTATATTGGGCGTTCCACATACGTTATTACACCGTATATTGTATAAAGAATTGGGCCTTAAGGCTTATAAAGTTAATTTAACACACGAGCTCAAGCCGGCCGATCATAAACAACGTCTTGTCTTTGCTGATTGTGTCCTTGAAATTCATGAAAATGTTCTGGAATTTCATTGAAAAATCATCTTGACTGATTATTTATTATTGAAAAGTCTCCCCAATCTCAACGCGTAACTGTTCAGTGTTGTTTATGGGACGGCGGGGTGTTTGGATGGATTGAGCTATCGAGAGATGATTAATGATCTTTAATGGCCAGAAATGGATGGTATTGACGTGGACAACTTTCACTTTTAACAAGAGGTGATCGCAACTGGCCACCGAGATCATGTGATTTAACACCTTGCAACTTCTTTCTTTGAGCCCACGTGAAAAATGAGGTCTACACCAACAAGCCAACAAGCCAGCGTCAATTCAAGACCTCAAAGATGGAATTCGTGAAGCTATTGAGATCAGCAGCCACTTTGCGATTTGGTGATGAAAAATTTCATAAAAAGGCCAAGTAAAAAGACATCCATTGAAGGCCTCATTTATCATAGTTAAAATTATCCGATTTATGTCAAAATATGCGCCATTTTGCTCGATAACTTTTTTTTCATTTGAAGGTAATATCAATATGCCTCTCTCATAGAAACTCTTGTCTCTATTGGCAAAAAAAAATTGGGGCATTCAAATCTATATCAATTTTTTATCAGCCAAATCATTTGCCATAGACAGGAACAGATGATAATTACTTAGAGGGAGGTCTGGACTATAAGGTGCCGAGTTGCTATCGTTGAGTGTGATCTGGGATTCTCCTAGTGAAACACAGCTGGGCGATGGCTTCGTTTAGACGGTCCAATTTCTGATAGTAGTAGTCCTTGATTTCATGCAAATCCCACCACCGTTACTGCCGGCTCATTGCCTTTCGTCCACAGCCGTTTTCGCTTGAAGTTGCTATAAGTGATTCCCTGTTCATCATCAGTTCCCATCTACTTCAGAAATGTGTCGATAATGTTACGATTCAGCAGCGATTCGGAAATGGAAATTTGGTACATAAGGATTTTGCTCGTTAACTTATGTGGCATCCATACATCGTGCTTTTTTTCGCCTTTATCCAAGAAAAATTGGAGAATATAGCTTACCTTCTACTCAAATATAAACGAGCCTTTATCCATAACTCGACAAGGACAAGACATATGGCCATACTTTTTTTTGCTTAGGTTTCCAGGACTGTTTGTATGTTTACATTTCAAATTTGAGCGCGATCTGTCACATAGTTTCTTTTTTACGGCACTATAAACAAGTCAACCTCGAGTGTGTTTTTCGAATTTTACTATGGAAATAAAAGTTGAGCAAAGAGTTTGTTTGAAATTTTGTTATTCCAATGGAATAAGTACAACGGACGCAATGAAAATGTTGCAGAAGGCATATGGGGAGTCTTGCCTATCACGTGCACGTATTTTTGATTGGTATAAGTCGTTCAAGGACGGCCGTACATCGCTGGAGATCTTGCCCCATGATCGTCCTCCAGCAACGTCAATAAACGAAGAAAACGTAGAAAAAGTAAAGAAAATTGTGTTGGAAAATCGTCGTGTGACTGAAAGAGAGATAGCTAGTGAGCTCAACATATCAAATGGATCCGCTCATAGCATTATTCACGATGTTTTGGGCATGAGACGTGTGTCTGCTCGACTTGTTCCAAAATTGTTGAATTTTCTTCAAAAAGAGGAACGCAAAACTGTCGCCAAGGAAATGCTCACAATGAGTGATACGGACATCCAGCACATCATAACTGGTGACGAGACTTGGGTCTATGAATATGACGTTGGAACAGCGTTGAATGAGCCGAAATCCAAAAAAACCACGTCAAAGTCGATCGAAAATCAAAGTTATGCTCACTGTTTTCTTTGATAGCCAAGGTGTTATGCACTCGGAATTCCTTCCAGAAGGTCAACCCGTTAATGCTGAATATTATTTATCCGTTTTGAAGCGTTTGCGTGAGAATATTCGTCTCAAAAGGAAGGATTTGTGGGACAACAAGTCATGGTTTCTACATCATTATAATGCGCCAGCTCATACGTCTCGTCTTTTACGCGATTATTTGACCAAAAACAACGTAAATATTGTTCCGCAAGCACCGTATTCACCCGACATGACACCGTGTGACTTTTTTCTTTTCCCTAAACTCAAATTGCTGCTTCGTGGAAAGCATTTTCAGTCGATTGAAGTCATAAACGAGAAGGAACTGAAAGCCATACCTAAAGCGCCCTACCAGAAGTGTTATGAAGATTGGAAAAAAAGGTGACATATGTGTATCGCCTCTAATGGTGACTATTTTGAAGGGGATAAAATAAATATTGAAGAATAATTAACCGTTTTTGTTTTATTGAATTTATCTTTGAGCAGAAGGTATTTTCCCTTTGCTCAGCACATCATCCATTATCTTTTTTAGTACAAAATATCAACTCACTAGCGCCATCTTGCATAATCCAATCGCACTTATAGAACGCGGGAAACAGATCATTAAAGCCATAGCTCAGTGAATTATGCCTTCACTAAAATTATATTTTCTTTATAAAATAAGGAAACTTGGAACCCATTTACATATCCACACTAACTATAAATACATACGTATAGGTATATCCAGTTTGAAATGAAATTTTCGCCAAGACTACTTATTGTTCTAAAGTGAATCATTAAATAAGAAGTGACGACGCAAAAACAGTAAATACATATTTATATTCCTGATGAAACTAGAAAAGCTTGTACAAGTTATGTATGGACGTGAGCTATAAGTCTGGTAATATATAGAAGATAGCGTCAGAGAGTGATTAGAAGAAATACTGTTAAGGCTCATAAATAACTCAAGTTTTCCGGTTAAGCCACTTTACCCCAGAACGCATGGCAACTTTGACGTAAAAATGCTTTGATTTCATTTAAAGTGGAAATAGTTCGTCTCATCAATGGAATTTTAGAGCAAACATTTTTATAAAAAATTACAAACCGTTAGAAAGAGGCATAGAACATTAATTGATTATTTACTGCTATGTGAAATTAATGGAAATATAAAAAATGTATTTTAAACAAATTAATTTAAATCAGAGCATTAGTATTTGTATCTTCGTTATTTCTTTTATTTTTTATATTTAACGCAACTAAAAACAACATTTGACAAAAAGTACAGAAGCTGATTAAAGCTAACATAAAATATTCAAACAAAGCACACGCTAAAATAAAAGCGATCATTTCCACATGGCTTATGATTAATCAATCTGCTTAACCGAAAACAAAAACATTAACAATAACTATATGGTTCAACAAATCCATAGAAACTAGAATGTAAACCGGCGATTAAACGTGAAATCAACAATAACATAAACAAGAAATACAAAAGCACAAAACAAAGAAAATTTGCATAAACTGAAAATTCACCTAAACCAGAAAATCTGTTGCCAATGGGGCTGGGCTGAGCGTCGTGCGGCGTGCGTCGTGCGTCGTGCGTATGCTCGCCGAAAGAGCATCTCGCATCAGAGTGAGTGTGGCTCATCAATTTAGCGCCAAAATATTGAAACGAGCAACCAATCGGCAATGATCAATAATAGCCATCAGCACGTAATTAATAAAAAAAGTATTTAAAAAAATTACATAAATCAAATATAAATAAATACCTTTGAAAAGAAAAGTACGAAAATCATTTAAATTTCACAGAAATGGAGAATTAAAAATATTAAACAAAATTCTATAATAAAATAAAAAAACTAAAAAATAAATGAAATTAAAAGGAAATAATACAAAGAAATAAAAAAATAAATTAAATTAACTAAAATAAAACAAAGCGAAATGAAATAAAATAAGAATTTATTATAATAAAATAAATCAATAATTATAAAAATAATATGAAATAAAGTATAATAATATTAAATAAAACAAATTAAAATCAACTAAAATATAAAATAAATAATTTGAAATAAAATAAAACAAAATTGAACTAATTAAAATTAAATAAAATAAAATATAAAATAAATAACATAAAATAAAATATAGAAAAATAATTTAAAATAAAACAGATTAAAAGAAAGTAAAGTAAAATAAAATAATGTTAATCAAAATAGCACAACAAATAACAAAATATAGTAAAATAATATGAAAATTTTTAATTAAACAAATTAAAATAAAATAAATAATTTCTTTAAATTAAATAAAATAAACCTAAAAAAAATAAATCAATTATTATTTTAATAAGAGAAAATACAATAAAATTAATAAAAGGATAAAATAAAATAAAATAAATAAAATAAAATAAAACTAAAAAAAAATAAATCAATTATTATTTTAATAAGAGAAAATACAATAAAATTAATAAAAAGATAAAATAAAATAAAATAAAACTAAAAAAAAATAAATCAATTATTATTTTAATAAGAGAAAATTCAATAAAATTAATAAAAAGATAAAAAAAATAAAATAAAATAAAATACAATAAATGAAAATAAAATAAAATACAATTAAATTAAATTAAATTAAATCAAATTAAACAAAATAAAATAATTTAAAAAAATGCAAAAAAAAATCAAATAAAATAAAATAAAATAAAATGAAATGAAATAAAATAAAATAAACTAAAACAAATGAAAAGAAAATAAAGTAAATTAATGTAAAATAATGTAAAAAAATAAAAATAAAAATTATTTATTATTTTAATAGGAGAAAGTAAAATAAAATAAAATGAATAAAAAGATAAAATAAAGTAAAATGATATTAATAAAATAAAGCAAAATTTTAGAATAAAATAAATTACTACTTAACAAAAAATAAAATTCATAAAAGTATAAAATACAATAAGAACAAAAAACAAGGAAAATAATAAAATAAATGAAAACAATCAAATAAAATATACTAAAAAATTAAAATGAATCAAAAAGAATAAAGCAAAATGAATACATAAAAATAAAACAAATTAAAATAAATTAAAACGAAATAAAATAAAATACAATAAAAATTGAATGAAATAAAATAACATAAATTAAAACGAAATAAAAGTTATTAAATTAAAAAATATAAAATGAATAAAACAATTTAAAAAGTATAAAATAAAAAAAATTAAATAATATGAAATAAAAAAATTAAATATATAAAATTATAAAAAAATTAAGTAAAGTACTATAAATAAATCTAAAAATATGATTGAAATAAAATAAAATCATGTAAAATGAAAAACAACAGATATAAGAATAAAAATAGTAGTAAAATTAATAATTAAACCAAATAAAACAAAACAAATAAATTAAATAAATACAAATAAAAAACGATACACTATAAACCAAAAAGGCGATAATACCTATAATACAATGAAAGAAAACAAAAATTTCAATAAAGTTAAAAATAAAAATTAAAACAAAAATATAAATAAAATTAAAATGATATTAATAAAAATTAAATTAAATAAAATAAACTAAAATTAAAAAAAAACAACAAAATAAAATAAAACACAGGAAATCAAAATGAAAAAAAAACACAGAATGAAATAAAGTAAAATTTAATAGATGAAATGGTATAAATAAAGCAAGCACTTTCGTTTTCATAAAATATTCTTTTTTAAGATTAAAATCATGTTCTTCGCATTTTCGTTGCTGAGAGATTTGTTTTACACAATTAGTCACATACGTTTATGTTTTTGATTTTACTTTGATGTCGAATTTATTGGCCGCTAAGGCATGAAATGATAGCATCATAGTTTTTCAGGTGATATGCCTCAGAAAAATAGCTTTGGAGATCGCTTTCCTGATAGCTGCTGCATTCTATCAGTGTCTTTCATTCTCTCAAAAAAGGCATGCATAGATGAATTGAAACACATGTGTACATTGTTCCATTTACAACCATAATATGATTTAAAACCACTAAATTTACTTTATTATTCTCTCTGTTCTTGATATTAATATAATTTACAAATTAGAGTAAAGGTAGACCAAAAAATGCGCTACCTCAACGAAAAATATGAACACTAATAATATTTTGAGACATCTGTAACACCCTGTGTTCTCATAAAGCTCCGTTAACTCAAAAAAGAAACAGTAAAACCGGTGCAACTCTGCCAAATTCTTGACCTACCTCAAGACTTATTTAAAAAGACCTTGATTGTACAGAAAGAAAAAAGTCGGCGATTAATTTTAAAATTTAGTTCAGGGGAAAGAGAAGCAATGGGAAACAAAGTAATGGATTTTGATTTTCGAATATACTCCGGTCTGTGAATGAATTAGGACAGTCTTATATGATATCTCCTTGACCTACATATCAATTTCTTGTATTAAAAAGAGATCAAAAGCTCGACTAACTCACTCTCTCTGTCAGCTCTCTCTCTCTCTCTCTCTCTCTCTCACTTTTTGTACCCTAATAAAGCTTGAGTGAAATTCTTGTTTCACCTTCAAATATCAATAAACGACCTTGGCTAATTAATTCAATCAGATGAGATTAGACTCCTTACATGATGAGAAGCGACCTTGACCCATTTTCGGCATGCCGAGATTTTGGAATAATTTTTGTCTCAACGAAATGAGATTATAATTTCTTACGTTTGCAAGCTGTGAATGACTAATTGATTTTATTTCCATTTTATCGCTCTAGTTTTTTTTTTTTTTTTTGACTTTGTTTGAAATTCATAAAACACTATTTTTAAAATTTTAATATTTCATATAATATTTTAACCATTTATACTCATAGTCGCTTAAATAAAATAGCATATCATTTAATTTAATCTTTCTTATTCAGTTTATTTTATTTTGAGATAATTCATTTTAGTTTCATTTTGTTTTCGGTTGGTTAATCTATTTTTAAATATTTTTTATAAATTTTCAATATATTTCTTAAATTTTTCTATTTTTTTAATTTATTTGATTATATATTATATTACTTCATTAATATATTTTATTTTTTACATTCTAACTTAATTTATTTTATTATATTATAATTCATTTTTTTCATTACAATTTATTTACTTTTATCACGTTTTAATTTGTTTCTATTTTTATTTTATATTAATTTAATGCAACTAATTTTGTTTATTTCCTATAATTTTATTTTGGCTTACCATTTCTTTTGTCTTATTTTAATTCATTTTTTATTTATTTTATTTTATTATTATTTTTTCCCTTAAGTTTTTTCATACTTTGTTTATTTCAGTTTGAAGTTATATTCTTTAGTTTCTTTACATTTAGTTTATTTTATTAACTAAGTTTAATACTACTAGGTTTTAATTCATTTTATTTTATTGCATTTTGTTTTATTTAATTTTATTTAAATTTCAATAATTTTTCAATTTATTATCTATTTTACTTTTTCTTCATTTATTTATTTTATTCCACGTTATAATATGTATTTTACTAAATTTAGATTTTTTTCCTTCACTTAGTTTACTCTGTTTTCTTTTGAATTGTATTAAATTTTATACTATTTTTTAAATTATTTTATTTCATTTCTTTTTATTTTATTTGATTTCAATTTCTTTAATTTTATGTAATTTTATTTTATTATTATTTTAGTATATTTACTTTATTATTTTTTAAATTATTTTATTTAGTTTAATTTTTTTATTACTCTATTTTATTATTATTTTATTTTATTTTATTTCATTTTGTGTTATATATTTTAATTTTATATTATTTTATTTTTTATTCACTTTTTTTTATTTTATTTTATTTTATTTTTTTTTTTATTTTATTTAATTACATTTAATTTGCTTAAATTTAATTTTATTTTATTTAGTTTATTTTATTTTATTTAATTTTATTTTTTCATTTTATTTTTTTATTCATTTTATTTTATTTTACTTTATTTTATTTTATTTTATTTTATTTTATTTTATTTTATTTAATTTAATTTAATTTAATTTAATTTAATTTTATTTTATTTTATTTTATTTTATTTTATTTTATTTTATTTTATTTTATTTTATTTTATTTTATTTTATTTTATATTATTTTATTTTATTTTATTTAATTTTATTTTTTTTTATTTTATTTCATTTTATTTCATTTAATTTAATTTTATTTTATTTTATTTTATTTTATTTGTTCTATTCATTTTATTTATATTACTTTATTTTATTTTAATTGATTTTATATAAATTTATTTTATTTTACTTTATTTTATTTCATTTTAATTTCATTTAGTTTGTTTTATTTATTTTATTTTATTTTGCTTTATTTTTATATCTTATTTTATATTATTTTCCTTTACTTCAATCACACCATTTAATCAGATACTACTCCCAACTTTGTATTTTATTTGACCTTAAAATTGACCTTTCAATCGTTCAATATATTCTAAAAACCATAAATTAACACTCGGAACCAGACCATAACTAGTGTGTGATATGTAAAATACCCTGTAGACTTGTACTCACCCAATAAAAGTTGCCAATTGCACGTGTACGAATATGTAACTAGTCACAAATCGTGCGCATGTAGTCAGAGAAAACCCGAAATAACATTTGTTTTAAATATACATATGTTTAAATTATTTATTTTTCTTCCTTAGGATTTTTGTTTTTGTTTCATTTAGTATTTAATTTGGAATTTGTAAATGTGAATGTTAAGCGTTTGCTGATAACCGTATAACTTGTTTTAATCTTTTTTAAATACATTAAATTTCGTTTAGTTTGCGTTGATAAAAAACAAAACAAGTAAATATGCATACACATTTGTGTTTGATTTTTTTTTTTGTTTTTGATATATGTACATATACATATGTATACGTAGTAAACCAAGAAATATCGTTATGCGAGCAAACACGTAATTCTCTTCGTGCAACTAATTAAAATTAATAATACATTAAATATCATAATCTTAATACTATTTTATACTATAATACTTGCATGTATGTACGCGTGTGTATTTACGTGAATTTTAATTGAAATAATGCATTAACTGAATTTAAGCAAAATTTAATACAAAATTAGGAGCTTAAAACCTGCACACACACACACACGGGTACACACATACAGTTTTTGCTATTAACCACTATTCACGAATATCACATTATGCCATTTATAAATTAATACAAATTATTTTACTTCAATTTGGTTTTTTACTTAAATGCGAGTGTTTTTTGTTTTTAAATAGCATTTACCAACAACAACAACCATTGATTATTTAAATTCGTGCAAGTCCCGTTTGCCACACATACGTGTACACACACAGGCATGCCAGATTAACTTGTTAACGGGACTCCGCGCACGATTTGCGTCACAAAGCTCAGATGAGAGAGCTCACAGGTGAATCACCACAAGCGCCAATCGCCTAAAAGCAGCGCAATACAGGCTGTTGTCCACTGGCTTTTATGACTGTTTTTATGTTCGAAAGATTGTGTTTGGAACTATTTTCTTTTCTTTTTTTTTTGCAACGAAAGTATTTACATAATTTATAAATAATAATAAATACGAGCTAAAAATCACTAATTAAAGCTTTGTTTACATCAGTCAGTCGAAATATGAATTTTTTCATGCCCCAAAAAAAAAATGTTGTGTTTTGAAATCCCCAAAACGATTTCTCCCTTTCCCTCGTGCTAAAAAACCGACATTACACGACATTCTCGTTAACACGCACGACTCCGCGCATTGACGCTTGTGGCGGCAACGGTTGTAGACGTTGCGATTGCTGCACTTGTTGTTGTTGCGGCACCTGTTGCAATTGCTGTTGTCTTTGCTGTTGCACTCTTTGACTCAATTTGCCCGTTTTGACTTCAATCCAATCCAAATAATGCGTGACACGCGTAAAACCACCGGGAATATTTGTCTCACAACCATCGGCTGGTCCAAAACTGGTGATACCCACCACCACTTGTGTATTCTTCAACACCAACGGACCGCCAGAGTCGCCGGAGCAGACTGTCTCATCGCGTAAACCTTTGGCACAGAGCACACCATTTGTGATCACATCGAATTCATTTGCACATTCCTGATTGGAGATCACACGTAGCTCGGTATATTGCATGGGATTATAGTTGGACATTTCGCTGTTGGCACCCCAACCGGTGGCCACTACCTTGGCGCCGGTGAGTGCATCATTACGATTGACATATGGCAGTGTGGCGGGTTGTATGCGTGCTGTAAATGCTACATCAATAGGCAGCTTGACCAGCGCTATATCATTGGCGGCGGTTTCGGCATTGAAACGTTCGTGTACAATGAATTTGTTGGAGCGCAGTACCAGGCGACCCGTTTCGGCGGCATCTTCAATGGTCAGTGCGCCCAGATAGATGTCGAAATGTGTGACGCCCATGGTGCAGTGACCGGCGGTGAGTATCCAACGTTGATCGAGTAGAGTACCACCGCAGAGTATGCGTTTACGCCACAACTGTTTGCCAATCAACATGACTTGGTAGGGAAATTTTTCTATGCGCCCATATTTTGACTGCCCAATGGCATAGCCTTGCACCTGCATTTGCTGTGGCGCCACTAGTGTGTCCAGTGTGATGTAGCTGAGTAACACGGCTAGTAATGTCCTGGGTAAACTCATTTTTGTTGTATTTGTATACATTTCTTTTTGCACTTTGTAAATTTATTTTTCTAAAAATATTCACGCACTTTACGAATACTTTGCACTTTTTCGTAATTTGTCCGAATTTAAATTTCTTTTTATTTATTTAGCAATTTAAATTCTACTGTTTAAACTTTGATTTTCTTCTTCTTTTTCTTCGCCTTTCACTTCGGTTGTAAACAATCAATTATCCGTTTGGCAAGGTCTTCTCGCCTCAAACTCTCGCTTAAATCTAAGCTCATTCTAACTGAGACGTGAAATTTTATTTCGAAACTCACTGAAATCCGCTAAATTTGCCGGTTGTTTTTTCATTGCGCCATTTTTTGTTCGCTCACAACATTTTTTTTTGATTTGTTATTGTTTGTGTGCTTTTTTCTTCGTTTTTTTTATCTTTTTCTTTTAACTTTTGAGATACAAACTTGCCCGTTGTATTGGCGCTCACACAGCTACTGCTCGTCGGCAGTTTGACGTATCCCCAAACTCAGTGCGAGCCTTAGCTTCCAGTGAGCTTGAGTTCGGCTTGTGTTGGTGTGTCGCTGTGTCCGGTGATAGCAAACAAGTTCGACGCCACCAAAGTTGGTTGTGACGATCGTGTGTTTTTTGTTTAAAGGTTTGTGTGGTATTTTCCCATTTTTTTATTATTATTTTTTTTATCATTTTCGTTTGCGTATTGCTTTTTAGGCAATATCAATTCCCCGCCGGTCCGGTGCAACCTACGTAGTATTCGTACGTACATACAGATCTAGATATAATTTGTTTAAGTACTCATAAAAATGTTGATGAAGCATTCCCCGAATCGAGTTGTGTTATCAATTTTAATTGGAATTTAAAATGACTGGACGCCTAGTTCTAAAGCCAAAAATGATGTTTCATCTTGTGTACAACCTTGAAGCAAACAAATGGTTCTGTTACTTAACCAAATTTGGACGGGACGCTTTACATTCCTTCATTCACCTGGAAATCACGTTGAATTTCAGTGAACGCGAGCTGACGTTGGTCTTGAGACAAGCGGCTCGCTATGGTGATTTGTCTTTATCGCGGAACGTGGTAATGCGCTGGGTTTGGAATCAGCTCCAAAAGAAAATTTGACAAAGCCTTGGATGAATTCCAATTGGGACAACGACTTCTGCAAACGTATACAGTACTACGGCATGAAGGCATGCAGTTAGAATGTCCGATCCTTTAGTTGGTAAGGTCCAGTTGCGAGCTGTTGGTTGTTTCTATATAAGGATGAGTTGATATCACCGCCAAATAGGAAATATAATATATGCAACGAAAAAATATAGTTTCTTATGACCTTCGTTATATATAATTGGCGCTTTGTAACCGCTGAAGCGATTTTCGGTCGAGCCCCTCCTATAATTTGTGGTATGCGTCTTGATGTTTTTCCAACAAATGGAGGGACCTACAGTTTATTCTAAGCCACTTCGGAATGGAACGTCGTGGGACGACCGCAATTGGAAAAATTAATTTTCAATAATTTTGGAAGTTGGTCGAACCAAAACTCGAACCCTGGTCTTCCGAACGGCAGTACGCAATGCTATTTACTCGGATATTCCCGCCATTGTTACTGTGGCCATATAGAGTAGCGAAAGTTCGGCGTTGAATTTGTAGTGGGAGAGAGATTCGGGCTACAAGTTCTATCATCATCTCGGCCGACGAACGTCTCACCACAGTCTGCATCAAAGGGAAGCATTTCAATTTAGAAACGACACGATGTGACCAGAGATGCTTTCGGCGATCGGTTATAAAGCACGTTGATTGGGTCCAATAACTTTGAGCAACCAAGATATCCATTCGCCTCTGTGCGGCCAAGAACTCGCTTCCCTAAAAACAAAGATGATTCGACGTCGAAAAGCTGCAATCATAACAGTCAGGCAAGCAATTTTTTACTCAACTTGTACTTCTGCTCTTTAAGAGCACTCATCAACTCCAGCTTGGTACAAGAATACTGTGGGACGTCATTTCGACCCGCCAATTGCTGGAACACTACGATCGACCGCAACGTGTACAACATGGGAAAGAAACCGAGAGCTTAGAGGGCCAAATAAAGACTGAAAAGGAAAAGTCTGAAGTCTGATGATAACATAGTAGTAGAGCTTGAAAAGTTGGACGGGAAGGGTAATCATCGAAAATGATATCAGAAAATGCTCGACTTTTAGAGGGTTTAAGAGTGTACTCAATTTATGGAAGAAACTCTTCTTCAGCCTGATAAATTACAGAGAAAATGAAGCACACAGATATAGCGGACCCAGGTGCTCAATCAAAAACGATCAAATAGATGTTCCATTTGGTTTCAACAAAACGGCGCCACTTCCCACACATCGCATCATTCAGTGGATTTATTGAGAGAATACTTCGGGAAGCAGGTAATTTTACGCTGTGGGCCACTCGATTCGCCACCAAGATCATGTGATATCATACCGTTGGATTTTTTCCTGTGGGGATATGTAAAGTCTAAAGTCTATGCGGAAAATCCCGCTTCGAATCAGGTCTTGGAGCAAAACATCACGCGTGTCATTAGCCAGTTACCAGTCGAAATTCTCGAACGAATCATTGAAAATTGGACTCAACGGATGGACTATCAGAGTCGTAGCCGCGGCCACCATTTGAAAGAGATAATCTTCAAGAAAGAAATGCCAAAGAATATTCTTTCGAATAATAATAAACATTCCCCATTCTACGGCATAATTATAGTCACTGATGACACGCATATATCTACGTAAAATTAATTAAGAAAATTACATAATAAATATTTGTTTACTATTTAGCCGGCGCCGATGATATCAAGCTTTCCTCCAAAAAACAAATAGTAAATTATTTATCGCCCAGAGCCTAGAGTCCACCATGGAAGGTGTGCAAAAAATTATTCACCAAAAAAATACCAATCATTGTAAACAAAACAAAAAAAACTCCGCATCCAAGAAACAATCGAAAACAAAATTCCATGGAACTAAACAAAACTCACTGCAACAACAACAACATTTTTTTTTTTAAATGGCGACATAAAAACCTGTGGTTGGCGACACAAAGAATTTCGCTTTTGTTTATTACGTTATGAAAAAAATTCTTTTTGACGTCAACGAACAGAACCGTAGGATGTGAAAGGCTTATCGCGCAGATCCAAAGCAGTTCGAAACGAAATTCCAGTGGCTAATTTGTGTTTGCTCGGCTATAAACTCGGCATAAATACCAACACCCATAAATTGGGGCAACAGCATGCCGGTGAGTGACTAAGTGAGTAAGTGAGTGAGCAGGGGAAAACAGGTTGACGCGTCTGACTGGAGCCAGCAACTGAGATGGTGGAGATGAATCGGCGCTAAAAGGAACAGTATGGGGAGACTACGGACTTTATACGCTTGACAAATTATTAATTAATTGGAACGTTGCGTCGCGTCAACCCAAACTAGTTTATCAGCATTAACATCGACATTAATATCAACAAAAATATTTACCATTCACCGAAATTTAATACACACACACTTGATACCTCAACTCAGAGAAGATGTTTTCTTTTTTTTTAATAATTTTAATATTCTTATTGTGGCACTTATGCACTTACACACTCGTTCGGAATGCTACTCATCCACAAAGGGCAGTGTTTTGTTCAGTAAAAAAACAAAATAAATAAAAAGTAAAGGAATGCAAATTACATAAAACAAAATAAATCCAATTATATAAATTAATTAAAAAATAGAAAGTTAAATTAATAAATACAAAATATATCACTATAAAATTATAAAAATAAAATAAAGTGGAAGAATAAAAAAAGTTATGTTAAATTATTAAAATAATATAAAATCAAATAAAATAAAATTAAAATAATATAAAATTATGGAAAATAAAATTAAATAATAAAAAAAAATAATAAAAATAAAACAAATTGAAATAAAATGAAATAAAAATAACATTTAATGAAATTAAATTAAATTAAATTAAATGAAAATAAGTAAAACAAAATTAAATTAAATTACATTATTATAATTAAAATAACATGAAATAAAATAAAAGTTTATATGAAATAAATTTAAACAAAATAAAATACAACAAAATAAATTACAACAAAATGAATTCTTAGACTCCCTTCCAGTGAATAGCGTACTCGGAGATAAGCCACTACCAATTGCAGACAGCGAGCTCGAGCTGCCTCGAGAGACCCGAGTGATCTTGGCATAGCTTAGATCTGGATACTGTAGTAGGTTAAACTCCTACATATCCAGATTCGACCCCAACATACCCAACGTATGCCCTGCATGTGGAGAGTCCCCGCATGTGACCCTTAAACCAACTCATCTAACCCCCCTTTCCCTTTGCTCCAACCCCGTCGAAACAGCACGTCTCCTGGACCTCCCATTAGATGAACTCGGCGACTTAGATTAATGATACCTGCCCTAAGCAGGGTTAGCTAGCCGCTACAACAACAACAACAAAATGAAATGAATAAATAAAAAAGATATATAATAAAATAAAACAAAATAAAATTAAACAAAAGGAAAAGAAAACAAAAAAAAAATAAAAAATTTAAATAATGAAATAAGAAAATATATAAAATAAAGTTAAACAAAATACAAACAAAATTAAACAAAACAAAATATTAATAAAATATTAGGTCAAGTAAAAAGTTCGTTCAGTTTTTTTATTGATTTTTCATATGATAACTTTGTGTACATTTTCCGATTTAAGTCAAATATGCGCCGTTTTGTTCGTAAACTTGTTGCCAACGAGATGCCGACTTCGTTATGCCCCTCTCGTAGAAGGCTGCGTCCCTATTGGCAAAAAAACTCGGAGGGCCAATTTTCGCAGACCTCTCTTGAGGTCAACTTCTCACCATTAAGCGCGTTCGCCACGGACAGGAAAAGATGGTAATCACTTGGTGCCAGGTCCGGACTATAAGGTGGGTGCATTAGGACCTCCCAACCGAGCTCCTGGAGCTTCTGGCGCGTCACCAAAGACGTGTGTGGCCTGGCATTGTCCTGATGGAACATAATTCGGCCTCTGTTGATCAAAGATGGTCTCTTCTGGATGAGTGCTGCTCGTAGTAGAAATTTAAAGTAAATAAAACAGAGATGCTCAACAAACGCAACGATATCATTCCGTTAAAATAAAATAAATTAAAAAAACTAAAAAAAAATAAATTAAATTAAATTAAACTAAATTAAATTAAATAAAAATAAAAAAATAAAATCAAATCAAATGAAATCAATTCAAATAAAATAATTTAGAATTCAATTAAAAATAAAAACAAAGTTAAAAGTGATAAATAAAATAAAATAATATGACGTGAAATAATATAATTTAAATTAAACTATAGGTATAATAGTACAATATAAAAAAAATTACCAACCCCTTGCATAATTATTGAGACATTTTGTCAAGACAAATGTTTTAAAATATGTCACCATTTTAATTTGTCTCCATTATCTGGTATTTCACAGTGATTCAGCACTAATTGCAGCATCCAATAATGCAGCGGATGTTTTTTTCAACTCACGCTTTCGCGGCATAAAATTTTGTTTTGATTGAGTCTGTATGTGTGTGTGTGTGTAAAAATAATGAATAAGGAAGAAGAAAGTTGCAGTTAAAATCTTATAAAACTCAAACTGATGAAATCTTCCATTAACACTATCACTTACTCTCATTCAAAGCCCTCTCTAGCGAACACTCACACTTCCATACTTCCACTTCCACTTCCATTTTACCTTTGATCTCTTTGTTTTATTTAAATTTTTATGAGTACTGCATATTTACATTTTTTATTAGCGTATTCCCCAGCACTATTGTCATGCGAATTTTAATGGGCTGTAACGAAATATTTCATCGTCATCCGTATTTATTTTCTTTTGCTGCTTTTTATTGTTGCGTGTTTTTTTTTACTAATAATAAAATGAGCTAACTCATCATGAATTCATTAAAGAAAAGAATGTAAAGAACGAAATCAAACGATATTTTTAGACTATGAATTATCAATAATTTCAGCAGAAATTCACAGAAATTTATTGAAATTTCAGGTGAACATTTTTTGTGAGTGACAAATTAGTTGGTGCGCTGCTGGTTTTTAGCGGATTTCATGCTGCTTGAATTTTATCACAATATTGTGAATTACTCTTCCACATGTCTAAACATAGTAAAGGCAGTAAATTGTTTGCGGTGTTTGAGGTGTGAATTGGTTGAGTTTGAATAAAAAAAAGCACCAACGATTTATTACTTTGACGTCAACTGACAAGTTGTGAAAAATTCTTTTGTTTCAAACGCAGCGAGTGTGATCAACTTGATTCTAATTAACAACTTTGAAGCATTTAAATTAAGCCGAAATAATGGAATTATTATTGGATTTAAAATTAATTTCAGCTCATGTAATATTTTCACATTAATTTACATAAAAAATTTATTTATTTTTTTTTTAAAGAGTGGAATGAGATGTATCAGTGTGCGCAGGCGCCAATTTAATTTTTTTGTTTTTATTATATTATATTAGCACAACAGAAAATCTGTGTGATTTATTACAAACCTTTTTGGTGTCGTCACATTTTATTAACACTCACAAAATTGGTAAACAGTTTATTGACATAATCAAGGCCATTCCAGTGTCCGTCAAGTTGATTGACACTTTAGATTTTTGTAAACGACATACATTTTTGTACATATACATGTATGTATGTGCAAAGATCTAATTTGCTAAAGTTCTATTCTGGCATTCTAGAATACCATCAGATAACCAATTCAAGTGTTGCAACTTTTAATGAACACAAAAAAAAACATGAAAAATATCCAACTTCGCAAAAAAGTAAATTAAAAAATTTCCACATATAAATAAATAAACAAATAAAATTGAACTCGTTTTCACAGCGCATAAACATTGATCATGAAAGGAGTTAATACAAACTTACATATATATTTTTGAACAATAATGAGCTCTTAGCTATTTACAAGCGGTTAAGATTCTATATGGGATTTTTTTGTTATGAAAAAATATTAATTAAGTGTCCCAACATAAGTTGATTTTTGATTGTCTATAAATTATAATTGTTAACACATAAAGGTATTGTAGGCATCTGTATAAGAATATGAATTGAGTAAACATTTGTAAAATTGAAACAAATTTTTATTGGCGCTTTATAAGCCCTGAAGTGGTTTTCGGCTCCAAAAAATTGCTTTCTCCATAAAAGACTTGGTAAACAAATTAATTAATTAGTCTTCTCTCGGTGACAGCCTTCAAATTTTATTACTTTCCTTAATTTTCTTGATATTCTACATTCTTATCATTCATGCCTTGGCTAGGTTAGATTAAATTATTCTAGCTGAGAATCCGCTTAAATCATTTTTTACTCATATACTGTACAAAAATACATCTGCGTACCAAGTTTGGTTGAAATATCGCAAAAACTTTGGCTTGAAGGCCTCTCTATTCTCCTTCTGGTACTAACATACATATTTTGGACCAAAAAAGTTAAGATACCATTTCATATTTATGAAAGGTAAAAGAATGGCTAATTTATAAATATACACGGTGTGTCCCAAAAATAACCGAACTTTATATTTAAATCATACAACATACAGCGCCATGTATTGAAAATTTGCAACATTAAAAAAATACATTCATCCTCTTTCAAACGCACCTAACTTCATGTAAGTCGGATGACAGATGTAAAAGTGACATCCATTTCAATAAAACCAAAAGTGTGCTAATGGTTCCAAAAAAAAAATGGAACAAAGAGCAAATATAAAATTTTGTGTCAAACTTGAAAAAAAATTGAAATTGAAGTTTAAAAAATTAAAAAAAAATTGAAAAAAATGAAGCAGCCGTAACCGAGGTACTGAAGAACATTTCTATAAATGACATAAAAAAATCTATGCATGCGCTGGTTGATCGTTCCAAACGTTGTGTTGAGTCAAATGGAACCTATTTTGAATAAATAATAACTTTCAAAGATAATATAATGTGTATTTTACTATTTTATATCCAAAAAGTTCGGTTATTTTTGGGACACACCGTGTATATATATATAAGTCTTACATTAGCAAATACCATTACTTTATTAAAAAAGAAAGTATACAAAAAGGTATTATTAGAAAATAAGAGAAGTTTCTTATTCATTTTTGTAAAATTTTCAAGGAAAAGGGTTAATGTTTATTGAATAAATTAGCTAAACATAAGCTAAAAAGATTTTACTTGTTTCTGACTTTCAAATTTGTTATGCTTGGTATGTAAAATGAGAACTTATCTAATAATCAAAAATAAATTATTTTCCAAAAAAGAAAGGATAAGAAAATAAAAATTTAAAATTTAATTCAATATTTGCCCCATAAATCCTTAGCAATGTAACATATACAACAGTGGCCGGAAAGAACTGTTCAAATGTTCAAATTTATAATTAACTTTAATCAATTCAATTTCAATTTCAATTATGTAATTTTCATTTTGTTGAATGATCTTTCGTCATCTTTCCAGGCAAAATCATTATTACACGTTCATAGAACTTCTGGCCTTTATCTGCAAAAACCTGCGGTTTAATAGCCTCAATATTTTCGAAAGTTTTACCATTTAATGAGTTCTGGAAAAATCGAAATAAATGGTAGTCTGACTGTGCAAGGTCAGGGCTATGTGGTGGATGTATCAACAGTTCACAGCCAAGCTCTCTCAGTTCTTGGCGAGTGACCAAAGATGTGTGCGGTCTAGAATTGTCCTGGTGGAATATAACACCGAATGACCAATTCTGGCCACTTCTCGTTCGTCGATGTATTCAAATTGTCCAGTTGTTCGTACTAGACATCCGAATTAATCGATTAGTACCTTGGAAGTAGCTGAAAATATACCACACCCTTCAAATTGAATTTCTTTCAATCCATGTGGTACCCAAATATCAAGTTTTTTTCCCAGTCCATGACATCGTATATGATTATGAATGGTTGATTTTGCTATACTTAACTTCTCTCGAACCTCACGCTCAGTTACATGACGTTCCGATTCGATTAAAGCCTTAATATCGTCATCATCAACTTCACTTGGTCGACCTAAACGTGTCTAATCTTTGAGCGAAAAATCTCCCGAACGGAATTTGACAAACCAACTTCGACACTGTGTTCCTTTTAGGGTCTTATTACCATACAAATTATGCATATTTTTAGCAACCTGCGCTGCATTTTTTCCTTTAAGGAAATAAAAAATAAGTAAAATATGTCGAAAATATTCTTTTGTGAGCTCCATATTAAAATTGACGCCAAACAAGCAAATATAAACAAAATTAAAAGTACTTTTTTTCTAAAGCAAGCTAAAAGTGACAGCTTATAACTGTCAAAATAAAAAATACAATTAAATAGTCACAAGCTGTTCAAAAAAATTGTCAACGCCGTCTGTATGAAAAATCGTCGGTTTCTTTTATTTTAATTTTTTAATCTTTTTTTCGATAAAAAATATTAGATTTAGCAAGAAGGAATCTATTATTTTTGCATTAAACTGAAGAATTTATTTACCATAGTTAGAATTTTATTAGATTTATGTAAAATATTTGGTCGATAACTCTTTGCTATTTTGAAGGTAATTTTATTATGCCCCTAACATAAAAGCCCTTGTCCCTATTGGTAATAAATTGGAGCAATCGATTTTCTTAGGCTTCTTTTGAGGCCAATACTTCACCAGCGAAACCATTCGCCATAGACAGGAAGAGATGGTAATCACTTGGTTGGAGGTCCGGAGTTTAAGGTGGATGAATAACAATCTACCAATCAAGCTCTCGGAGCTTCTGGCGGGTCACTATCAATGTGTGGGGACTGGCGTTGTCGGATGAAACACAATTCTAATTGCTAACATTACAGGTTCGAATTAAGAGTTTGGCCATTGAGGAGCAGCTCTTGGTGCATGATTCCTTACCAATCCCATCAAACAAATAATAAAACCTTCCTGAGCGTCAATCCTTGCTTGGATACCTTTTGTGTCGGTTCGCTGTCCTTTGAACATGACCGCTTTCATTTGACGTTGCCCTAAGAGATCCACTTATCATCATCAATCACCATATCAACCCGTGGATCATCTTTTATATCAAAATTACAGGAACGAAATCGAAGAAACGTATATTGCGCAGGAATGGCGGTTACAGTATCAGGACCATAAACACCATTCAAATTTCCAGCTCTCTGACTTGTCCATCTTTGAGATGCGCTCAAGCACTATCGAGTTAAGTGATCAACATTCTTTCCTTTATTTTTTTTAGTACAAAATATCATCTTGCGTAATCCAATCGCACTTATAGAACGCAAAATTCGACTAGAATTTATACGAACCAGCCGCAGCGGTCATTTGACCGAAATCAGTTTTAAAACATAATGGAAAAAATTCTTAACCATATTTTTTTCATTATTAAAATAATCGATCAAGCCAAAAACATCCAAAATTTCAGCATTCCCTAAGTCTATACACCAGATTTTGGAAAAATTAAAATTTGGTTTTACCGATGCAAAATTAAATGAAATTTCTTTTTACCTGAAATGAATAAATGCATTCGATATTTTAAATATTTAAAATTTTTTTTAACATTAAATATGCAAATCTGACATTCTACTTTGTTCAAAAGCTACCTTATTTAATAATTAATTAATATTTTTAATAGGTTGTCTAAATAAATAATTAATACAGCTGAAATTTACGTAAAATAAATGACTTTACTGAGTTTTTTTTTAATAAAAAAATCTGTATACATATAAATTTTTTTTAATTTTTTTTTTAATTTTAAAGAGGAATTTCGACGTCAGCTTACTTTCAATATTGCACATATTTTCGCAAAACAACATTTCATGGCAATTAAACATTCATTTGATTGACGAGTGTGATTGCAGAACAAACTTTAGACTTAAGACACAAACCTGATTCAATAATTCGATAAACATAAAAGTAACTCATTTGCGTAAAAGTTATTTGGCGTAACACAAAATTAACAAATATAACAGTGTTTCTTCAACGGTCATACTAATTACTATGGTTCAAATATTTATTAAAGTGGCTTTAACGTCCTTTTATGTGAGTACAAAAGTGTCATAAATTTTAATGCAATCCTCATGACGTAAACAACAACACCAACAAAAGTGTAGTCTAAGAGTTTACCAAATTTTTAAATGAGAACATTAACCTAATGGAAAAAGTTGAAATGAAGCCGATTTCATTAACAAATTTCTATACATACATACATACATACAAACAAAGCTAGATGCAGAGACAAAAACTTTTATTGTGCTGCTGGACAAGTTAAGTTTATTGAGAAAGTGGTTCACCTTGTGAAAGCTGTATGTTTACCTTGAAGTGAGAGAAATACATATTTTTTGAATATTATGACTCTTATCTATGAAGAATTTATGTTTAATATTTACATATATTAGTACAAAACTTACCGTTGTTTATCAATAAATGAAGGAAAGTTTTGAATGAAATTAAATATATGGCTTCGCAAAATGTAGAATCTTCAGAATGGAGCGCAGATCACCCTCATTCTCTGTTCCCGATAGCGCCTTCCACATTGATAACTAATAAACTTGAGTCAGTCAGACTGTCAGCCATTGGAGTTTAATTCACTTATATTGTAAAGACCACCATCAGCAAAATGGTTGGACCTTATCAGTGTGTCTTTAGACCTGGTTAATCAACTATTGACTAGATATTCACTATGTGCCAAATCTTGGAAAAGACCGACACACCACTTCTTCGTCGATTTTAAAGCAGTCTTCGAGAGCACGAAAAGTAGACGGCTCTACGCCGCTATGTCTGAATTCGGTATCCCCACAAAACTTATACGGCTATGCAAACTGTCGTTAAGCAACATCAAAGCTTCGTCAGGATCGGTAACGACTTCTCCGAGCCGTTCCACACCGAACGAGGCTTCACAAAAAGTGATTCCTTATCGTGTGACTTCTTTAACTTATCGTTGTTGCTGGCGTACGCTGAGGATATTGACATTATTGGCTTCAAACTGGATAAGGAAACGAAGGATATGTGTCTGGTAGTGACCAAAGGCAGGATGAAATATCTCCAGTCATCAAATAAACAATCATCGCATTCGCGGCTTGACTCCCACGTCACTGTTGACAGTCATAACTTTGAAGTCCGAGATAATTTCGTCTATCTTGGAGCCAGTATTAGCACCAACAACAATGTCAGCCTGGAAATCCAACGCAAAATCACTCTTGCCAACAGATGCTACTTCGAACTGAGTAGGCAATTGAAAAGTAAAGTCCTCTCTCGACGAACGAAAACCCAACTCTACAAGTCTCTCATCGTTCTCGTCCTGCTATATGATGCGGAGGCATGGACGACAACAACATCTGATGAGTCGGCGTTAGTAGTTTTCGAGATAAATGTTTTGCATAAGATTTGAGGTCCTCTACGAGTTGGGAACGGAGAATACCGCAGCCGATGGAATGATGAGCTGTATATGATTTACGGCATACATTGACAGCGAATCAAGAAACAGCGGCGCGCTGGCTAAGCCATGTGATTCGAATGAATAATAATACTCCAGATTTGAAAGTTTTCGATGCAGTACCCGCCAGTGGAAGTGGAATACCTTCGCTCCGTTGGAAAGACCAGATAGAAAAAGACCTGGCTGTAATTCGTTCGTCCAATTAACGCGAAACAGCGAAAAGAAGAAATGAAAGGCGCAATCTTATCGGCTCTAATCGCCAGTACAGAAGAAAGAGAAATATGTCCTTGTCGTTCCATATAGCATACAGCCCACCATTCTAACGTCCACTGTATTCTCCGTAGGCTATAATTTTTTTTTTTTGCAAAAATCTTTCCTTCGTAAAATGTAAAGAAGAATTATTTATTTGTTGACAGGAGAGAATTTTAGTACTGACATCGTTCAATTGCCCTCTGTGTTGAATGATTTGAAAATCTTTATTTCCGACGGTCTTTACTTCATTAAATATTTCCTACTAATGGAGTAGTTGTCTTCTCTGAGCATACAAATGAATTACGTAATCCCGCGCCTCACTTTTAGGAAGATATTTTCATCTACAATAGAAGCGAATGGCTGAAACAAAGGTCTGGAATATACAGACAAAACTTTTCATGTCTTTACAGATGACGGAAGAGTGGGGGTCTTCAGTTTACTGCGCCCAACTAGAGATAAAAAAGTTGTATAATGTGTTGGCTCTCAAGTGAAAAGAATACTATGATATAATATGTGGATAACCAAGCGACGTTAAGAGTCTTAATTTCATACAGCACGAAACTAGCTGTGATCGCACTATGCAAAAAGGCGATTCATGTACTGTCTGAAATCAGAAAAGTTTCCATTTGCTGGGTTCAAGGCCACACGGTCACTGAAAGGAACGAATTAGTCGACAAACTGGTTAAGGAGGAACGTAGTAATGAGCCCTCCAACTACATTCAGGGAAGTGAAGCAAAAGTAATAATTAATACTACTTTCGTCAGGCGAATAGACACTGGGAATGAGCTAAGGGGTGCAAAATACCGAAAACTATATGTAAAACGTATGATACTAAACTCACAAAGTTTGTACTATATGTAGGGAGGGCGGACTCTGGGCTGCTGATAGCACTATTAACAGGGCATGGCCTTCTGACGTCTCATGCGTTTAATATAGGTCTGACTGTGGACAACTAGGAAATGGAAGTAAGGAATGTGTGGAGACAGTGGAGCACGTAACCTGTGAGTGTCCAACATTCGGTAGACAAAGGCTATGCTTACTTTGCGCAGAAAGACTACTGGATCTTCAATCTACAATGGTCAAGGAGCCAGAAGGACTACTTCAATTTGTTCATCCCACTACATAGAGACACAATTGGAGTATAGCAGTGCAGCTTGATCACATGCAGAGTGTCTGGCAACACTATAAACACATTATCGACTATGTGAGACCCAATGCGTCAGCCAGTTCAACTTAACCCTAGTATGTATAAATCACATAAATATTTTTAGTAACTCTTAATTACAAAAACAAAGCAATACGTCAATGCAGAATTATGTTATAAAATCTGTCAATTCACTCAAAAAGATTGAAAACACGCGCATTTTCGAAAATAATTTTGCCATAAATTTGTTGTTTTGTTTTTGCAAAGAAAAGTGCAACAACCTCATTAATTCTATTAACGACAGCTAAATTAAATGCCCAATATACTAAATAATAATAACACAATAAAATATGTACATATGTGCATGTATAACCATATTAATCGATAAATAGATAGAATTCATTAAGACAAAAGCAATAAAATCGGCAATAATTTATTTGATGCACAAAATGCAAAGGCGTAATTGAATCACTCAAATGTCATGCAATATGAAAAGGGTGCTTTTTTTAGATGTGGGATTTTCAATGAGGCTTTATAACTAAATTGCTTAGGTCATTTCATAAGGAACAAACAGCTTGGTTTGCCAAGCCGAACAACCATCAAGCCGAGATCCCGATCCCGATTTCAACGATGAATAAAAAAAATTATCACATTTAGAGTGCTGTTAATTCAAAAGCCACTGTTGAGACACCGTTACATCCTGAAAAACTCAGTCACTGTTTGTGTACTCTATGAGAGTTCATTTTTCTATAAAAATTAATCAGATCATAATGTTACAGTCAATGGCGAACGCTTTAGAGCCATGATTTATGACTTTTTCATGCCTGAACGAGATGATGTTAATGTGGACGACCTTTCATTCCAACAAAACTGTGCTGTATGGGATGATATGTACCGCGCGATCTGTGGTCTTTTGTTCCCTCCGATTTCTTCCTACTTAGCAGGTTATTTTGCTCCAGTTGAATGACTCCTAGATGTCTTCAGTCTTCTACTAGCGACTGCTGCGCAACGCTTTTTTGGTAATAGCTCACAGAAGTGGTAAGTCCCATCAGTTATACAGCCAACGAAATAAGTAATTTATTGAAAGAAACTTTTGGTTGTGTTATGGAACTGTATTGTGGCCTTCAAAATCGTGCGACACCCATATATTTTGTAGGGCTATGTGAAATCGCTTGTCTACGCAGATAATCCTGAGACAATTGACGCCTTGGAAGAGAATATTCGGCGTGTTATTGCTGCAAAAAGTGGTCGAAAATTTGAGCCTCTTGGCTGGAATTTATTCGAGGCAGTTAAAAAATGAAGGTGATTTTTGGACTTTAAAAAAAACTTCTCCCTTGAATGTTTTACAATATCAAGGGTATATATTTCTATAAATAAGGTATCTTTATATATTTCTTTCATGCTCGACGAGATCCCGCTGAGGTCCGAAAAAACAAGTTTCCATTTTGTTGTCTTGCTATCTGCTTTCAGGGTACCTGAAATGAGCAAAGACAAAATAGGTGTTAAAGAGAATTGTATGAACTATAAAGAGAGCCAAGATTGAAGTAGAAAAATGAAATCCAAAAAGTGGCGTCGTATTGAAAAAAAAGTAAAAATTTAGCTTAAAAATCTGACGGTATTTTTCATTAAATATTTACAATTTTAATCCGATCAAAATATTCGAGAGTCACTTTATGCCTGAAATAATGCTGAATACAGTAAAAAAAAAAGTTTCCAGTCGAACGAATGATTAGTATTTTATTTAGTAATAATGACAGCAAAATTTCGAAAACACTGTTTCGAAAAACCGCGTTTGAAAAAATTTTACACTAAAACTTGCTTAACTGAGCTCCCGCGTGAGATTAGGATTACTCCGAAACTATTACAGCTACGCAGCTGGGGTCGGAACATGTTTTTTTTCGAAGGTATAAGCTATCGAAGAATTCCAAAAAAATCGTTTTTTTTAAAGTGTCACATTGGTTAAGCCTCTTTAAAAGAAAAACACCCTTTACAAGTATCCATGGAAAGTGGGTTTAATTTGAATGACAGCCCCAAATACAACATGATCAAGTAACGGCGCCATTAACATTCTGTTCCCCCGCCCACTGCCTTACCCTCTTTTTATGCGACGCTTAATTAGAGTGCAAGAATCGCAAATAAATTTCCATTTTTCTCTAATTCATATGCCATTTGATGTGACGTAAGCATTTGTTTTTAAATCGCCAATTCATTTATAAACAACAAAAAAAGTGGGAGAAGAAAAAAAGAAAATACAATAAATTAAAATAAACGAAGCGTAGAACCAGTAGCAGCTCATCCGAAAAAGCCAAACACAAACAAATACCACATCACTCAACGTCCCGAAATTGGCGCTTTAGGAGTCTTCGGCGAATCTTCGAATGGGCGTTGAAGAAAACAAATTAAAATTCGCGCATAAATAATGCAGATTTGTAGCGTGTTCATTGGTATATATACATATATGTATGCAGAAGTGTAGATATTCACGTGTGAAAGAAATTCACAAAAATATTTGTATCCAGTGAATGTGAGTTAAATAAATATTTAACATTTTATGAAAATATTCAATGCTGGGGCTAACGTATTAGCGAAAAATGTTATTTTGACAGTATAGCAGTATATACCATAAATTCAAACATCCGGTTCGCTAAAATATTTATGTATTTTGAACCGAAGATTACAACCAAACTCCATAAATACTTAAGTATAATACCTATATGTATGTATGTATGATAAGCAGGTAACAGTAGCATCCAAAAAGGGCATAAAATTCCAATTCATCTCAGCACCTCTTTAAAGCGCCTCACCGTTATGTTATATTATATATTATCAAAATGACAACAAAGTCAGTCAACAAACCTTTAAGTAGTCGTAACCACAGTCAAAATAAAAGAAATGTTAATGATAGAGCAGAAAAGAAATTAGCATTTCGCCCCCTGAAGCAAACATAGTATTGTTTTTGTGTTTATTTTTCGCTTAGTTCATCTTTGTTTTGTTGCTTACCTTTCTATTTTTGTTTATATTTTTCAAATTCTTTGCTGTTTGTGCAATTAGATATTTAAACTGGGAATTCCCAGTTTCTAATTCCGTTCGACCAAAGTGACGTTTTTCCCATCTTTCTCTAAACAAAACAAAATTTTTTCTTTCTATTCTTGTGTGGTTATAAATGATTATATATAGTAAGGGTGTTCTAAATAATTACTTTTATTAGACACCAATGAGATATGTTTCACATGACTGGTGCTCCTTGCTGTTCCTCAAACAAAAGTTCGGTAAGTTGACCAAAAAAAAGCAAAAAAAAATCTCTTTGTTCGTAATCTTTGTCCTTTTTTATCTACTCTACATAATCGCCATTGATTTCAATACATTTCTTAAGCCTATAGATCAACTTCTGAAAACAGTCTTTAAAATCTTGCTTTTTAAACTTATCAAGTTCAGCATTAATAGCATTAATTATTTCCCCGTTCCTATTAAAGACTTTTCATTTGAATTTTTTTAATTTTCAGAAATAACCAGAAATCACAAGGTACTATATCCGGGGAATATGGCGTCGGACGTATTTCTTCTGTCACAGAGATTGCAATAAAATTACTCTTTATTTCAGCAGTGAGGGATGGCGCGTTGTCATGGTGTAAAAAGTCTTTCCTCCTGTTTTCCAACAAATTTTTGAAAACTTTTGGAAAACACTCTTCGGTGTATAATTTCGCAGTTACCGTCTGACCCTTTTCCAGTGGAATAGCGAATAGCATCTACGATTTTAGATCGGGTGAAGTAAGCTGCTATCATCACTTTTGCTGCTGATTTTTGTTGCTTAAATTTTACGGGTGGGTTTGCTCTTGTTGGGCTCCATACCATGGACTGCTGTTTGGTATCTGGATCGTACTTATAGAACCAAGATTTGTCACCAGTAACGACTTTACTAAAGTTGCTAGACTGACCATTTTCGAATTTTATTAGGGAAACTTGAGCAAAATGTAACAGAGCCTCTTTTTGGGCCTCATTTAAAATTCGTGGTATCCATCGAGCAGATTTCTTCGCATATCCCAGATGATTACTTACAGCCACGAAATCTAAGTCCAATTCATTAGCAATTATTTCTTGTTTCAATAATGGATCTTTCACCAGTGCTACAGTGACGTCGTCAGTCGACCTTCCAGGGAAAAATGTCCGGCCTGGAATATTCGGAACCACTTAGAAATAGGCTCTAAAGACGGTGCAATCGTTCCAGATGCAATTTGGCATTCCCTGAATATTTGTATTAGCTGAAACCCGAAGAGAATCACATAGCGAGTTTCTGTGTGCGTTGGTGGTGGAATTTCGTCTGACCTATCTTCAGCTATCTTGCGTTTTCTCGTCTCCATTTTAGCCTATCTTTCTAAAATTTGAATTTCCGTCTTTGGCAGTTGATTTTCCCGATTTCTTGACAGACAACTGACAAAGAACTGGTTATGTACCACGCAGAATCTAACTTTACGAAACTCGTTTTGAAGTGATCTACGATCGGAATTGAATTCACAACACCAACGATAAACATTGGTCCTTGATGGTCCTGATAATGTAACAGTCAATCACGCGTAATTTTGTTTTCGTCGATTCCGTTTTGGTAATTTCGATGTCAACGGTGCATCACGCACTAAAAGGCCAATCGCCAAAATTGTCGATAAAATCATGGACATTGCCGAGTCCGACCGTCTTGTAAGCACTATTTCGATTGCCCAAGAGCTAAAGATTGCACAAAAACCCGTTTGAAACCATTTGAATAAGGCTGGATATGAAAAGAAGGGTGCCCCACGAGTTAACGCAAAAAAACCTCATGGACCGAGTTTCCATCTGCAAATCGCTGCATAATCGTAACAAAATCGACCCATTTATGAAGCGGATGCTGACTAGTGACAAAAAATGGATCACTTAGAGGAACGTCAAGCGAAAACGGTCGTCATCTATGGACAGTGAGCCGGCGGAAACGGTGGCCAAGCCTGGATTGCCGGCCAGGAAGGGATTGGGATTAGGAATTATCTTTTGAGCTGCTCCCATACGGCAAAACTTTTAACTCGGAACTGTACTGTCAACACATGGACCGTCTGAAGGAAGCAATCACACAGAAGCGGCCAGCTTTGGCCAATATGAGTCGAATTGTGTTCCATCAGGACAATGCTAGGCCACACAAATCGATAGTGACTCACCAGAAGCTTCGGGAGCTTGGTTGGGAGGTTCTTATGCATTCACCTTAGAGTCCGGACCTGGCACCAAGGGATTACCATTTGTTCAGATCCATGCCGAACAATCTTACTGGTGAAAATCGACTGTCACAATTTTTTGCCAATAGAAAGGAGGGCTTCTATGAGAGATGCATAATGAAATTACCTTTAAAATGGCACCAAGATATATAACACAATGGCGCATATTTAATCTAAATCGGATCATTCTAACTATGGTAATTAAAGCCTTCAATTTCATGCAAATTACTACACCATACTTACGTTCAACCCTAATACGTAATGCTTTAAAATTGATTTTGTAGAGTGGGCATGTCTGTTTAGCTCTGTGTCTGTGAATAATCAATTTGATATTTTTAACCATGTCTTCAATCAAAGCGTTGCTCTAATCATTTAGTATTAAGCTAATTTTGTTTATTTTATTAATTTAAATAATCGCTACTTTCGCCCGTTGCTTTCGTATTAAAGAAAAATATTAGTTGGCGCCAGCTGAATTTTAATCAAAGGTCGCATAAATAATTTCGTTGACAAATGATGTTTACCTCCGACATATGGCCGATGAGTTGGTTTATCCCATTATTTGTTTATTTATGTTAGCAAAATTAATACTTAAAAGCAGAGGGAACATTCGTTGAAGGTCAGAATTGCTTTCTTATGTTATGTGACTATCCACCCGACATTTTAGAAAGCTAAAAGAAAAACCCACAAATCATTCAAAAACAAACAAAAAAGTCATATAAGCATATTGAGGCATACATAAATTATGTTTATTTTTATAACAATACAATATTATTGTTTTAAAAGTGATATGCATTCCACTTAGGTGGCTATAGTGTGTATAAAGAGATCAGCGCTACTCCCAGTTGGGCTCCCACCAAAACTGATAGGTAGACTGTTCCCACTCGCTCTCACGTGCGTAAGGAATTCTCTTGTGTTTTTAACTAAAATTAAGTCATAAAGTCGTCACAATGGACTAACAATAAATTTTATAATTTTAACATATTTTGTATTAACAATGGGTTGCTTTATTAAAACAAAAAATTTTAACACACAGATATTCTATGACGTCAGTATTCTCTCCATTCGCGCGTCCAATTATTTATTTTGTCTTGAATGAATAGACACAATTTCTAATAAGCATAATAATGGAAAAGAATACAGTGAAGAAGTGAAGAACACATATATATTTATGTTGAAATTTCAAAATACTTCAGCATCACTTGAAATTGGCGTACCAGGCGCGGCATGAAGTACATGAAGATGGACAGAAAATATTTGAAAGTTGATTGATTTTTAAGCATTTTATTGAGCTCGCTTTATTTGCCGAAGCACTTCATATTCCGATAACTCACAGTTGAAATGTCCAAACTGTACAGGGTTTCCCAATAAAAGGTCTTATTTTGCTATTAAAAACAAGGCATTTTTTGAGATAAATGATCGGATGTTTGTTTCAATGTAAAAGAGGAAAATATGCCATTGGTAAACAATATAAGCCAAGCCACAGCTACGCTTACAGACCCGTTGATATCGTTTTAATGAAATTTTCCATCACCAAATCACAAAGTGTCCGCTGTATGCCCTCAATAGCTACACGAAAACCAACCTTGTGATCTTGAACCGACGTTAGATAGTTGGTGTAGACCTTATCTTACACATGGCCTCAAAGGAAGAAGTCGCAATGTGTTAAATGACAACATTTCAGTGGCCAATTGGGATCACCTTTTCTAGATAACGCGGTCCGGAAACTTTTCTCTGAAAAGATCGATGGTTTCGTTGCTTGTGTAGCACGTAGCGTCGTCTTGTGGAAAGGAAACGTTGTCCAGATCAAAACAAATGATTCCGGCCGTAAAAATTCATTAATCAACTCTCGATAGCGCAATCCATTAATTTTCGAAAAAAGTAAGGTTACACTTTGAGTATGGAGCGGCTTCTCAACAATAAGTCTTCGGGTTTTCCGAGCTCCATATGCGACAGTGTTGCTTATTGACGTAGCGATTGAGATGAAAAAGGATCTCATTAGTCGAGATGACTTTTCGATGAACTTCATTTTCATGCATTTCAAGAACCCAATCAGCAAAGACACGACAGTGTTGATGATCGAGCGGCTCGAGTTCTTGTGTTAACTAAACTTTATAAGCCTTAAGACCCAAGTTTTTATGAAAAATACGTAGTAATGACGTTTGTGGATTGCCCAATATAAAAAGAATGACGAGGAGTAAACAAACCTGGGGTTTCTTCAACACTTTGGGTTACTGCAGTAATATTCTCAGTTGTTCTTGAGCGAAGTGGACGTGTTGTATTCTTCATATCGCTAATTTATCCCAAAAGCTCCATTTTTGTGCTTCACGACGACCGAAAAATGTTTTAGTTTTTCGTTCCATTTTTGCTACTTCCCTAGCTTTTACTTGTCAGATGTCAAAATAACACCTCTTATTGGAAAGCCCTGTATTTAGTATGCATAAATAATTGCTCCATTTACATATGAACATATGATGAGTGCATCCATATATGGTCGTAAAACTCTAAACAACTCACGAAGATTACTAAGCATTTATCAATTCCCTGCTCATGGTGATACACACCGCTACCCTTTTTCGGCTCACGCAATCTAGCACTTGAATGTGGCATATTCCTACGACTGGTAACCAACATAGAAAACGAAATCGATCAGTTGATTTACGATGTGTGTACAAGCCGAAAATGTGTAGATACTAAAGTTACTCGTGAAGCTAGATTCATTTTCGTCATAAATATTTCCAGTGGAGTAGAGTTCATCATCTTTCTCTGCTTCCAACGGCCGGTTTTACGTCGAAAATATTCAATGCCGGAGAGTTGTCGCTCATACGGACTATATGATATAGCTAGTGCAGCTATCTTCTTCTCTACTTATTTGGCGTGGGCACTGCTTAGGCGATTACAGTCGAATCAATAATCGCGCCACTTTGAAACACCAAGTGAAACCAGGTCGCTCTCCTCTTGATCCTTCCAGCGGAGTGAAGGTCTTTCTCTTCCTCTGCTTCTACCAGCGGTTCCTGTATCGTATACTTTCAAAGCTAGAGTGCTTTCATTCAGTAGTACGATATATCCTAGCCAGCGTAACCGCTGTCTCTTCATTCGCTGAACTATATCAATGTAACCGTATATCTCGTATAGCTGATCGTTCCATCGTCTGCGGTATTTGTCATAACCAATTGGCCAAGGACCATAAATTGTTCGTAAAACTTTTCTTTCGTAGAATCCCACGGTCAGGCGTCTGCACCATATAGTGGGAGGGGGATGATGAGTGACTTGTAGAGTTTTGTATTGGTTCATCGAGTGAGGACTTTACTTTTCAATTGTCTACTCAGTCCAAAGTAGCACCTGTTGGCAAGAGTAATTCCGAGTTGTATTGAAGGAAAATAATGCCAGGTTGTTGATGTTGCCCTGTAAATCCCAACTGCGAATAATATAAGACATGGATTTTTTGTGCTGAAGGTGAATCCGAAATACTTCCCATCACCTCAAGTTCTCAGCGACCGCGAAATCTCCTAGATTAAATAAATTTTTACTTTTCCTGTTCGCAAAATCCTCTCTCGGCGAACGAAAACCAAACTCTACAAGTCATTCATCGTTCCCGTCCTGCTGTATCGTGCGGAAGTATGAACTATGACAACATCTGATGAGTCAGCGTTAAAAAACGTTCAATATTTTTTATTAACAGTCTCGACGAGTACTACAGCTTTAAAAGTTTTCGATTCAGTACCCGCCGGTGGAAGCAGAGGAAGAGGAAGACCTCCACTCCATTGGAAGGCCCAGGTAGAGACGGACCTGGCTGTACTTGGTATTTCCAATTGGCGCCACACGGCAAAAAGAAGAAACTAATGGCGCAATGCTGTTAACTCGGCTAAAATCGCGTTAGCGGCGTCTACGCCAATTAAGCAGAGAAGAAGATGGCTGCACCAGCTGGATCATATAGTCCGTATGAGCGACAACTTTCCGGCATTGAAAGTTTTCGACGTAAAACCGGCCGGTGGAAGCAAAGAAAGAGGATGAACTCTACTCAACTAAGTAAGATCTGAAATTCGTAATCAGCGACTCAGAAAAAACTTAGGTACCATGTTTTATTGATATATACTGAAGGCCTTTGTTGAACCCCTAGATAAGCCCTTCCAACTCTCACTGCGCATGCAAGCAATTTGGCGTCGGACTAAATTTAAAATGCAGGCTTCTGTCCTTAATTTCAGTTGTTGAAGTTCGTAGCATGTCAGGGCTTAGTATATTCATATAGATTCGGATATATGAGCAAGATGTGGTAACCAACCCATGCTTTGGGTTCACCTTCAGGGTCTGTCGAAGTCTTTTCGTAGCCGAGATGCGGATACAAAAGCTAAGATTATCGTTAGCACGAGGCAAAACTACACGCCCATTTTTATTTTTCTTGCTTTAAATATTTTCTAGTCAGGAATTTTTGTATAAATTAAAATCTTTTTAACAAAAACACAAATTTTTATGAGAGAAGAAACTCCAATGGGATATCAATTGCTATCATCAATAACATTTATCAAATTTACGACGTGTTGGAAGAAGAATGCGAGCAATAAATATTAAACAAAATTTGCATACGCTGTAACAACAATTTTGGATATGAAAAAAATTAATAAATAAAACAAATAAATGCAATTTTATGAAATTAATCTCCATAAACAGCAGCTCACTGGCGCCAGCTTTTACATTCACCAGTCGATTTGAACGATTTCACAAGCAAATATTCTTTGGGGAATTAATTAAAATAATGTCATAAAAAATAGACAATAACAAAAAATAAATAAATAAATTAGTATTAATATTCGCAAAAATATTTGCCACAATTAGCATATTAATTAGAACATTGGAGTATTGCTAAGAACCTAAGCGCATGCCAGCGAAGCATATACACGTAGACTTGCTTATCTCATCTTCGGAGCCAGTTGGAATTGATATATTGTTTAAGCTGGAGTTTTTGATTGAAATGATATGTTTTCTCACTTAGAAAATTCTTATCTGTGATTTTAATTCTGGTTTTTTAATCGGTAATTAAATAATAGTGGGGCACATTGAAAGCAAAACGTCAAAAGCTACTCTACATTAAACTTAGAAATGTTAATAACAAATCATCTTTTGTCATTGTTGTTTAACTCAAGCGTTTTGTTAATAGAATAATAGATACAATAAAGAAGATGATGACGCAAAATATGGTCGGATGAAAGCATGCCCGACGATTGGAACATAAGTGTGCTTTGCCCAATCAATAAAAAAGGCGATTCCATAGTCTGCACCAATTACCGTGGGATAAGCTTCCTTAATTTAACCTATAAGGCCCTGTCGAAAAGAATAAAGCCCACCGTCAGCAAATTTGTAGGACCTTATCAGTGCGGCTTTAGACATACTAAATCCAACATTAACACAGATATTCACCATGCGCCAAATCTTGAAAAAAGGTCAGTGAAAAGAGGATCGACACCCACCACCTCTTCATCGATTTTAAAGCCGCCTTTGACAGCACGAATAGGAGCTGCCTCCACTATGTCTGAATTTGGTATCGCCGCAAAACTTATACGCTCTCCGAGCTATTCGATACCAAACGAAGTTTCAGACAGTATGATTCTTTATCGTATGACTTTTTTATTTTTTTACTGGAGAAAATAATACGAACTGCAGAGCTGAATAGGGAAGGTACAATCTTCTATAACAATGTACATCTCCTGGCGTACGCCGATGATATTGACATCATTGGCATCCAAACAAACGACCATGAGTTCTGCTTTCTCCAGACTGGATAAGGAGGCGAAGCGAATGGGTCTGGCAATGAACGAGGCCGCTACGAAATATTTCACCAAACAAACAGTCGTCGGATTCGTCACTGTTCACAGTCATAATTTTGAAATCGTGGATAATTTTGTCTATCTTGGAACCAGTATTAATACCAACAACAATGCCAGCCTGGACTGGAAATCGAACGCATTATCACCCTTGTCAACAGCTGCTACTTAGGACTAAGTAAGCAATTGAATAGTAAAGTCCTCTCTCGACGAACGAAAACCAAACTCTACAAGTCCCTTATCGTTCTCTTCCTGCTATATGGTGCGAACATGCATGAACGATGACAACATCTGGCGAGTGGCGAGTCAGCGTTAGGAGCTCTCGAAAGAAAGGTCTAAGATTAGTCATTCTCTACGAGTTGGGAACAGCGAATACAGCAGCCTATGGAACGATGAGCTGTATGAGATATACGGCGACATTGACATAGTTCAGTGAATCAAGAAACAGCGGCCATCTGGCTAAGCCATGTGGTCCGGATGGATAAGAATACCCCAACTTTGAAAGTTTCCGATGCAGTAGCCGCCGGTGGAAGCTTTTGTATTTATTTATTGAATCTGCTTCAATATCAGAAGCCTTTTTATAAGTTATCAAAGCTTAAAAACTACATTAAAATTGATAGCCCATTAGCTGGGAATGTGCAGCTGGCTCAGGGTTGCTCTTCACAACAGTAGTAAGTCACTTCTCTTTATGTGCGTTTTTACTACGTATTTTTGTGTAACGATTTCAATCTCTTCTTTGATGTCGGATATACTTAGTTCTCTATGGATATTTTCGAGTAAACGGTGCCCACGCTAATAAAGGAGAAGAAGAATTGGGGGAATCTGGTTCGCGATCTCCTGGTGTTGCACTTTAACTGCCATTCAGCAGGTTGGAGAAGTGTTCCCTCCATATATTCAGCATACACTGGGCATCAGTTACTGGATGTTCTACAAGAGTCTGCTCCGGTTTGAAACCATCCGCAAGCCGCTGTATCTTTTCATAGAATTTTCGAGCATTACCTTTGTCAGCCAGATTCTTAAAGCTCTTCATCCTCACGCATCTCGGCCTCTTTCTTTTTTTGTCTGCAGATACGTCTTGCTTCCCTCTTCAGCTCTCGGTAACTCTCCCATCCCGCACGTACTGTGATCGATCGCAACATTGCGAGGTAGGCAGCCTGTTTTCTGCGCTGCCACTGTGTTACGGTAGTCCTCATCGTACAAGCTATTTTTGCGGCCTTTCCGAAATCCAATATTTTCGTTTGTAGCTGTACGCAGGGAGTTTGCAATGCAACTTCCCACAGTTCCCTTATACCAAGTTGCTGATGTGTGCTCTCGGAGAGAAAGAGTGCAAGTCAAGTAGAAAACCATTTTTCAGTTTGTTGTGATTGCAACTTTTCAACGTCGAACCTTCCCCTTGTTTGTTGACGGGCGTTCTCGATGTATATTTTCGCTAGGACAATATAGTGGTCCGAGTCGATATTTGGTCCTCGGAGTGTACGCACGTCAAGAACACTGTATCGTTCGTCTATCACAATATGATCGATATGGTTTGATGAATTTTCTTGTGCTGGAATTTAGTACTATGGAAGACCATATATCCGTCGAAGACGATCAGCCTCGACTCATTTGGGGATGTTTCATTGTAAAGGTTGAATTTTCCGACAATTTTGCTTAAAATACCGGCTTTGCCCACCCTGGCATTAAAGTCGCCAAGCACAATTTTCACATCGGTGGCGGAGGCAACACTCATGAGTACTTCCATGCGCTCATAAGAAGTAATCTTGGTCACAACGTCCTTCTCTTCCGTCGTGGCGAGAGCGCAAATGAGCGATATGTTAAAAATTTTCGTTTTGATGCAGATTTTGGTGAGACTTTCATTCGCCGGGACTAATGCCAGTACTCAACGTCGTAGTCTGTCTCTCGTCGAAAAGTCGATTATAAATATATCGATACTGATATCAATTCTCGAGCTCTGATATAAATGATTCCAGCCAATTCTTTTATTTTACGTCAATGTTTGGGTGAGGTCCAATAGTTGATGTACTGATAATAAATAAAGAAATAAACAAAAAATAAAATAAAAATCGGAAAACCAGAAAATCATAAGCATGAGATGGAGTCACGTAAAAAACTCATCATTGATCATTAAAAAATAGCGACTAATATTATTTTTTTTTATTTTTGAGATGCATGCACTTAAACTGTATGCACTTAAGCATATAATTAATTAATTTAACATCTTAAACGTGAATTTCCCTTCTAACCGCCTACCAAGTCAGCGCCCTTTCTTTCTTCCTTTCTGACCCAACCCAATGTATAAGTATGTACATATCTATGTATGTATGTAATTGAAATATAATATTGCATTGCATTGACGCGCAATTAAAAGTGAAATAATAAAATTAATGGAAACAATTAAGATTGCACAGAAGAGTAATTGGGTTTGAAATCGATTTAGCAGGCAATAAATATTTGAGTTTAAAATGCAAATTTACCTTTCAACGAAAATCGTAAAAATTCAATCGAAAAAGATTCGTTGCGCTGGCGCTTGCACTTTATAATGGGGAACAACTTATTTGAATTATATAAAGATAAATTTTTTAATTCTAATTAATACATTTATTTGTTAGCACTTTGTTGCAAAGCTTCCTTTCACCATTGAAACATTCTTTATTACCGTTTCTCTTCGAGCTTAAGCTGTTCAAAGAACTACAACCAACGGGTGAACTTCCAAACCGTCTATCAATGGCAATAGAGCGTACACATGAAATCTTAGTGGATAGGACTAACAGACAACAGCTAACGGTAAGCCTGGTAAGAACTGGACTGCTTTTTCATGAGGCAGCAAAATGGTGGATACGACTCCAAATCTTGTATTGGCTCTACCCATACTATCAAGGACATAGCAGCATGCAGAAAGTTATAACAGAGCCCGGGCTAAACGTATAATGCCACCAAGTGAAGAAACTCGTCAGCCAGGCCACGTTACCACTGCTTCCGTAGCAGAAAAGATTGGGCGGAAGACAAAGCAATCGGTAACAGTAAAGATCTACATTAGCAAAGTAGCAGGGACCTTCTGTGACCGTTTCAACAATCAAGTTATTTTTAAACTTAATGAGTACAACTCTGTCTTCCAAGTTCTTCCAGAGATTGTTGACTGAAAATGCCATATGGACAACCGCTTTAGTGGGAGCATCTATTTGGTTTCTTGTGGGCAGCCAAGCGTTAATTAAATGTATCAACACAAAGTAGAAATGTTCAAATGGAAGGGACAATTGACAGATTAAACAGACTAACGCGGGAAAACATAGCGCGTATCCTTAAAATTCCAGGTTACGCGGATTTAGAAGGCTATGACCATCAAATGTTATTTTATATAATTGGTACTTTGTAAACGCTGAAACGATTTTCGGCTGAGCTTCTCTTCCAATTGCGTTAGTTTTGCGTCTTGATCTTTTTACAAATTAATGGAGGGACCTTCTGTTTATTCTAAGCCACCCCCGAATGTCCGCAGAATTTTTATGAGGAGATTTTTTTTCATGTTAGAAATGCCTTCGAAGGGTTTGGCATTCCCTGCCGAGGGGCGACCGTAATTACAAACAATTTTTTTTGGATGTTAGCTTAAGCACACCTATGCACCGAATTTCAAGTAAATCGAACCATAAATAAGCGTTTTTTGAATAGTCCCTGGTCCCTTCCCAGGTATCATAGAAGCAATCTGACGAAGTCACAAGCCAATCGGCCATTAACTTTTGGAGATTTTTGGAAATTACTGGATTTTTCCTTGCGGACATAATATTTCTATATATCCATAACTCGACAAGGACAAGACATATGGGCATACTTTTTTTGCTTAGGTTGCCAGGACTGTTATATGTTTACATGTCAAATTTGAGCGCGATCTGTCATATAGTTTCTTTTTACTGCACTATAAACAAGTCAACCTCGAGTGTGTTTTTCGAATTTTACTATGGAAATTTAACGTTGAGCAAAGAGTTTGATTGAAATTTTGTTATTCCAATGGAATAAGTTCGACGGACGCAATGAAAATGTTGCAGAAGGCATATGGGGAGTCTTGCCTATCACGTGCACGTATTTTTGATTGGTATAAGTCGTTCAAGGACGGCCGTACATCGCTGGAGAACTTGCCCCATGATCGTCGTCCAGCAACGTCAATAAACGAAGAAAACGTCGAAAAAGTAAAGAAAATTGTGTTGGAAAATCGTAGTGTGACTGAAGGAGAGATAGCTAGTGAGCTCAACATACCAAATGGATCCGCTCATAGCATTATTCACGATGTTTTGGGCATGAGACGTGTGTCTGCTCGACTTGTTCCAAAATTGTTGCTCATACGTCTCGTCTTGTACGCGATTATTTGACCAAAAACAACGTAAATATTGTTCCGCAAGCACCGTATTCACCCGAAATGGTACCGTGTGACTTTTTTCTTTTCCCTAAACTCAAATTCGTGGAAAGCATTTTCAGTCGATTGAAGTCATAAAAAAGAATTCGAAGAAGGAACTGAAAGCCATACCTAAAGCGGCCTACCAGAAGTGTTATGAAGATTGGAAAAAAAGGTGGCATATGTGTATTGCCTCTAATGGTGACTATTTTGAAGGGGATAAAATAAATATTGAAGAATAATTAACCGTTTTTGTTTTATTGAACAGTCTCGTTTATATTTGAGCAGAAGGTAAGATTAATCATTTGTCGGAAATAGCCAGATCGGATCACCATACCATATAGCCCCCAAGCAACCGATTTGTTCAGATGACAAATCAATATTCACACGATCTAGTCAGAGTTCGAACCTATGACTCTTCACACGGTAATTCGCCTATGGCTTTCTGTAAACTTAGACATCTAAATTTTTAATCTTCTTCTTTACTGGCGTAGACACCACTTACGCAATTATAGCCAAGTTAACGAAATTGCGCCAACAGGATGCTTCCGCACCTCTTCCTGGAGGTCTGCATCAAGAGCTTTCATCGCCGTATATATAATATCATACCGGCTCGGAGAGGTCCTTCCCGATCCTGACGGAGCTTTTGGTATTGCTTAACGTTAGTTTACATAGCCGCATAAGGTTTGCCGGCGATAGCAAATTCAGACATAGCGGCGTAGAGACAGCCACTTTTCGTGCTATCGAAAGCTGCTTTAAAATCGACGAAGAGGTAGTTTATGCCGATCCTCTTTTCACGCGTCTTTACCAATATTTGGCTCATGGTAAATATCTAAAGATTGGTTGATTTTCGAAATTAGATTTGATAATGCATTTAAATGCGTAGCAGGTCAAGATACTGTGGGCACAATATGTACGATATAAAATAGCAGAACTCGTTCTATGACGAAAATAGGTTGTAAACAACACATTTAATTATATTATTATAACGTATAAATTGAAAATTTTGAACTCTCTCCGCCTATCATCAATATCAATTTCAATCGAACACTCATAAAAATCCAAAATTATTTCCAAAAGTCCAGTGATGCTTACTTGTATATTTCTAAATTAAAGCAGCAATTGACAGCATTACAGGTACCTATACTCGTATGAGTATTATTATGGTGTATATAACGAATAAAACGCGTTAAATTGGTATTGAGTTTAATTAAATGCTCGTCATAAAATGCATACTAACGGTCAGAAATATTGGAGAATAATTAATTCCTGCAAACAAAAAAAATTCCTAAATCATTATAATAAAAAATAATTTAATTTTTTATTTTTTTATTGCTGCATAAAATTAAAAGTAACCGGTTTTGTGTTATGCAGCAAAATCGTCAATCTCAACTGATACTAATTGCGGTGTTTTTAAACAATTCAAAAAAATATGACAAACAAAAATTACTCATTGGAGTGCAATAACCGCAGGGCACAGTAGCGCGTACGGGTGTCCACATCATTCACGTGCGCCGCCCGATTATCCAGTAGTCATATTTGCCAGCTACTCACGCATTGCGAAACTCAAAATGTGCTCCAGTTTAATAACCCTGCACACTTTATTTGTTATCAAATCTTATACATATTTAATGCAACGTCATAACGTCATATTGTCATATTAACAGTTCAATTATGGCAATTTGTTCATGAGTCAGTTGAAATGTTATAAAACACATTAAAGGCGTTGAGAATTGCAAGGGTCAAATACGCGCCTTTCACAAGCCGATAACGCACGTCTGGTTTATGCAGTTGAACTCATTTATTTTGTTATTTACAAATTTTAATGGAAAAAATGTATTTAATTTGTTGGGAAAATTACGAATCATTAAAAGGGTTATTGGCTCACAATTTCGCCGGCAGGCAGTGGATATTAATGCCAAACAATTTAATTTCTTCAACCTTCTCAGACTCTGGGCGACAGTACTAACATGTTTATTTATGCAATTTCGAGCAAACAAATACGAAAAGTTCGCTTCAAAGTTATGTAAGTTGACTTGTGTGCATGCTAACCTAATGTGTTGGAGCAGCAAAAGTGGACTGAGGCCTTTTGACTGCACAGTTTAAATATTTAAAGCGAATGACAGCGAAAACTTTTTTGAATTGCGTGACAATTTTTTTTTTTTTTTTTTTTTTTTCTTCAATTATTTACTATAAAAATTTAAAAGTCATATTTCCAGTTAAATTGAATAGAATTGGAATTAAACTCTGTAATGATTAACGCCTGCAAGAAAATGAGAATTTTCTAACTTTTGACATTGCGTCAAAGTGAATCCATCATACAACGCGTCGCAGAGGTTCTATCTGCCATCGGCTTAAGCGAGTATTATGCACGTTTAGGTAGCTCGATTATTTGGTATAGTAATCCATTATTCTTATTATAAATATATCTGTATCTCGCGTTGCACCTCGCTTGATGGCGTTGGGAAGATTATATTTTATACTGAAAAGGATAATGGGGAACTGTGGATCACTTAGTAACTCAATAGTGTTTGAGCGATAAAGGCGAAAACACAAATGTTGAAACAGTTTGGAACCGCATGTGTGGGTGCCACATGACATAACGGGGGCTCAATCATGGTGCGAGTTTCCATCCTCGAATCGCTGCTGAATTGCAACAAAATCGACCCATTTACGAAACGGATGATAGATAATCACTTACATACAACAAATTCAAATGAAAACGGGGTCGTGGGCGAAGGGCAGTGAGCTGGCACAAATGGTATCGCCAGGAAGGTTTTGTTGTGTGATTGTGGAATTGACATGGAATCATCATCCACTATGAGTTTTAACCCCAAACTCTTAATTTGGGCCTCCACTGTGACAATTAGACCGACAATTGGCCAAGGGACTGGAATTGTGTTTCATGAGGATAACGCTAGGCCACACACATAGATAGTGAGCTTGGTTGGGAGTATGCGTTATGTGATTACCATGCATGCCTATGAAAATCAATTGTCCCAATTTGTTTCCAATACCGCCAAGCTGCTCCTCCTGCAGTTTATTCTATAGCCGACTTCGAACGGTTAATAGATTCTTATGACGAGCTATTTGTTTCGGAGTCAAAAATACACTCGACATTCCCTGCTCAGGGGCGTCCAGAATTAAAAAATACCATTTTGAAATATGGTTCAATTGTATGGAATCGACACTATCAATTGTATAATGCAATAAAGCAATTCCTACTATTCGTGTTAAGAAATTTACACTGGGATGCGAATAAGAATCTCCTTCCTTAATCCACCTACACTTCATGTTAGTATGGAGTAATTTCCTTCTCCTTTTCCCTTGCAATTTATACCAGATGATGAGCAAATCTGTAGCTGTTTAGTGCAATCGACTTTCCGCGATTGGGGAAGTCCACACTGGATTTCAGCCACCGGTCTGTTGGATTTTTCGATTTTCTTTCAGTAGCGAACCTCGAGTCGGTTGGGCGGAAGATAGGTAACGCTGGATTTGTCGTTCGAAAAAACAATTTGAATTTTGGCAAAGGAACCCGCGATCCTCCGCATGATAGTACGAAGTGCTAGCCACTCGGCATATGCGGTAGTCCGATCGGTGTAAGGAAAAATATACAAGCAATAAAAGTGAGGAAAATTAAATATTGTTGAATTTGTTTGCCATTTTTCAATGGCTGCGGGGAGGGCAACTTCAAATTCGTGTTTCAAATCCTCAACGGATCTAAATTGCGATTGTCGAACTTCTTCTTTATTAGCGTTGGCATCGGCCGAAACAATTATAGCGCGCCATTTATATCTTCTTTTCGCTGTTTGGCGCCAGTTGGAAAAACCAAGTGAAACCTGGTCGCTCTCCGCCTGTTCCTTCCAACGGATTACAGTTTTCGTCATCGAACTTTCCTTGTGTTTGTTGACGGACGTTCTTTGACACACAAACGCGTGTGCTTATCTTCGCTGCGACAAGATAGTGATCCGAGTCGATGTTAGGGCCTCGAAACGTACGCACATCTAAAATACTGGATACATGTCTTCCGTCTATCACAACATGATCGATATGGTTGTGGATTTTTCGATCTAGAGAGCCAGCTTGGTGAATTTTCCTATGCTGGAATCTAGTGCTACGACAACTCATTTAAGGATATTTCGTCGTGGAAGCTGAGCTTTCCGACAGTTAAGGCGAATATACCTTCTTTGTCTACCCTGGCGTTGAAGTCGCCAAGGACACTTTTGACATCGTGGTGGGGGCAGCACTCACAAGTATTGTATGTTGGTCACATGGTCCTTCTCTTCCATCGGGGCGTGGGCGCAAATCATGTTTACAACGTTTGCCTTGATGCGGATTGTGGCGAGACGTTCATCCACCGGGGTAAATGCCAGTTCTCGGAGACGAAGTCTCTCTCCCACCACGAATCTGACACTAAATTCGCGCTCCTTTATATGGCCGCTGTAGTAAATGTCACAAGGACCCACCTTCTTCCGTCATTGTCTCGTCCATCGCACTTCTTCAACGGCGGTGATGTCAACCTTTATTCTTACGAAAACATCTACCAGCAGTGTATCGGCAACTTCCAAATTAAGGGACCGGACTGTTTGTTGCCAATTGGAAATATCAAGTACAGCTACGACCCTCTCTATCTGGTCTTTCCAACGGAGGGGAGGTCTTCCTCTTCCTCTACTTCCACCGGCGGGTACTACATCGAAAACCTTCAAAATTGGAGTAATGTAGTAACTGGCAATGTCAAGAGTGACGTGACCAGACACATATCCTTCACTTCCTTATTAAGTCTGGAGAAAGCAGAACTCACGGCGCGGTTAATGTCAATATCATTGGTATACGTCAACAGTTAAGCACTCTTGTAAAAGATTGTACCTTCTCTATTCAGCTCCGCAGGTTTTTTATTTTCTGCAGCCCTGACGAAACTTTGGTGTTGCTTAACGTCAGTTTTCATATAAGTTTTGCGGGGATACCGAATTTAGACATAGCGGCGTAGAGGCGTCTACTATTCGTGCTCTCGAAGGCAGCTTTAAACTCGACGAAGGAGTGGCGTGTGCCGATCCTCTTTTCACTGCTCTTTTCCAAGATTTGACGCATAGTGAATATCTGTGTCAACGTTGGATTTAATATGTCTAAAGCAACACTGATAAGGTCCAATCAATTAGTTGAAGGTGGGTTTCAATACTATTAAGCGGCAGGTGAAACATTACTTTTCAAAAGGCTGACAGATCTCTTCTATTAGCCAGTATCGAAATGTGAAAATTGCGCGCTTTCGTTGGAAATCTTACTGGTTTTCAGTTTAATATTTCTTAACATTATCTCAAAATAAAACCGTTATACATATGTATATTTAAAAAAAGCGCTCATTTCACTTTTTGTTGCCTTAAGAATAGTCGAAATTTAATGAAAGCGTTATACAGTTTACCCTTTGTGGCTTCAGACAGTTAAAATTATAAATATAAAATACGATTATTCATGCACCGTTAATTTAGTTCCAGTATTTATAATAAAAATGCCAATAAAGTAGTCATAAAAATGTTTTATGTATGCGAAATTCCAATACCAAATACAAGTCTAATTATATGTATTTAGCGTTTATAAAACCCGGGAGATCAAACCCGTAAATATGATTGTATTTAAATATGTGAATGTTCTTTAATTGCTGCTTATTTTAAATAATCTTCAAAATATTACTTTTCTTCTTCGTCTATACCACTCTTGTACTCCTGTTTTTGTTTTTGTTTTTTTTTTTATGCAAATATCCAATTTTGTTGTGCCTGAATTCGAAGTGCTTTTGCGCGATTTACTATAAAGCATAAATCATTTTTAGATCTGTTTGTTTATTCTGCTAAAAATAATTCAAATACATACATATATGTATTAGTTTTTTGCATTTTAATTTGTTTGCTTCATTCCTAAATTATTACCACTACTCATTTGTACTAATTTTTTTAAAATTTTTTGCATTTATTTATTTATTAATGCCAGAAATTCCTTTCTAATGAACCAATTGGTATTTTCAGCTTATCATTTTGTATTGCTTGACAAATCGTTTACGCAGCAGAGATTAAAATTTAAGATTTTATTTGGTGAAGAAATTGCTAAAAATATAAACAAATCACAAATTGAAGTTGAGAGTCTGTACTTGAGTTAAATTAAACTTTCAGCATTCAGTTAGGTTTTTGGCTCACGAAGTAAGGATTTTTCGATTCCTATATTACTAAAATAAATTAAGATATCTGATAACATAAAAAAGAGATTGCTGGAGTCTGGATCATCACCAACAACTAACTTCACTAACCACTTTCCTACCCTACCTACCTAAGGAACCGAATTCAATATTTAGAATGTCTAACAAAAAGTAGGTACAAAAAAATTATCTTTAGTTCAGAATGACTTCCAAAATGACGGACATAAACAAATGTATAATCTCAATTTGGTTCCGTTCCTTCGATACATCAAAGTCGATCAGCTCCATTCAAGGATAACTTCCTTCCCTAGAAGCTTATACATACGTATTCCCACGACTAAAAGCAAATAATTTTGATAACAATTGCGGATGAGACCAGCGGGAAGTTGTCGGATTCTATCTGAGTATATTCAAATTAACCATCTATAGAAGTGTTTACCTCCTCTTTCGTCGCATTTGTTTCATAAAATTGCACTTACATATATATATAATTGGCGCTTTGTTACAACTGAATCGATTTTCGGCCGAGCTCCTCTTCCAATTTGTGGTATGCGTCTTGATGTTTTTCCAACAAATGGATAGTTTATACTAAGTCGTCTCCGAACGACTGATGGTTTTGTTATGCTTTTCATTTCATGTCATAAATACACACGTTGCCATTCTCTATCGATATATACATATTATCTATACATATTATATATTATTTAAATAATTGAAATTTAATCATCGCGTAATATACTGCAATATTTCATTTGGCACAGATTTATCGATTGCGATATGCTAGCGATCGATTTGGGATAACTGGCACCACTCTCAATTTTGTTCTTGCTAATGGCAATACTGCCAAATACAAACCCAGAACAGCTGTTTGCAATTTGTTTATTTGGAAAACCGGCATTTAATAAAGCATTTTGTATTTTTTATTTATAATTTATACAATAAAAACATTAAATCAACTAAATAAACATGAAGGATCTGAAATTGAAAATTATGTACAACAATGTGATTTCACAAGCCATATCGGAGTCTGGACGATTTTTGTTCGCCGGCAATCGATTCGGTGATATTTTTGTACAGGAGTAAGTAGGAAACCACTTAAAATTCTATTTAAATTAGTAAATTTACTTCATTCAATTGCAGTCTTCATGATCTCGAGAAAGCTGATACGCCACGCACAAAACTTCGTGTATTTCCACAACCTAACCAAACGGAAATTAACAGTCTCTGTTGTCACCGCGATTTTCTCATCGTAGGTGCCATTGGCGTTGTTTATGGCCTCTGTTGGAATGAAGAAAAACGTGAATTGAGTAATACACGAAAATGGGAAGTAAAAATTCCACTTGATGTTGATGCTGTAGAAGTCCCCGATGTGAATTTTTTATGGCTGCGCGCCGAAACGGACACCCTCTATGCTGGTTGTGGTGATAATGTCATATATCAAATCAATTTAGAAGACGGACGTATTGTAAGAGACTATCGAGGTCATACAGATTATATACATGGTCTAACAGGTAGTGACAACGGCCGCATCTACTCAGCTTCAGAAGATGGTACTGTACGTTTTTGGTGTGAGAAACAAAAGGAACCAACTGCTAAGTTGGTACCCAGCGATAGTGCGAAACTTATGCGTCCTGAGTATGGAAATTGGATAGGCGCTGTGGCTACTAATGACGATTGGTTAATTTGTGGTGGTGGACCGAAATTTTCCATATGGCATTTGGGTACAATGGAGTGTATGCGTGATTTCGATTTTCCAGGTAAGGTGCACGTCTGCGATTTCGTTGAAGAGAACCTGTTTGTAGCGGGTGAGCATAGTCATGCACAATTTTATGCAATGAATGGTGATATACAAGCAAATATACCACTGGAGCATACTGCTGCCTACTCGGTTGTTTGGCAATTGGAACCGATTAAATTCATGTCCGTTGCGGGTTATAGTAATAAATTACATATATTAAATGATTTTCGTTTCTTAGATAGTAAAATTGATTTATATGGAAATACTGAGGAATAAGAAAACTTTTATAAATTATTAATTTGTTTATTTTTTTTAACAACAGTACTTTTTTTAAAAGGAAGGTAGAGCGGTAACTGCTTTATTTTCACAAACATCTTTCTGTATAAACATAATCTGGTAATCGTTCTTCCCAACGTTGTCGACAAATTTGCAATCACCAAAAGCCAGCTCATCACTACGAGTTCAAATAAAAATAAATATTTTATATGTACAAATGTACTAGTTAAACTCCGAACATTTATATTAGTTTGTGTACAGTATTACCTCTTTGCTACGAAATTCTCCAGCATTCTAAGAAATTTTTGTGCAATTATTTGTTCATCGGCGCGTATTTTAGTTTTGCTCGCTCCATTGAAAATCAAAAAGAAATCATCGCCATGCACAGTGCCTACAAAAATTAAAGTTTTTTTTTGTAAAAATAATTATCAGTATTTCAGTATAAACATACCCATTTTCACGTCCGAGCGATGCGATAATAGCTCGCCTAAACCCTCCTCTGCTGGATTGTCGTACACATATGCATAGACTGGACTACTTACATGTTGACGATGCAAACGTATCGCTTGTTGCACACCATTTCGAAATAGTACATCTGTGTACATGCGCTGCACATTCGAATAGGTATCAATTGAGAATTCCTTATCGCCCAGATAACGACGTTTCAATGCCAGCGAATAATCATCCATCTCCTCTACACTATGCATTGTGTCTTTATAGAACAAATTGTATGGCGCCAAGTCATACCAACGATCATTAAATACTTCTATTAATTCATCTCTACGCGGCATGCGTTGTAGCAACCCCGCAGCATTATAACCACCATCCTGCGCTGCATAGGACACCAACCAAGGCAATTGCGCGAAATCTCCTGCCTCGACTATTTGCTGAGGTGAACGCGTTAGGAAGGCATCCTCAACAGCGACATCTTCTATGCTTGGACCGAATGTGGTGAAAGGATTATAACCAAACACAAGGAAATTTTGTACGCCACGCACAATGGCCTCCGCCGGTTTACGCTGCAAACATTCCTTAATCAACTGCGAACTGCTAACATCCGGACAATTTAGATTTTTCGCCAATTCTACAGCGCGTGAGCGCGTTTTATGCGTAATTGCCCAAGGATTGAAAGCAACACCGCTAAAAGACACAGCCACTTTGGCATATTCTGTAAGATTCCGTTGTGCCAAAATGTGCAGATGCACAGCAACGCCGCCTGAAGAGAAACCCAGTAGCATAACCTGCTCGGGATCGCCACCAAAATGTGCAATGTTCGTCTTAATCCATTGCAATGCCAAACGTTGGTCTTTCATGCCGAAATTACCCGATATAATTGTATCTTCAGTGCTAAGAAAACCCAGCGGTCCAAGACGATAAGTCATTTTAACAACAATTACACGACCGTTATGCATAAAATTTTCATGACCATTAGCGCGTGTCGAGCCAAACATAAAAGCACCGCCATGTATGAGCACCACAACGGGCAGTTTACCACCTTCAGCATTTGCGACCGTCGCCAACTTTGGTCTATACACATTTATGGTGAGACAATCTTCGACGCCGTGTAATTTATCGACACCAGTTTTATACTGATCCCATTGCATGCATTCGACAGGTGCACGTGTAGCATCGAATGTATCTGTCCAATTACGAGTATACGGTCGTGGTGATTCGAAACGTAATGGACCAAGTGGTGGTTCTGCATACGGAATCGATTCATAACTGTAATAATAACCATTGTCGCGTCCACGTATTCCGCCATTGGGTAAATTAACTATTAAAGCATCGTCAAATTGATCTTCTGCGATTATGGGATTTCGACTAAGTAAACTCAAGTAGAAAACCGTTATGAACAAAGGCAAAAACTGTAGTTGCATCGTTACGCGTTGTCCATTAATGACTAACCGGAATGTATTATACATGAATTAATTAGTGTACGCCGCGTATACATAAACATAAATAAATAAATATGTATTTGCGTAAATAATTTTATATTTCAGAGCTTTCATACATATATTGCATCATCACAAGTATAAAGTGCGAGTTATGTGAGTACAAACATACACACAAACTTTTATTTTCGTAAGTACTACATACATACATATGTACATACATCGAATAATAACAAAAAAAAAAAATTCTGCATACAAAAAATAAATTAAAAGTTAAAGTATTTGTTATTGTAATTGTTGTATTTCTATAAAAAAATATTTCTTATAAGAAATTATTTATTTAAATTATAAGCATTTATTATCAGTAGTGAGAAGAAATGCGGTATGCGGGTATGTATTTTGAGTTTATAAAATATATAAAATATGCATATATGTATGTATGCACGTGTATGTATCATTTAATTAGGAATATGTTAATACGATTAACACTGGTAATATATAGTTTTTTCTTTCGAGTAAATAATATTAAAATACGTATGTGTATAATATGTACATACATACATGCATGAAACCCAAACAAATTGAGCTTAAAACATAAAATTAAATTTATAAAAAAAAAACGAAATTCCCTAAAAAAAAGTTACTCCTGTAAAGCTACATATGCGTACATACATACAGTCTCGGTCAAAATGTTAGTAGTGCATTTCGATCTTTATATAAAAGTGATACATATTTTTATTACATCTTTATATAAAATGCATTTTTTTTCTTAAATCTATTCTAAAACTATCCAAGATAAGTATTTCAGTAGCTAATTCGACATATTTTAGAAGCTACAGTAGTTTTAGTGGCCGAGCGTCGAGAAGGTTCAAATGCTGGGACAGACTTCGAAGTGTGTTTTCTCGAGTTTTAATTTTTACAAGTCTTAGAGAACGGTGCCGATGATAGCAAAAATTATTTTTTTATTTGAACTAAAAAAGTTGGACAAAAGTATTTTTTTTTTTGCAACTTGAAGTGATTTTTTTCAAGAAAGTGATTTTTTTTTAAAGAACGAAAAAATTTGGAATTTTCTAACTTCTTCGGTATTTTTTTTTAGTTCATATAGAAGAATCACTAATAAAAATTAAAACACAAAAAAAAATTGGCTCGACTGTTTCGGATGCATCCTACAACCTCCATCAACGGCATCGTTTCACGAGTTCAGATTGCAGCCTTTTCAGAAAACTCATCACAACATTGGAAAATTGCAATATTTTTTGATACAATAATTTGTTTTTTGAAGCTGAAATATGCCTGAAAACTTCGTTTACCGCGATAAATTTCTTCCCTTTCAAAAATATAGCTGAAAATACGCATGAAATCATGTAATGTAACTGTAAGCTTGTTGGTTTTTTTAAGATTTGCAGGACTTCTTATTTGCAAAGCTTTTTCAGCATCTTAGTAGTGCGTGAAAGAAGCTTAGAAAACATTAAAATTATGATCAATAAGGAGTAAAGATAAACAAACGTTGCTGGCAACCTACAATGCGATTGGCCGGCTTGTGGTAAACTATGCTGCAACGATTTAGACTTGCACAGCGCAGCATCTATGCTACGAGTTAAGGAGTTGAACCACCACCCAGGCATATCAGCAAAGGAGTACTCGACCTTAAGGACTGCATTTAGCACCACCTACAGCAACCGCTGAACAGGGGGGCTTACCGGTAGACATTAAACGCCAATCACCAAGAGTCCATCACATCTTCCTGAACTCTCTTTCAGTAATTGGCGTTCTTAGAGTCATACCACCACCCATTGCAGACGTAAAGCTCGAGCTACCTCAAGAGTCGCGCGTAATACTGGTACAACTTAGATCTGGATATTATAGTAGACTTAATTCCTATCTACTCCTAAGCAGAGTTTGCAAACCGCTACAACAATAGCAACAACAACAACAACAACAACGACATACTTTGTAAGTAGAAAGTCATGGAATAATATTTTCCAAACTATCTTAAGACCAATAATATATACATATATGTGCATAAACTTTGCTTTGTTTATAATATTATTTACAAAGAACCAGAAATGTAGATAAAAACAAAATAGTTTTCATTATAAACTAATTTTAAAAATAAACTATATTTAAATTTAAAAAAAAATATGCACGCTTTTAGCGTTCGCGTGTACTCGTTTACTATATGTTGTACATATGTATTAGTGAATTTCTCTGCTAAAATCACAAACAATGCAGTCGAGTGTCTTATCTCAATATATAGACTCTGACCTCTACAAACATTTAACGAAAGTATGTATAAAATTCAATTATGCACATCACAAAGACAATTTCATATGTTTGCACAATTGTATGTATGTGTATATGTATGTAGTTAAATAAAACGCGTGAGCTCTCATAATCATATAGATTATATGTATTAACTTTAGCATCACTATCAGGTTATTGTTCTTTTAACATGTACACATATTGTTATAAATATATATTTATACTTTTAAGAGACTTGACGACATTATTTCGGTTTGGCTTGGTAAATCATGCTGCTTTTACATACGTTATGCTCTAATCTACATCCAATAAGTAAGCCAATAAGTAATAAATTTTGTAAATTATAGCGGCTAGCAGTATCGGTTATATATATATTTTTTTTTTATAAAGTAGCGAAAGTAAATCAGCTTAATATATATACATATATGTATTTATGCAATATAATAAGCGATAAGCAGCCAAACTTCCTAACATAACTTAAATGATTGTGAGTAAGTGATAAAAAGAAATGTTATAAAATTAAATTGCTGATTTTTTTGATTGGATTTGTATGAACTTTACGCTCACGATTATATTATTTATTACTTTGATAACAATATACGCACATGCATACATATTTTATGAATAAAAAGTTTTTTTTTACTATGATATCGTGTTAAAAATATTTTTTTTTTATGCATAAAATATGTATATACGTAAATTACTTTTTTTACATTTACTATACTTAATAAATACGTTCATACTAACAATACTAACTTAAATTTACTCTTAAACTTCATAACTTATTGCGATTTGCGCTTGTTGAGTCACACAATAGAATGATAACTCATGTGCAAAATACTCTACACTCTTTTATATATATAAAATAAGAAAATTATAGTAATTAAAATGGTTGTAAAACGGAAGCGGTAGTAAAATAGTTATTATGCCCAACTCACCTCATTCGACATATCACCTTACCGAACCTATTAACTGAACCTGCTATAGCGATATGTGGTTATTTAGTAACTAGAACTGCTCACTTACATATGTCTGTGTGTGTATATTCAAAGACGCCAAACAATTAAATTATTTAAAAAAAAAATGTCAATGTATTTTTATTGTGAATTTCATTACTGATTTTTAAGAAGTACATAAATATTACTAAATTTTTTTTTATGAATTTCTACATTTCTAACATGTATTTATATGACTAAAGTAATTGTAATTCATTAAAAAATAAGACTAAAAATGTAAATTTAAAAAAACTTAACCTTTTTGAAACATTTTCTTTTTGTTTTTGGAAGATTCTATACAAGTCTGACTTAATGTTATTACTTGTTTTTACGATGTGCACTTTTTTATTTCAAAATTGTAACTGGTAATAGCAACTTGCTTTAAATAGACTACAAACTAAAACTTATAGTTTTTATTAAGCACTTTTTCAATCAAATTGTGCGTAGTTTCTCAAAAAAAAAATTGTTTAATTTAGTTAGTCATAATTTATGACTTTTAATAGCAAAAATTACGCAAAATTGGCACAAAATATTTAAAACTATAAGGTGGCATGCACACGTATATATACCTACATATGTATATTGTTTAAATGTATGTAATAATTATATTTTCTTTTTCTTTTCTTTTTTTAATTGCGTAAATAATATTTACTTTGAGTGAGTATACTCGTAATACATATAAAATATACGTATTAAACATCGTCTTGATTACAAACAGACTTTTGCCGTTAAGATTTCCTTCGCACATTGCTTTAGTAATCTTAAAACAAATCTGATTGGTAATCTTTTTTTCATATATATGTATGTAACTATTTTGATACATACATAAATATACGTTTACAAATTGAGTATAATGCGCAAATTAAGTTTAAAAATATCATTCATAAAAGTATGTGAGTGTCTGTCGATTTTAAAAATTTCTCTCTTTACAACAATTGCAGCCCTTATACAAAACTTAAAATTGCCAATTATGATTTTTAATGAGATTTTTAAAAATTGCGCATAAACAGGCTTCGCCTTTTAACAGCTATTATGATAAACAATGAAACACATGAGTACTCGATCACTCGAACCCTGTATAATTTTACCGGTTTAGATCATTTTGTTGATGTTATTTCCTAAACAACTTCTTAAAAAAAGTATTGATCTAAAACAACAGAGAACTATGCCGGAATCTGTGGCGAGAATTTTGTTTACTTGTCATTTTAGCACTGCTTCACATATGCATATACATTTATATGATTTTACCTAGTATACATACATATGTATATATATATATACTTATATGTAAGTACATTTATACATAGTGTAGGTAATAAGGGCACACGGTTGGTTCAAAAAAAAAGCAAAAAAAAAATCGTTTGAACTTTGTCCGCGTTTTAATCATTAAAAACGCAATGCATCATGTAATGGGAAATAAGTTTATGGCTATATATGTACATACATACTTTCACATGTTTATAAAACTTGTAATTGATGGTCGCTGGTAAAATTTACATATAAATATGTATATATGTATGCGCATACGCGTAACATATTTATGTATGCAAACATAGTTGAATTATTTTGACTTCGAATCCGTTTTCGTTTCAGAGCCATACGACGAAGCTTTGCTGATTTTCGACATGTTGATTGATTTAACCATGAGTATATAAACTGCAGAAGAAACACAATCAATTTGAATTACAAATAATAATAAATACAAATAATAATTAAATTAGTTATAACAAGTACATACAAGTCAGCAATACACCCACTGCAATCGAAAAACCAATCCAATTTTGTGCCAGTAATGATGATATCAAATAATAGAGTACAACCGTTACTGAAAACACTGCCCAGAGTGCAAAGTTGATTAAACTACATGGACGATATGGAAAAACTTTGACTGGCACTGGCTTCTGACCAGAAGCCTCAAAGAAATTGCCTGTTCTATGGAAGCTATCGATAAAACTATCCTTCTCCTTATACAAATTATGTAACCACTCAGCTGCTTCCTTTTCGCCCTCCGGCACAACTTCGAGTGGAATGCGACGTGCAAATAAATGACCCTCCACTGAATAACCATTTAGTAGCGTGGAAATAGTTGGCTCGTTCTATAAAGACGAAATGTTATTAGAACATAAAAGATTTTAAATGAAATTCACACTTACTTTAGCATCCTTTCTAAAGGCTAAATTTGTATCATAAATGGCAGCACAACGACCGCGCATAGTGGGTAAACTGGTTGTAAAACCCTTTGTACGTGGTGTCAGGTGATGTTTTAACAAGGGCAAACCACGTTCCTCTGCGAATTTAACACAAGCTTCATGTTTTTTCGGTGTAAAGCGTGTGCCCTCAGCGTTCAATAACAACCATGTAGGGTCTGGATAGGCAAATACCTCTTTCAATTGACGTGCAATAATTTCACTATCCTTGTCAAATGAACGTTCCAAAAATACAAATTCAGCAAACTTCCATGCCCAACCCATTACTGGCACATACGATATGGCTTTCTTTGCGTAAGCTTTGCAATTGCCCAAACATTGGACTTTGTCAGCAAACATCCAACCACATAGCCAATCAATTTCATATGAATGATTTTGTATAATCATTACATGCTCCTTGCCAGCAAACTTCTCCAAGTCTGCGGGATCCATATATAAATGCAAATTGCTATTTGAGTACCATTCAGCGACGAAAATCAGTTCTATATAAATAAAAAATTAAATTTAAATACCGAGTTGATATACTGTGTATATATGTGTATAAAAATATATGTATATATATTAGTGTTAGTACTTACGCGAGTACATTGAATAACAAAGATAATACATAATGTGTCTGAAAAGTACAACATTGAAGGGTTTCAACGTCAGATGCAATATCAGCTGCACCAAATTGATCACCAAACCAGATATGAAGAAGGTGACGGCTATGCCTAAATGCACAATCGTTAGCTTCTTGAGCTCCGCTAACGAAATCATGTTTGTTGGTGTTGTGGTTTGCTACAAAGCTAAAAAGAAAAATTTAAAAATTAACTTCTTAAATCTATAGCAGAGGAATAATTATATTGCTTAAGTAATATATAGCACAAATACGCATATGTATGTATGTATACATACTATGTGTATGTAAAACAAAGCACAAATTTAAGTCCATCTGCCGTTTAGTATTTTTCACACAACTTGGAGAGTAAATAGAACAAAAAAAATTATAAATGGTTCACTTCCATATAGCCTTTTTTTATTATTATTTGATTTTATAAATGCTGCTGCCTTACTTATTTAGCTCTTTATATACGCGGTTTTGCGATCAACACGCAACCGATCACAACAACCGAAGAAGAAAGACTAAAAACTCTCTCCAGACAGGTATCAGCCGTGAATACAACTGATAGCGGGAGCTTTTCAATGAAACCCGACAGTAACTAAACTTGGTATAGAACAGGCGCAACAGTGAACACGCTTTGGTACCTACAAACAGTACGCCTTTTCCTCGATTCATTTGCCAGCGCTATAGAATGTACATAAAGTTTCATACAAACATATGTATTTACATGCATACATAGTTGTGTACCTATGCACATCTTGATATACAAATGAAACAAAAAAGAGGTAATTAACTCGTGGACACGCGGGTTGTGCAATAGATGAGTGTGCTCAGTTACTTTGTAGTGTGAACGAAGGAATATGTAAATTGATTACTAAGTTGTAAAATGTATGTAGTAGTTTTTTTTTTTTATTAAATAAATATCTTCAGTTTACTAAATTAAAAATTAGCCAATGACTTATTAAGATTATATTACTCCTTCCATTTTATTTTCTAGACGCATTCACAGCCTCCGATATTATATCAAGAAAATGGAAATTTGTTAACAAATTCATTAACAATTTAATAATGAAAAGTATAAATCGGTTTGCTATACTTTTAATCAAAATTTCCGCTTCCGCCTTCCGTATAAAAATGGTGAACTAAATTACAAGATTTCTTTTTTTACGAGAAGAAATTTTAGCATGCCCAACGCCTTTGATTAACAAAATACTTACATCTACTTAGGTATGTGCATATGTATGTATGTATGTATGTAGGCATGTATATGCATATAAGTAAATAAAACAATAATTCAAAATTATTATCGATTGACAAAATCCTCAAACCAAACTTTAATCACTTTTAACAGCACCAACACCTCGCATCAGCGTATTAACACGCAGAACCGCCGTAATAATGTTTATAAAAAAACAACTATGTATATATGCAGGTATGTACACATATGTAAGAGTATTACCTATAAATTGAAAACAATAATTTATTAAATAATCCAATAACAATGCACTACACTGCTTGACACTGCGATGCATAAATTCACAAAACCACTACAGTTGTGCTTCTTCAGCTGCCACACAGCCACAGCTGATTATTGGTAAAGCAAGCAAGCGTTTGCGTCAAAGTTTGACAGTTAAAATATAATCCTTGTGAGAATGAAAATAATATGTTTTTTAGTAAGTAATTTCAAATATGTACTTTCAATAAAAATAATTTTATGCAGCTCGCTGGTTACTTTTTTTTTAAATACGTTACGGAAATTGTAGAATATTTTACAAATAGCTGACGAGTTTTTGTTGTTAAGAACAAGTTCATTGGCTGCTTAAAAATTACACCATCTCACTGGTCAAGGTCTATTTTGCGTTGCGTTAATCAATTATATGGCTTAAGATATGTATGTATACAGTTACTTGTCGATATGCATGTGCTATCTTGGATATAAATATACAGTTGCGCTCAAAATCATAGTAGTGCTACTGGTAAACATGTATAATTTCCTTGCATATGAATATACGTTCTTTGCCTAAACTGGGTTAGGTCACCGAAAGGGTGACAGCCCATCTGAGTTAAGCAGCACATGACCATGGCTTCCGCAAAGTGCGCAGCACCTCAACTGCACTAATGGTCTCAACTAAAGCCGGTCCTGTGCGCGAACTGCCCTGGTAGCACTGGACCTGTCCAAAGCTTTTGATTCAGTGCTACTATCGGACAATGAAAAATCCTCATTACCGTCGGGGTTAAAGAGGTGGATCATGGGCTACCTGAATGGTTCACTTATTGGTAGAATTTCGATGTCAAACATCGAAAGTCATAAAAATTAAACAAGGGGTTCCACTGGGTGGTGTCCTCTCCCCACAGTTGTTTAACTTTTATATCTGGAAACTCCCTCCCTCCACCTGATCTTATATGCCGATGATTGCTTGATATTGGCGTCTGGTCACCACAACTTCACTCCAAGACAATCAGGACTGCAAGCAGCAAAATCCTCGGCTACCCTCTTCACCAACTGGACGAAGCAGTACAGGCTCGAACTCGATGTAAAAATCGATGGCGTCAAAATTTCGACTATAAATAACCCAAAGTTACTGATAGTCCCATTCGGCAGCCTGCACTCCTTCACTCCGCATACGACTGCAATTGTCATAAAACTCCAGAGCCGCAACAAAATCTTCAAAGCGTTAGCCGATAGCACCTGGGAAAAATATAAAGAAACATTGCTGGCAACCTACAAGTCAATTGGGCGGCCGGTCGTAAGCTATGCTGCATCGATCTGGGCACCGGGGACTAACGAGACGCAGTAGAAGAAGCTATAAGCCTGCCAAAACACCGCCTTCAGGGCCGCGACAGGAAACCTTCTGATGTCTCGTCAAACTCGACCCCTAAATACCTAACGTATGTCTTGCATGGAACGAGTGTCCGCACGACACTAACCACTTCCCACCCTCCACTTTGGGTATTCCAACAGAACCATGACCCAAAGCGTACAAGCAACGTTGGTATTCAACAGCGGTTCCAGGAAAGTTAAGAAAATGGAATGGACTGCACAGCCTCCAGACCTTAACCTTATGAAAAATTTGTGGTATGACGTGACATCCTTCCTACGTTGTGTGTACTACTATTATTTTGACCGCAGCTGCATGTATGTGCGTGACAAAGCGAACGCTCTTTAATTTCTTCATAAAGGTATATATATAAGTAACTATGTACATATGTATGTATGTATAAATAGCGAATGTGCTTATTGCTTCTTAAGCTGAGAGTAAATAATCGAGTAATAAATGCAGGGTATAAATACGAGTATGCACAATATGTACATATACAAGTCCAAGTGGCTGAATCCAAGTTAAAAGTTTAAAAGCAAAAGGGTTGAGAATTGCAAAATTAGTTGTTGTACGAAATTACTTTATAATTTTTGATTTGTTAAAATTCTTTTTGAGTTTGCTTTTAATTTTTATTTAAAATTTATTCATTTTAATGAGTTTATTGAATTTGAAATTTTCATTAAAATAAATATAAACGAGACTGACTCAATAAAACAAAAACGGTTAATTATTCTTCAATATTTATTTTATCCCCTTCAAAATAGTCACCATTAGAGGCGATACACATATGCCACCTTTTTTCCAATCTTCATAACACTTCTGGTAGGCCGCTTTAGGTATGGCTTTCAGTTCCTTCTTCGAATTCTTTTTTATGACTTCAATCGACTGAAAATGCTTTCCACGAAGCAGCAATTTGAGTTTAGGGAAAAGAAAAAAGTCACACGGTGCCATGTCGGGTGAATACGGTGCTTGCGGAACAATATTTACGTTGTTTTTGGTCAAATAATCGCGTACAAGACGAGACGCATTATAATGATGTAGAAACCATGACTTGTTGTCCCACAAATCCTTCCTTTTGAGACGAATATTCTCACGCAAACGCTTCAAAACGGATTAATAATATTCAGCATTAACGGATTGACCTTCTGGAAGGAATTCCGAGTGCACAACACCTTGTCTATCAAATAAAACAGTGAGCATAACTTTGATTTTCGATCGACTTTGACGTGGATTTTTGGGTTTCGGTCTCGTCACCAGTTATGATGTGCTGGATGTCCGTATCACTCATTGTGAGCATTTCCTTGGCGACAGTTTTGCGTTCCTCTTTTTGAAGAAAATTCAACAATTTTGGAACAAGTCGAGCAGACACACGTCTCATGCCCAAAACATCGTGAATAATGCTATGAGCGGATCCATTTGATATGTTGAGCTCACTAGCTATCTCTCCTTCAGTCACACTACGATTTTCCAACACAATTTTCTTTACTTTTTCTATGTTGAGCTCACTAGCTATCTCTCCTTCAGTCACACTACGATTTTCCAACACAATTTTCTTTACTTTTTCTACGTTTTCTTCGTTTATTGACGTTGCTGGACGACGATCATGGGGCAAGTTCTCCAGCGATGTACGGCCGTCCTTGAACTACTTATACCAATCAAAAATACGTGCACGTGATAGGCAAGACTCCCCATATGCCTTCTGCAACATTTTCATTGCGTCCGTCGCACTTATTCCATTGGAATAACAAAATTTCAAACAAACTCTTTGCTCAACGTTAATTTCCATAGTAAAATTCGAAAAACACACTCGAGGTTGACTTGTTTATAGTGCCGTAAAAAGAAACTATATGACAGATCGCGCTCAAATTTGAAATGTAAACATATAACAGTCCTGCCAACCTAAGCAAAAAAAAGTATGGCCATATGTCTTGTCCTTGTCGAATTATGGATAAAGTCTCGTTTATATTTGAGCAGAAATATATATATACCTATATATATATATATATATATATGGCAGAAGTATATATATATATATAGCAGAAGTATATTCATTTCAATTTTTAAATATATACAGTCCTTTACATTAATATGTTTGCCAATTAAAAATATTTCTTATTCCTGTTAATTTTAACACATTTTTTTATCCAAAATATGCAGCTGGTATATTTTTTTTTTATTTTTTTACCACAAAATAATACTACAATATTTTACTAGATTTTCAAAACTCTCTATTGTTGTTGTGGTTTTGTGGTTGTAGCGGTTTTCCAACCTCGCTTATAGAAGCAGGCGAGACCATCTTAAGTTTGCGAAATCATCGAGGAAACGAGCTAGATTAGAGGGAAGGAGAATTAGATGAGTAGGTTTCAGAAGGAATGCAAAGATGTGGTTAGTCTCGTGCGGGATCTCGTGCAGGGTATGTCGGAGTCAATCAAGTGTAGATATGTAGCAACTAAGTCGAATTGTGCCAGTATTACTCGGATTTCAAAACTATTCCTCCCTTTCCGCCATAGGTATATATTACAAATTACTCGTAAAACTGTTGCTGATTGAGAGCCATTTTGAAGAATTGACCTTCACAACAAAATATGTACAGTATGTATGTACCTATATACATATATGAACGCTTGTCAAGTTTTCTCATCGAAAGTCCATTAAAATAGCTTAAGTAACCGAGGTACTTTACTATTTTATATCCAAAAAGTTCGATTATTTTTGGGACACATCGTGTACATAGGTACATAGTACCTCTAAGGAGCACAGCGCACAGTAAAACACATTTCTCTGACACTTAAACATTTTTGCAAAACCAGAAAAAGATGAAAAATGATTATGTTTATAAACCAATGATTACAAAACAATTCTATTATTATTATTAATATTATTATTATTATTTACTACTATTTCTAGGACATTCATACAAGAAATATGATTGTAATTACAACACTTATTTCTATAATATTTAAGGTATATTTTGCTAAAAACAAAAACAATACATTACTATATAAAAACTGATACGTACATAGATATCTTACCAATATAATTATTTGTACATATGTGCTAAAACTTGCATACATAGTGCATACATGATGCACTAAAGTATTTTTTTAATAATTTTTTTCGGAAGAGATCACACATTAAATAACTAAATATTTAATTTTCGTAATTACATATATGGTATATGTACATATATTAAACACAAATGGAACGGAAAGGAATTGAAATGGGAGTATTTTCTAGAATTGAACAATTTAAATTAATTTAAAATTTCTGTATAATTAATTCTGCTGCTTTTGAATGTAAAAAACTAAATTTGTTGTCTTTTTAAAATATTATTATAATGTTCCTTAAAATAAATCGGTAAAAGGTTATACTCCGAATATGGTTGTTTTCATTGTGCACATCGGTGAAGTTTTATATTTAAAAGTATGCACACTTTTTATTTATATTTGATTTTTATAAATATATTTAATCTAATATTTTTTTACAATGCAATCCCAAAATTTTCTGATTAAAATCGCATATAAAATGTGATAAATTTCCTATGCAGGTGGTTTACAAATCTCTTATCATAAATAGGTGGTTACAGTTGCACTTTTGTATTTATTTAGGAATGATTTTCTAAAAAAATATTATTTAACTATCGTCATCATCCGTCAACGGGTTACATTATTCAATTCATCTAGTTATTTGCTCGTTAATAATTAGACACAATTATGTAAATACACAGATCACAAAAACAATTTATAAACTTTATATATATTAATGTCTTCATCGCTAAATTTAAAAAAAAAAAATAATAATAATACATTTAATAGTAGTTGCCTAGGAATAAATGCATGTAAAGTATGTATAATATTTGTAGGTGTGTACTATGAACTTTGGCTGCTTTTACTAATTCATTTGAGAAATTAAACAAAATTCCTTCAATAAATACAACCACATCTAGTATAGATATATCTAGATAAAGCGAAGCACTTTGTATACAGGAAACATGTTTATAATCTTATCGCTTGTATGAAACACCTGTTTTAGCTTTGCCTGTGCGTATTGTAAAAGTGTGATTATAATGGGTTAATTAGTGAAAAATTTAACACAAACAATTCAGATTTGGATATGATAAGATTTGGTTAGTAATTAAACGTTCGAGGCAAATATTGTCATAATGCTAATTATTATTAAAAGTGAGAAATTATAAAATAAATAAAATTAACATATACAAATGACAGTGAAAATGTGAAATAAAAAATTAGTTAATTAAAAAAATAAAAAATAATTAAAAAAAATAAAAACTAAAATAAAAACTTATTTAAGAAAATAAAAATAAACAAAAATTAATTTAAAAAATTATTTAAGAAAATAAAAAATGATTAATTAATATACAAATAACAGTTAAAATGCGAAATAAAAAATAAAATTATTAAAAAAAAATAAAATAACAATTAATAAGAAAAATAAAAAAGAAAATTAAAATTAATTTAATAAAATAAAAAATTATACAAAAATTATTTTTAAAAAATTATTTGAGGAAATAAAAAATGATTAATTAATATACAAATAAAATAAAATAAAAATGAATTAAATAAATTAAAAAATTAATATAAAAAAATTGTTCAAGAAAATAAAAAATGATTAATTAATATATAAATAACACAGAAAATAGGAATAAAAAGGTTAATAATTTAAAAAAATAAAAATGAATTTAATAAAATAAAAATTAATTTAAAAAAAATTATTTAAGAAAATAAAAAATTATTAATTAATATAAAAATAACACAGAAAATAAGAAATAAAAAATTTATTATTATCAAAATAAAATAACGATTAATTTAAAAAAAAAAAAAAAACAAAATAAAAATTAATTAAATGAAATGAAAATTATTTAAGAAAATAAAAAATGATTAACCAATAGACAAAAACCATGAAAATACGAAATAATAATTAAAAAAATAAAATGACTATTAATTAGAAAAATAAAAAACGAGATTAAAATTAATTTAATAAAATAAAAAATTAAATAAAAATTAATTTAAAAAAAATATATAAGAAAATAAAAATTATTAATTAATATACAAATAAAAAATTAAATTATTAAAATTATATAAAATAAAATAAAAATTAAATATTAAATAAAAATTAATTTAAAATAAATTATTTAAGATTATTAATATTGATTAATTAATATACAAATAACAGTGAAAGCGCGAAATAAAAAATTAATTAATTATTGTAAAAAAAATTAATTGAAAATAAATAAAAAAAATGGTTAATTAATATACAAAAAACAGCGAAAACTCAAAATAAAAAATGAATTATTAAAAAAAAATAAAATATAAATTAATTTAACAAAAATTTTAAAACGTAATAAATTATAAAAAAATAAAAAGAGTATAAAATATTAATTTAGAAAAACTAAAAAATCTAAACTATTTTATTTTAAAGAATAAAATACTAATTAATTTTTAAAAAGTTAATATAAACAAAAATAAAAAAACAATTAATTTAAAAAATAACTAATTAAAAAAATGAAAAACTAGCTAATTTAAAAAAAAAATAAAAAATAATTTATATAAAATTGATTAAAAATATAAAAAATTAATTTAGAAACACTAAAAAAATAACTGACTCAAAAAATAAAAAAAGTAATTTAAAAAAATAATAATATAATAAAAAAAAAAAAACAATTAATTTAAAAAAGTAAAAAATTAATTAATGAAAAATAAAAGATAATTAATATGCAAATAACAGTGAAAAAGCGAAATAAAAATTAACTAATCAAAAAAAATAAACAACTAATTAATTAAAAAAATAAACAACTAATTAATTAAAAGAAATGAAACAAAAATTAATTTAAAAAATAAGAAACTAATTAATTTAATAAAAATAAAATATAAAGTTAATTAATTTTGAAAAATATTAATAAGTTTAAGAAAAAATTAATTTAAATGAAAAGTTTAATACATAAAGACATAACCCCCGAATATTTGAAAAAAAAAACAAATAAAATACCTTTTTAAAAATTTGGAATAGGAATTTAAAACAAAAAAAAAAATAAAAATAAAAAACCAGCAATTTTCTGGCATAAAAACTATATGCCTTAATTTTATTTATTTACTTCAAATTTAGTTAGCATAAATTTCCTCCGTCCTATTTCAAGTCAATTTCAAATGATATTACACATTTATAAGACCCAAGGAAGTTGTTCGTAATACTCTCGAAATATATATATATTTTAAACACTAGTTATCTTAAATATTAATAGGTGGTTGTATTGTTCCTTTGTGACACTTCACTGTAGTATAACAGTTAAGAAATTATACAGTTTTCATTCAATAAAAAATAAAACATATTATCACTGCCATTGTATTTAACTTCAATTGGACATTGTGCGCCATTCATAAGCATCATAGGAAAAGTTAATTTTTTTTCTTCTTCAAAATCATTTCTATAATCTTAGAATTTAATATTTATGTATATTTTTTTAGCAAATATAATATTTATATATTTTAGCAAATATACTTGCATGTACATATGTATATATCAAATACACAAAAAAAATTTGCGCGTTGTTTCTTCATAAAAAAAACACTCCAACTTGTGAATTTTATATCTAATGACTGTAAAAAGCTACAATCTTGTCGTTTGTACGCTTTACTTATGAACTACGCATGTGCGCATGGATAAAATTTGTTATGGATGGTCGCACGCTCGCTCGCTCACTGATTTTTTGCTCAATCAAATGTTGCCTGAACGTTTCGAGTTAATTTGTTTTTATGTGATTCTGCGTTTCAGAACCATAGGAAGATGCTTTACTAATTTTTGACATATTTATTGATTTCACCATCATGATGTAAACTAAAAGAAATAAAGAATGGAAAGTGCATAAATTTTTAAGAAATTAAAAATATTTTTTTTTTGTGCACTCACTTGCCAAAAGTATGCCGATCGCAATAGAGAGACCAATCCAATTTTGTGACCAAAATGAGGATACCAAATAATAGAGTATTAACGATATCGTGAACAACGCCCATAGTGCAAAATTAATCAAATTGTATGGACGATATTTAAAGTGATTTACAGGCACCTCCTTAAATCCAGAGGTTTCAAAGAAACTGCCTGTTGTATGGAAGCTATCGATAATGCGATCCTTTTCGCGGAATAAATTTTGTAGCCACTCAGCAGCCGCTGTTTCGTCCTCAGGTACAACTTCAAGTGGTATACGACGAATGAACATAAAACCCTCTACTGGCAAGCCATTTAAGATGGTAGAAATAGTCGGTGGGTTCTACAAATGCATAAAATTCAAGCATAATACATAATTACAATTATATAAGTAGGTGATGAATCATTAACTTGCGTACAAACCCACCTTTGCATCCTTTTTAAAGGCCAAACTAACATCATAGATGGCTGGACAGCGACCACGCAATGTTGGCAGACTAGCAGTGAAGCCTTTCGTACGTGGAATTAAATGATGTTTCAATACAGTCATGCCACGCTCTTGTGCGAACTTAACGGAAGCCTCATGTTTTTTCGGTGTGAAACGTGTGCCTTCGGCATTTAACAACAACCATGTGGGATCGGGATATGCAAATACTTCTTTGAGTTGACGTGCAATAATTTCCTTATCTTTATCATAGGAACGTTCCAAAAAGACAAATTCAGCGAAATACCATGCCCAACCAATGGCGGGCACATACGATATGGCTTTCTTGGCATACGCTTTACAATTGCCCAACACGCCATTCTTTTCAGTAAACATCCAACCGGCCAACCAATCAATTTCGTATGCATGATTCATTATAAGCAAACAATGCTCTTTGCCACTGAAATTTTTCAAGTCATCTGGATCCATATAAACATGTAATTTACTATTCGAATACCACTCAGCAACAAATAGTAGTTCTAAAATTAAAAAGAAAGTTGAATGAATTATACTACACTGTATGTATGTAACAATGTACTTACGTGAGTTTAACGAATAGCAAAGATAATACATTATACGTCTAAATAAGACAACATTGAAGGGTTTCAATGTTAAATGCAATATTAGTTGAACCAAATTGATTACCAGACCAGATATGAAGAAGGTGATGGCTATGCATAAGTGTGTCAGTCTTAACTTTTTGAGTGCCGCAAGTGAAGACATGATTGCCCTTTATTGCTGCTAAATATGTTTTGTTATAAATTTAATTTTTCTGTAAAAAAGATAGATAAAATATATACATACATATATATTTAGATGGAAAAATACAATTTTTGAGAATGTTTTAAGTCAATATATGCACATATACATAAATTTAAATTTTTTTTTATGAATTTACTTAATTTTTTGCACCTCTCAGAGCAAAAATATCTTTCAGCAAAGGTTTGCACGCATATATGTATGTATGTATGTACATTAATTCAATAACACTTTATTAATTTTTAATTTTACGTTAGTAACAAGCATACGCACCAACACTACAATTTAAACTAATGTATTTAGAAACCTTTATACTGTATAATTGTTAAGTTTATCGAAGCGAAAATTTGCTTCTAAAATTGTTTTTTTTTTCTTTTTTTTATAAAATCAATAAGAAAGCATAAAGATATTAATCGATTGAGCGTTATACATCATCTAAATACAAAGTCGACAATTTTCAAGTATAGCAGCAGTAAAAACAGTAATAGCTCTTATCTAGCTATTATTTTTCTTTTTATATCAACATATTTACATATGTATATTCCTTAATATACGACCGTAGTTTGTATATAAATTAAAATATTTATGTATATATGTTTCTATGTATGTGAAGTGGAGCGATAATGTCGATTATCGGTTAATTGAAACTTTCTGTTGACGCCGCCAAATTTCTCACACGAATTAATAATCATTAATTACGAATTATAGTATAATTGGTATAATTATTATTGAGCTAAGCAAAGTCTAAATTGTAAATTTGTTATAAAAAAAGTTTTTCAAGCAAACAGCACTGATGCGATAATTTTTCATTTGTATTTGAGGACTAAATTCATTACTTTATGTTATAATTAATGCAATAACATATGTTAAATACATAGCAACGAGATAAGATCTATCTCAAATAGTTGCCCCTTTCAGTTTCCTTTTTCAATGTCTGTAGAAGATGCTTTTCATAATGCCTTTAGTATTTATAAATGTATGAAGGTAGGTACTTAAAGCACGACTAGTAAGTCATTAACCACTGAATTTTTGAATCATTTAAGTTTTTATATCGCCAGCAAACTGGGACACTGTAAATACAATAAAAGGAACAACATGTTGATCTTCTGGCGTTGAATTTGCTCACCGTATCAAAGATCAATACCTAAGAAAGCCCAAACAATTGATCTCAAAATACATGAACACACTATACTATTATAAATCACTAATTTGCTGAGTCAACATTCTTATATACATACATACATACGAGTATGTACATACCTACATGCATATTTAAGCAAAATGTGTAAATGTAAATGTGCTATTTTCGTAGAAAGAAAAAAGAATTGAAAAAATACTAAATGTAAAAACGCGCACAAGTACTTACATATATGTACTATACCATATACAAACATATGCACGTATATATTTATGTATGTATATGGTGAAGCAAGTGTTTAAGCAGTTTTTGCAAATAAACAAAATTTGCTCATCACTTGCCTTTTGCCTTACGATTTTATTGCAATCTTTATAGTTACATTAGGTAAATCTAAATTTATACTATAGAGGTATCTGAATTTTAAATTGATGTTTAGATGCCTATCAGTAATTTTTTTTAATCGAAAGTTCGTGAGCGGCATAAGTCATTATATAATTACGCATATTTTCTGGGTATTTTTAGAAAAGCAAATTATTTATAAGAATTACACGCAAAACTAAAAATTTCCCGGTTTATGTTACACACTTTAAATTTTTGTTGTGGCACACAAAAAAAACCATTTAAACACTGTTTTAATTGTACAAATATTTACAAATACATTTACGTACAATTTACTGTGCCCATAACAAAGCGATTATAATAATAATAAATAAACACACAACAATTTTACTTTATATGTGAATGGTTTTTATATGATAATTGAAATATGAATTGTTGCTATTTAATTTTAATCGCTTTGATAATGCGCTTAGTCAATGTATTGTGGTTTGTTTACAAACGGGGGTCTTTATACGACATCTTGACCCTAGAAAGAAAACAATTTTTGACAGTTCACTCTACCAATGCTACGTCATTATTAAATAACATTCTTAATGACAAAACTAGTATTCATTACTCAATTTCTGTCTAAGATGTAAGCAGATATTTTTAAAGCAGCTCCGTACATTCATTAAATGTGTAGGCAGGTATACGTCGCACCTGCTGTATAATGATACTAAGAATTGACACCAAAAAATTAGTTTACGTAGTTTCTTTAATAGAGAAACAAAATATGTGTAAATAAATTTAAATATGTTTTATGACATATAATTATTAAAAAATGTAAATAAACGTTTACCTCTCAGAAATTTATTTATTACCTGCCATCCACGTAATATCTAGAACATGTATCACGCAACTAGTGCGAAAAGCAACTATCGCACTACGCACTTTTCAAACTATTTAATCCAGTTAACTTACTCGGTTATTGTAAGCAAAACACAGAAATGTTGCAAGTTTTATATATACGTTCAGTTATAATTTTTGATATACCTTTTTTGTCCAATATAAAAGTATCAAAATAAAATTCCGTAATTTAAAAATTTCGCTCAAATCTAAAATTACTAATATCCGCCGAAAACACAAACCCGAGATAAAATGTCAATTGTCATATGGTCTCATTCACAGTGCTGCCAGTATGGTGAATACAGACCATTAACCCTTCAAGTTTGATGTTTAAATTAAAAACCTTTTCAAATTATACGGTGCAAAAAAACCGGTTCAATATTCCCACTTGCCAAAGTATTTATAAATTAAAAAAAAAAAAAAAAAACAACAAACAAATTGCACAAATAAAATAAAGGAATTATATAAAAAAAACCGTATTTCAATAAGAAGCATTGACTCAAACCAATGAACATGTTTCTATTAAATTATTTTTTGATCAAAAGCGAACGGCTTATGGATTTTTAAGAGGACCTTTTCTTTCATGCCAGATATGCCCTCTGAGGGACTAACATTCCCAGCAGAGGGAAAACTAGAGAAGTTAATTTATTTTTCTTTAAAAGGTATTTCATATAGTTCTGGATGGCCAGGACAAAATATTTAGATTTTCTGAAAAAATTAAGGAAATAAATAGGAACACAAATCAGCAAAGGGTAGACGGGTTCAAAAAGATGAGAAATGGCGAAAGAAAATTTCGTAGAGTTACCTGAATTCATCTCGGACCTCAAATCCAATCTGTAACGCAACGAGGTGTATAAGTTCTATTTACCGTCGGCTCAAGTAGAGGTATGACATTCTCTAATAATTTGGAGCGACCTCAAATTTTTGGCTTAAAACAAATATAACGAACACCCAATATTTTATAGCGCAACAAAGTTGTTGGTGTTGCTTATCATTTGGATCAAATACAAAAATAAATGTTACACTGGAACTTAGCTTATTCATAAGGTATAAAATTCGACGGCGTTATTTTATTATCATAGGACGTCTTCATAGTGCTGCCAATTTCATTAATTTAAAAAGTTATTTGACACTTCTAGCAAAATAACTAATCAATAGGCGAATGTAAATTTGTTATCAGATGCCGCAAAACTTCATTGATAATTCTTAATAAAGTTAAATGCACATTAGTGGATTAACATTTTGAGTAGTTTGGACCTTAATCATAGTTAGTAAGTGGAGTACATACAAAGGTCAACTGTCAACAAAATTTTACAAATCCATTTAACAAAAAAAAGGAAAAAATAAAATAAATAAAGTTTTTTGATCGGAGCTTACAGAAAGTTTTCCATCAATTATGCGACTTACTATTGTTCCTTCCAAAGAAGGAGAATTTCCACGTATGTATCATTGAAGATCTTTGTCTTTATTCGATGCTTAACACCAGGCCAATTACGGCACGCACAAATCAAAGTTCAAAATCCTACAATCACCCCTTCTTCATTTAAGTACTGTAGCACTTAAATTCTCTGGCTTTTGATACACAGTCAAACAAACTATGCTTATTATTATGGTTAATGTTCTAATATAATGGTTAATGTTTAGTCTCTAACAATTTTATTTAAATTGTAATACCATAGGCCTTAACAAGCAAAGAATGGATTTTAAAGAAGACATGACTCGACGTTATCGGCATGCTGGCGATTTAACGGGTGAACCACCAACTCGTGAGGTAAATATTAAAGAATTAATAAAAACTTATCCTACTTACTACAACGTACTTTTAGTTTGCGGAAATTACCATACCTGTTCCATGGGGTCATTTATCCGGTAAATGGTATGGCCCGCAAGATGTTCAACCCATACTCGGTCTACATGGTTGGCAAGATAATGCGGGAACATTTGATTTACTTGTGCCACTCTTACCCCCGGACGTGCCTTTTCTTTCTGTAGACTTACCCGGTCATGGGCTCTCTTCTCGTTTACCAGATGGTTGCTACTACAACGTGACCGACAACTTGTACGTGATATTAATTATAATGAAGCAATATAAATGGCAAAAAGTTTCTCTAGTCGGTCATTCTATGAGTTCAATCATCGGATTCGTGTTCGCTGCAGTTTTTCCTGACAAAGTGAATATGTTTATCGGTTTAGATGCATTAAAACCACACCAAAGACCGCCCAACAGTACAATACGTACAATGGAAACGAGAATGGATGAATTTTTGAAAGAGGATGAACGTAACCAATCGAAAGAAGAACCACCAAGCTATTCTTATGAAGAACTTATTGAACGAATTTTCATTGGTACATTCCATTCCATTAATAAAGACCTCTGTAAACATATGCTGGCACGTAACATCAAAAAATCGGAAAAATATCCAGAGAAATATTTTTTTAGCCGGGATCGTCGCTTGAAGTTTTACAATTATATGGTTGGTTCACAGGAACTTTGTATTGTAATGGCTAAACGTATAGAGTGCCCTTATCTGTTTATTAAGGCACGACAATCAAGTTATTTTGAGGATAAAAAGTATTATGATGAAGTACTGGCAATCTTGCAAAGCAAGACGAATTTTGAATACTTGGAGGTTGCTGGTTCACATCATGTCCACATGAATAACCCGGAACGCATTAGTAGTCATATTAATGACTTTATAAAACGATTTGGTCCGGTATCTAAGCACAGTTCGAGCAAATTGTGAATTAACATTGTATACATTTACATTTGTATTATCTTTTAATATTCGGACGTTTATATAAATAGCGCAATTTATATGTATATACATATATTATACTGTATGAGTATCTGTAATTACTTGTAAATAGTAGATGTTACGTGAACAAAAAAACAATTTTCCCATTTAAATATAAATTTATAGCTTACGTGATTAGAACTTAACTCTTTTTTTCGTGCAAATGGAACAGCAGCGATATCCAAGCCGCTTCCGAACTACTGTTGGAATTTTAAGAGAATGAAAGAAAGCGCTTTCTCATCAAAAATACACCCATATCGCCGCATACGGAAAAGACTAATACAATTCCTAAGTGCTGTTCGAAACAAAATGTTAATTCAGAACCTCCCCTCGTAGCAACCACCTCAGTTATAAAAATGAAACTCAATTCCTTATACTAAAAGCCGTCACAGTGCTTACTAACACTAGCGTACTATTCTCACCCCTGTTATTGTAAGGTGTGTTTACGAAAGCAGTTCTGTCAAACAGTTCCATACCCACTAAAACGAACGCATTCAACAAGTTCTCTCTGGTTCGTGCCAGCTCGTTTTCTGGGTCTTCAGTTGTTGTTGTCGTTGTAACCGCAAAAATATTCCCCAAAGTAATTTTTGCGGAATGTTGTGGGAGTGAAAGTCCTTGGCCGATATTGGAACGATGATGCCCGAATAAATGTTTCTCATAGAAATCCATCAGTCTTTCGGAGGCTGCCTAGGATAAACAATATGTCCTTCCTTCCATTTTTTTTTGGGAAAAACTCAATCGGAAATCGCTTCAGCGGTTATAAAGCATGAATCACATATATGTACGAGTATGTACATATGTATATAGTTACAAATGAAAGAAAAAGTCTATTATGGTAATATGTATGCATATATGTACGAGGGGCGACTAATATTTTCGCGACTTAAAGTACTTAATGAAACAAATGTATAGTTTCATCTTTTTTCATTTTTCAATATAGTCTCCCTCAAGTGAAATACACTTTCCACATCTTGAATACAATGCCTTTACACCACTGAAAAAATATTCTATACATTTCTCTTCAAAATGGTTTTCTACGGCCGCTTTCATCTCACTGTCGTCTAAAAATCTTCGTCTCCGTAACTCTTTTTTTTAATTTAAAAAACCTAGTAGCTTTTAAGGCATCCCTGAACGGTATGCGTTGTCTTGAAGAAACAGCACGCCGTGCGCTAACTTGCCACGTCTCTTCTGTACAACTGTCTCACGCGCCTGACTCAACAAATTAGCATAATACTGGCCGTTCATTGTAGTTCCCTTTGGCAAGTAATCAATTGATAATATTTCCTCGCTGTCCCAGAAAATGGCAGCCATAATCTTCTACGCCGACTTTTCTACTTTGATTTTTTTTTCGCGGTCTTTCTCCTTTTTTTATTTACTGCATCGACTCTTGTTTGGCCTTGGGATTATCAACTCTTACAATTCCAGCGGCGTGAGCATACGCGGTACTCAACGCGCACTATTATTTTTTCTTATATTCAATGTTCATGCAAAATCTCTCCAGCTCGTTCTTTGCTAATCTGTAAGCCATCAGCTACAATTTAATTCTTCGATCAGCCAGTACTAATTTATCGACTTTCTGAAGATTTCCACCGTCACCGCAATTAGTATTATCAGTAACGAGATGATGTGTTCTCTCTACCTATCCCGGTCGCTAGATTATCAGCCGCTCCTCATATGTATGTACATACATGCTCGTATTTGCCAATATAACAAGAAGAAGAAGAAGCACAAGTCCGAAACAGGTGTGATGTAAAGAATTCGCAAATATTCGTTCGCAAGAAAAACAAACACATACTCATACATACATACATATGTAAATCAATTGAGTTTCTCAAGCAACTCTCGGTCAAGGCCACCACGTTGAAATCATTTATTTGAAACTATCTAGTGTAACTAAGTGATTAATAATGAAATTAATCGTATTGAAAATAATCAAAAGAATGCGGTTTATCTACGCCGAACGGTGAACTCATCAGTTATTGGAAAATAGCAACAACTCACATTCAAGAAGAGCCAATAAATATGTATAAAAAATATATATAAATGAATATTCAAACACATAATGACAGAAAGGTTATTAAATTAATAATTTTTTATCGCTAAAGTTGAAGTTTGTAAAAATGATCATTTGATAATATACTCCTCATACTATACTACTCATCATAACCAAAACTCGAGTAGTTAATTTAAACTGTCATTAATTATAAACAACAGTTGATTTCTTGCGTTCATTAATAAATATATATGAATGTGTGCATGCATTTTTTTTTGCTGTTTCAGCCTACTAAATATGGAAAAGAGTAAGCAGCAAGTTTTTGATTAGCATTAATCGTCATTAAACGCCGGTTGTCATTGAATTCCATTCTTGTCGTCGATACCACCGCTAAAATTACCGGAAATGCGTTTTATTTACTACACGTACAAAGATCTTTATGAAAATGATATTAAGAATACTCTTATACATTTTATTTCATAGTGGCGGCCGCAATTGCCGTGTAGTTAGGATTGCGTACTGCCATTCGGTAGGCCAGGGTTCAAGTCCTGATTCGACAGACATTCAAAATTATAGAAAATTAATTTTTCTTATTACTATCACCCACCAGCAGGGATTGTCAACAGCTCTAACATGAAATAAAAAGCTTCTCATAAAAGTCCATCAGCCGTTCGGACGCGGCATAAACTGTAGGTCCCTCCATTTCTTGGAAAAACATCAAGATGCATACAGCAATTTGGACAGGAAGATCGGCCGAATATCACTTCAGTGATTACAAAGCGCCAATTTATTATTATTATACATAATAGAACTGATGATGGTACATCCATCAGCTACTTTGCGAATGAAAGCATGCCCGGTGACTAAAACCTAAGCGTGCTTTGCCCAAACCATAAAAAAGAGGACCCCACAGTCTCCAGCGATTACCGTGGGATTATTCCCTTAAATACCGCATATAAGGTCTTATCGAGTGTATTGTGTGAAAGACTAAAGCCTATATTCAACAAACTGATTGGAGCCCATCAGTGTGACTTTAGACTTAACAAATCTGCCATTAACCAGGTGTTCACCATACGCCAAATCTTGGAAAAGACCCGTAAAAAGAGAATTGATACACAAAACCTTTTCACCGATTTTAAAGCTGCCATCAACAGCACAGTAAGGAGCTCCCTCCACGTCGCTTTGTCTGACTTTGGTATCCCTGCAAAACTTATACGGCTTTGTAAACTGACGCTGGAAAACACCAAAAGTGCAATAAGAATTAGGAAGGACTTCCCGAGCCGTTTGGTACCAAGCAAGGTTTTAGAGAACTGCAGACTTGAATAGAGAACATACAATCTCTATAAGAGTGTACAACTGTTATCGTATACGAATGATATTGATAGCATAGGCCCTAACAACCACGCCGTTCTGCTTTCCCCAGACTTGATAAAGAAGTAAAGAATATGGGTCTGGTTGAGATGAAATATCTCTTCTCATCAAAACAAACAGTCGTCGCAGTCGGAACTATGCTCCCATGCCACTGTTGACAATCCAAAATTCGTCTATTTAGGATCCAGCATTAACACCAATAATAATGACCACCTTGAAGTCCAACGCTAAGTAGGCAAAGTAAAATTCTCTCTCGACGAACAAAGACCAAACCATACAGGCCCCTTATCATCCCCATCCTACTGTATGGACGATGTCGACATCTGATGAGTCGGCCCTGAGAGCGAATACCGTAGACGATGACATTGGCATAGTTCAGCGAATAAAGACGCAGTGACTGTGCTGGCTAGGTCATGTTGTTCGAATGGATGATTATGAATGGCTAAGAAGAAGAGTTGTTCGTATTTGAATAAAAAATATATCGGAATACTGCACTGATCAGCAACTTGATATAAGAGAACTGTAGAACGCCATTGCAAGCTCCCTACTTACCACCACTGAAGCGAATAGTATTCGAAAATATCGGTAAAGCAAGTGGCAGCATATCGAACTGCAGTGGAGAGAGGACAGACTGCCTACCTCGGGACGATGCGATCTACCGCATCACGTGTCGTGTAGCATAGATACCGAGAGCTGAAGAAGGAAGCAAGAGGCAATTGAAAGAAGCCGAAATGCATAAGTATAAGTAGCCTGAGAAGCTGGCGAACAAGTTAACGCTCGAGAACTCTGTGAAAAAAATTCGTTGACTGGCGGAAGATGTCAAGACCGGAGCATTTATATTGAATTTATGGTGGGAGACGTTTCCACGCTGCTTAACGGCAGTGAAAATGTAATACCCGGAGATTTTTCATTTCCCGACTGTAATGAAGTTCGATTGACCGCTTAAAGTTTAACAATTTTTCGGCCGAGCTCCTCCTCCAATTTGTGGTTTTTCGTCTAGATGTTTTTCCAACAAAAGGAGGGAGCTACAGTTTATACTAAGCCGCCTCCGAACGGCTGTTGGGCCTTTATTTCAAGTCCGAAATACATTTTAACTTAATTTTTTATTTAAATGAATTTTCATAACTTTTGTATGTTGGTGGCACCGGGATTTGAACCCGAGCCTTCCGAATGTCAGTACGCAATGCTAACAACTCGGCTACCGCGGCCGCTGAGTGACTTTAGATCTGGTAAATTCCCAAAGAAGCTGGGACACATCAACTCTTTTTCGATTTTAAAACTGACTTCGATAGCAGCATTGGAAGCCATATATCTGAATTTGGTATTCATGCAAAACTAATAAGCCTATTCGACGCTGAGCAACACAAAAAGCTCCGTCAGAATTGGAAGCTCCTCTTCCAACACTGTGCTCGATACCAAACGAGGTTTCAGACAGGGTGATTCCTTATCGTTGCTGCTGAACTAAACAGAGAAGAGAGTGTAGTAATGATCTCTTTGATATCTTTGGCCTCAACAACCACGTAGTTTCTGTTGGATTACAAGACGAAATACCTCTTTTCACTCAATATTTTAATCAATGCATTCGTGGCTCCCACGTCACTGTGGACAGTCACAACTTTGAAGTCATGGAATATTTTCTTGGAACCAAAATTAACACCAAACAACAATCTTATTTTTTGCACACATTGCACACAAAATTACACGGTGTGTCCCAAAAATAACCGAACTTTATATTTAAATCATACAACATGAATTGAAAATTTGTATTAAAAATTTTACAACATTAAAAAGATACATTCATCCTCTTTCAAACGCACCTAACTTCATGTAAGTCGGATGACAGATGTAAAAGTGACAGCCATTTCAATAAAACCAAAAGTGTGCTAATGGTTCCAAAAAAAAAATGGAACAAAGAGCAAATATAAAATTTTGTGTCAAACTTGAAAAAAAATTGAAATTGAAGTTTAAAAAATTAAAAAAAAAAAATTGAAAAAAATGAAGCAGCCGTAACCGAGGTACTGAAGAACATTTCTATAAATGACATAAAAAAATCTATGCATGCGCTGGTTGATCGTTCCAAACGTTGTGTTGAGTCAAATGGAACCTATTTTGAATAAATAATAACTTTCAAAGATAATATAATGTGTATTTTACTATTTTATTTCCAAAAAGTTCGGTTATTTTTGGGACACACCGTGTACACTTGTCAACAAGTTTTACTTTGGACTGAGTAAACAATTGAAAAGTAAAGTTCTCTCTCGACAAACAAAGGACAAACACTACAATTCGCTCATCTTTTCCGTCCTGCTATACGGTGTGGAAGCCTGACCGATGACTAGTTTCGAATGGTTGAAATCTTTATAGCTTTGATAATATTCGTTGCAGTACTTGCCCATAGAGTTACAGAAAAAGAAAAATCTACATCTCCTTGCAAAATTCAAATGGATAAGCGCCTGTCTTCAGTTGATATCTTCAACCGTCGATGCTATCGTGAACTCGGCTATAATCGCATACGCCAATAAGGATGAAGAAATAATTTTCAAATAAAAAATACCCAATTTTTATAAGCATTTCTCGTCACCCCAAATGAAGTATGGCAAAAAAGTAAAAAAAAGAAAAATAGCAAAGCAGTATACAATGACGACCTTCTCTTTTATTTTAATTATTAAATTTTATTTATTTAAACTTTATGCGCCAACTTACAGGTAAATACACGTATGTACATATGTTGTGATAAATGTAAAGAAAAAATCAATAAGATTTGTAAATCTTGCAAAAGAAATTTACCATTTGAGCTGTTAATGTGACGCTGTTGTTGTTGTTTTTGTTGTTGTTGATTATAGCGAGCGGCGCCTCTGATCCGTTTCTTTCGTCATTTTCCACATTCGCATGCATGCAGTATTTACACATGAATATCTCTGCATAATTGGTTAAAAATAAGATTGCTATTAAAAACCAGATTACAGAAAAATAAAGAAGCTCAAAATTTAGCCACCAAACGTCACACATGCACACACACGAGGGGATTAGCAAAAGTTCGGTAAGTTGACCAGAAAAAAAATATTTTTTGTATTTATTCGTAATCTTTGACCTTCTTTATCTTCTGTACATAGATCTACTACTGAAACAGTCTTCAAAATCTAGCTTTTTAATCATCTCCTCGTTGCTATTAAAGACTTTTCCTTTTAATTTTTTCATTTTCGGAAATAACCAGTAATCACAAGGCGCTATATCCGGGGAATATGGTGTTGGATATATTTCTTCGATCCCAAAGATCGCAATAAAATTAGTCGTTATTTCAGCTGTGAGGAATGGCGCGTTGTCATGATGTAAAAAGTAGCGCCGCAAATCCTCTTTGCTCCTGTTTTCCAACAAACTTTTGAAAACTTTTGTTAAGCACTCTTCGGCGTATTATTTCGCAGTTACCGTCTGACCCTATTCCAGTGGAATATATCAGCTACGATTTTAGATCGGGTGTAGTAAGTGACATCATTACTTTTGCTGCTGAATTTTGTTGCTTAGATTTTACGGGTGCGTTTGCTACTATTGGGCTCTATACCATGGTCTGCTGTTTGATTTCTCGATCGTATTTATAGAACCAAGATTCGTCACCCGTAACGACTTTACTATAATTGCTAGACCGACCATTTTCGAATTTATTTATGAAAAATTGAACAAATTGCACTCGAGCCTCTTTTTGGGCCTCACTTAAAATTCGTGGTACCCATCGAACAGATTTCTTCGTGTATTCCAGATGATTACTAAATAATCGCGAAACAGCCATGACATTCACGCCAAATTTTCTTGTGTCAATTGTGATTTTTCCTCTGTTTTGGATTTCACCAGAGCTACAGTGACGTCATGAGTGGAAAATTTTGGTCAACCTTCTCGGAGCTCGTCCTCTACGGAGATATGTCCGGCCTGGAATCTTCGAAACCATTTAGTAATATTCTTTACAGACTGTGAAATCGTTCCATAAGCAATTTGATATTCACTACTATTTTTATTGGCTGTAAATTACGCCGAAACCCGAAGAGAATCACATGGCGAATCCACTGACCGAACTTTTGTTAATCCCCTCGTACATATTCGCCGCCCAACACTGACCTACATTTTTATGCCAAAAATCCAATTGAACCTGTTAAAATGTTGACGTGCGGGAGTCAATGCAAGCGGGGAGTTTTATATAAATAAACTTATACATATACATATGCATACTTATGTATAGGTACGTGTATGTATGTACACACACAGTAGCTGATAGCTGGAAGCTGGAGTGGCTTTGTGTTGAGCGCGCTTAGCAGGTGGTAATAAGGTAATAAGGGAGAGGGGAAAGACGAGTAAAGTTGCAATTGAACTTGGGGTCGGTGCGAAAGCGAATTTGGGATATGACGCAGTTCAACACACACGCACACACACTCTTAGTATATATGTACATACATACATACATACATAATTACACATGATAATGATGAAGATGGCAGCAAGCACTTAGCAGCTCAGCGACTCTGCATGAATGGACCTTCATGAGAACGCCAACAACAAAGCATGCGTACTGTGTGGACTTACCTGCGTGTAGGAGAAACAAGTAGCTTACCGTTGTTGTTTCCTATTCTTTTTGAATTTGTATTGTTTGCTTCTTTGTTTTTTTTTTTGCTTGTGCCACAAGCAACAAGCCACCAACATCAGTAAGAAAAAAGTCACCGTAAATGGAAGAAACATCTGAAAAGTTCAACAATGTGCTTGTTGTAACCAGTTCCTGTGTAAACTTCTTTACCTTCAATTTTCGTGTCGTTTACAATTTCCATGTTTTTTGTTTTTGGTCACCATCTTCTCAGCCATTATAGCTGTACAGTTATGTATGTTCTTTTATTTATGCATATTTTAGTATATATTTTTGTTTTTGCTTTTTATTCTTTATAGTTATTGCATAATCTAGACTGAAAGATCAGCGCGCGTATTTAGCATATACATATTTTGAGCGGTACGTGGGCTGCCTAATAAGTTTTATGGTAAGCAATTAAAAGGGATTTTTTAATGTATACATATATAATTGGCGCTTAGTAACCGCTGAAGGGGGACCTATACGGGAAACTACAAATGGGCTGCAACGCAATCAGATTGAAGCAACCCAACCTTAGAAGAATTGTAGTATAGGACACACAAAAATATTTTCTCTAGCAGAAGTGCCAAAGGAGCTGCATTAGACCACCTATGTATGCTTCGACAATCTTTTCTCCATGAGAATACCACACAGACATGATTGGGAAGCCACCAACTGCATCGATTAGGGAGCCATAGCCATCTTCACAGATGGCAAAAAAATCAATCAGGAAAGCCGCCGAATGGCTGCTAAAATCTACGGAAACAGAAAAATTAGTTACGATATATTCCGACAACCAGACTGCCATCAGATCTTTATAAACTAACGGAACCACGTCAAAAGTGGGCATAAAATGCAGAAACAATCTTAAAAAACTCTCAATTAAATCTAGTACTGCCGTGGGCTAGGTACCTGGACACAGTGACATCCCAGGCAATTGCGCAGCAGACGAACTGGCGAGAGAAGAACCCCTAACTAACCTAACCACAATAAAACGAGTACACGTTGCAGGTTTACGTCTGTCCACGGCAAAATACATGCTTAAGCTGGCCTTTGAAACGGAAGCAAACACAAGAAGGCTGACCGAGATCACGTGTAACGTGACCAAACAACTATGGCTATCTTATCCTTCTAGACCAACTCCCCATTAACATAACAACATTCATAATAACAGGCCATTGTTTAATGTGGCTTCATGGCAAAAGAATGTGTTATCACTCTAATGATTTTTGCCGCAGCTGTAGGGACGAATAAGAGGGGGAGTCTATCGAACACTATCTTTGTAACTGCCCAGCCCTGACATCTGCGCGACACAAAACACTTCTTCAACTGTGTCGCTGAGCTAGTCTCAGCGGAAATTGGAAATCTACAATGATTGGCTTTATAATTCACACGAGGTGGTTCGATCATTTGAGAAGGTGAACACAGGAGTCTCACAGCGGTATCACAATGGGCCTATTGGCCTAAGTGCCCAGGTGGTGACCGCATCAACTCAACTCAACTCAACCGCTGAAGCGATTTTCGGCCGAGCTTCACCTCCAATTTGTGGTTTGCGTCTTGATGTTTTAATATCCAACAAATGGAGGGACCCCTGCAGTTTATACTAAGCCGCCTCCGAACGGCTGATGGATTTTTATGAAGAGCTTTTATTTTAAGTCAGAAATACACTCGTAGGGCTTGAAATTCCCTGCCAAAGGGCGACAGAAATTAGGAGAATAAATTTTCGCACTTGGACTCGAACCCAGGTCTTCCGAATAGTAGTACGCAATGCCAAATAGTCGGCTATTGTGAAAAATATTATATTATTCTCAAAAGCAGATGACGTCGTTTTTTTAATGGTTTTAGTTTATGAACAAATTAAATTTCATTCCTAAAGCATCAAAATATCAATTTTTAAGGTTAAGGGCGTTATAACATTGAAAGTAGAAGAAGAGGAAAAGGAAGAAACAATCAATTAAATAAATAAAATTCTTTGACTCTGAATTCTGTTTGTCACCAAACTTCTGGACCGATTTTTATGAAATATTATGTGGGTAGGTATGGGAATCGGGGAAATGGATCAGAGACTGACCTATTCGTAAACGTCGTATTTATGGTTCGATTTACTTGAAATTTTGTAAATACATGATAGCCTTTTGCTTAGATTAGCAGCAACGCAACTTTTGTTTTCGAGAACTGAACCAGTGACCGATGATACTCAGATGGTGTAAGGCCCGGGCTAAATGGTGGGTAAATTAAACTATTCAACCAAGCGTCGTCAATTTCTGCCTGGTCATCAAAGATGTATGGAGTCTAGCGTTGTCACGATCAGCACGATTTTTTGTTGTTGTAAAATAATTAATTGTTGAGCGCTTAGAATTAACTGTTTCGCCTAGTTGTATCAGTTCATAATCAACCATTTCCTTCTAATCCCACCAAACACTCAGCATCACCGTTTTTGTTGTCAATATAGGCTTTGCAGTCGTTTGTGGTGGGTCACCGGTCTTTGATCATTATGGTTCTTTGTTTTATATTCTCGTATTTAACACACTTTGAATTGTTCGCTTTTTTTTGCGTGTCAAAAGCATTTCACAGATGGATCTCATCTGACAGCCAAACATTGAGCATCTTTGGGTAGCCAGGCTCTTTTTAAACGCATCCAAACTGTCACGTGAGTGATGCCTATTGCTTCCCCAATCGACTGATAACTCGACTGTCGGTCTTGCTCTATAAGTTGCAGAATTTCATCGGTTTTTTTTTTTGTGTGTCTCCCACCGTCCAGAACGAGGGAGGTACATCTTTGACATCACAATTTACGGAATGAGACCAAGCACGTTTTGTAGCGCTTTTACCAGTTTTATAGCAAAAAAACTTCTCATAATGTATTTCTTTGGAAGTTTTCACACTAGAAGATGCTCAACGGTGTGGCGGGCCGATTGTTGAAAATGTCGATAAAATTATGGACATTGTCGAGTCCGACCGTCATACGTGCACTGTTTCGATTTTCCAAAAGCTAAACATTGCACAAAAGACCGTAGGAAACCATTTAAAAAGGCTGGTTACACAAAGAAGCTCGAGGTATTGGTGTAACATGAGTTAACGAGAAAAAAAACCTCATGGAACGGATTTCCATCTGGGAATCGTTCTTAAATCGTAACTAAATCGAACCACTTTTGAGGCTAATAGTGACTGGTGATGGAAAGTGGCACACTTACAATAACTTCAAACGAAAACGGTCGTGATCGAAGGAAAGTGAGCCGCCAAAAACGGTCTCCAAGCCAGGTTTGGCGGTCAAGAAAGTTTGGTTATGTGTTTGATGGGATTGGCAAGAAATCATCCACTAAAAGCTGCTCCGCCACAGCCAAACTCTTAATTTGGAACTGTACTGTCAAAAATTGGACCGTCTAAAGGAAGCAATTGCCCAGAAGCGCCCAGCTTTGGCCAACAACAGGTGAATTGTGTTTAAACAGGGCAACGACAGACCACACAAATCGATAGTGACTCGCCAGAAGTTCCAAGAGCCTGGTTGAGAGGTTCTTTGCATCCACGTTATAGTCCGGACCTCGTGATTACCATCAATTTCTGCCCATAGCGAATGAATTGGCTGATGAAGGATTGGCCTCAAGAGAAGCCTGTGAAAATCGATCGAGCTTATGACCATCCGCACTGTAGGCATACAGTGGCTATCAAATAACTGTAAAGAACTATGTATACGACATCAATATCTAAATGCTGAGCCTGTACTTTGAAGCATTGGGGTTTTTGCTGCAATTCGTAATGTGAGCAGCTTTTGGAAGTATTTGGAAGATATTTTCACAAGAAAATCTAAAAAAAACTAACGTATTTTTGATGGCATTAACCTTTGTCTCCCAAACAAAAAAATCTGATCAAGTGATAACTATGCACATATGATTAAATAACTATTTCTTAGAAATAAATTAAAGACGAGGAAAAGTTTTTATTGGCGTTCTTGAGCACAGGAATTGTGAAGCCGCCCATGTGTTAGCGTGCGAACGTTGGACTCAACGGAACGTTGGGAACGTTGCTGACGTAATGGCATATAAAAATTCTTTAAAACGTGTTATTGGTTATGCTTATGATATATATATGCAAATCTATATATATATAAAGGGTAATCCATTTCGAAGTTCCCTACATTTTAAGAAAAAAATATAGAAAATTCAAATTTAATGAGGAGTGTTTTTAAGCATACAAAAGAAAATTCTTTGGCATTTATTTGAAGTGTTGGCCGCGGCTACCTCTCAGATGGTCCATCCGTTGAATCCAATTTTCAACGACTCGTTAGAGCATTTCGACTGATCAGTGGCGAATAAGACGAGTGATGATGTTTTGCTCCAAGAACTGAATCGAAGCGGGATTGTCCGCATGGACTTTAGACATTGCATATTTACACAGGAAAAAGTCTAACGGTGTGGTATCACACGATCTTGGTAACCAATCGACCGGCCCAAAGCGTGAAATTATCTGCTCATCGAAGTGTTATCTCAATAAATCTATTGATTTATGCGATGTGTCGGAAGTGGTGCCGTCTTGTTAAAACCAAATGTCGTCGAGATCACGAGCTTCAATTTCCGGCGTCAAATAGTCGGTTATCATGACGCGATAACGGTTGTTGTTGTTGTGGCGGTTCGTTAACCCCGCTTAGGGACATGTTAATCAATCTAAGACACCTCTAACGGGAGGTCCAGGAAACGTGCTGTTTCGACAGGATCGAACCAGAGGGAGAGGGGGGTTAGATGCGTCGGTTTCAGGGGGCATGTAAAGAGTTGCTTAGTGTCGTGCGGAGACTCTCTACATGCAGGACATGCCTGCTACAGCATACAGACCTAGTAAGTTGCGCCAATGGCGATAACGGCCGCCATTGACGGTTACGTTCTCAGCGAGATCATTTTCGAAAAACTGATGATTCCACCGGCCCACAAACCACATCAAACCGTTGTTTTTTCTGGATGAAATGGCAACTCTTGAATCTCTTCAGCTTGCTCTTTGCCCAAATGCGACAATTTTCCTTTTTTACATACCCACTGAGCCAAAAACTGGCCTCATCGCTGAACAAAATTTGCCTCGAAAACGTCGGATCTTCTTGGAACTTTTCAAGAGCCCATAGAGGGAAGCGTTATCGCTTGGGCAGGTCGAGCAGCTCCAGTTCTTGCACAAGCTATATTTTGTACGCTTTCAATTTAAGATCTCGACGTAAAATGCGCCAAGCCGTTCCATACGTCAGTCCGAGTGCTGTAAACGGCGCCGAATCGTCTCTCTATGGTCTTCGTGTATACTCTCAGCTACGGCCGCTATATTTTCTTCACTGCGTGCTGGACGTGGTCTATTCAGTCGAATATTATCCAATAATGAATGCTGGGTCTCGAGATGCTGATGGTGTTGCGACTAATACGTATATAATAGTAGGCCGATTAGATTATGTTGACCATAAGTTGAGTAAGGCGCATGCTTTAAACGTGAATTTTCGTAATAAAGTTCAACGTTGTGCAGCCGTAAGTCTTTCCATTATGAAATACCAAACAATACAGAACAAAAGTATCAAGACTCACGCGTGATTTGCCAAAAGAAAGGCTATTGAAAAAAGTACCTCTACTTGGATCACCCGTTACATATTTTGATATTTTTTTTACATTTTTTTCTTATCATTTTATACGAGTATGTTATGCGATCTTCATTGTCTACAGCTCTTTCGCATTCTAACCATCTATTGTGAGTTTGCATCTACGAGAACTATCGCGTGAATATCATTTGCATAATAATAATATTGTATATACGTGTATGTATGTCTAGATATTTCACCATTTCAACACATTTATGAGTTCGCCTTTTGTGCTCGGCCATTGTATGATTTCCTTTACCGTTAAGCATCTACATAGGAATATGTGGCTCTATTTACCTCAACACCTTGTGATGCTCGTGTTCTTCAACATGCCATGTGTTTTTTTTGTTTTTTTTTCCCAAATCAAACCATTAAATTTGATAACTTGAAATTCTTTGCATTTTAGTTAAATAAAAAATAGATTTTTTTTTTTTAATTTTTTATTTCCTTTTTTCTATGAGGAAAAATTTGTTGCAATTTTTATTCTAAATATGATTTAATTAATACAATAGGGAAATATGTATGTTTGTTTTGTATGTTGTATGTATATGTACGTATGTGTGTGTGTATGTATGTTGGTATGTGAAACTCGCTTAAATTAAACACGTTTTAGCGCTTCGTCAATGTCTCTTTGCTATTTAATATATAATAGGTACATATGAATATTGAAATTTATTTTTGTTTTTGTTTTTTTTTTTTATGAAAGAATGGCTCTTCATGCAACGTTAAGACATATATATATATATAAATGTGCATAAAAGAATGCAATTTTATACAAATGTCGTTATATACAAAGTTAGTGTGGCAAAAATGTGCGGCTTGTGTGGGACAAATGCTTCCCACCAACCAACCGCTAACACTTCAGAAAACTAGATTGACTAGGTAACTATTTAGATTAGATTTATTAAATAATTCATCGTTGCAATTTAGCTTCCAACTTGGCCATTTCAACTAAATACATCTTCACACTGCACACTACACTACCAGAGTACTTTTGATTTACAACACTGCATTTCTATCATTAAAAGCAGTTCTATCATTCTGTGTAGTGTTCTTCTCTAGCGCCTTTCTCACTCTCCCCCACTCTCTCCCTCTATCTCTGTACTCTCTCTCTCTCTACCCTCTCTTCCACTCTCTGTGCCTTTAACTCCTCTACTTTTACTACTGCTGAATAATTACACAGCTGCTGGATGCGCTGCAATGTATTCCAAAGCGCGCACAATAGCTTCTGGGATTGGTGGTGGTGTTGGTAAATGCGCACCGCTTGGTTGGAAACCATTCTCATCGGCCGTGTAGGTAAGCGCAATCTTTTCGCCTTCAGGTGATACATATTCATATTGACCGGCTACACCGACGCTGTTGCCAGCTTCCTGTTGTTGGATGCCATTGCTTGTTTCGAAAGCGTACGCGTAATTGCCCTCAGGATCGGCAACGTCATTTTTGAAACTCAATACTTGCGCATCCTTGTCGATGTTATCGGCGCAGGCGTAAGCGACGAGTGCAGTGAGGAGTAGCTGTGGAGAGGAAGAAAGTAAATGGATTAATATTTAATATAATATTTGAAATTGTTGTATTTGTATTGAAATAAAGAGAAATGTTAGAAAACAAGGAGGTTTGTTTGAAAAATGATATCGTCGGCATCTGCTTCTTCATCGAGCTAATTGTCGCGAAACAGACGAGGGGCGCGTACGAAGCATAAACGGAAAATCTAACAGGCCGGGGGCGACGTCCGCGAATGGCTCTTAAAGCTCAACTAGTAGGTATGTAACTAATTAAGAGTGTTAAGTTAATATTTTTATAGAACTCTGTTATTTCTCATGTGCTCAGGAATAAGGAGCCTTCTGTGGTCCTTATTAGAGGCTTAAAATGTCTAAACGCTCGTTCAACAATATTAAAATTACCCAGCTAAGTATAAATTGGCTACAGTCATTTACTCTTTGTCTAATTTATTTGAAATAATACGTCTTCTGTATGAACGAGAAAGGGAATCGGGTGACTGATATTCAGATCGTAGTGTGAATGAAAAATCCGGAGTTGGCGAACCCGAAACCCCAATCGATAACGATAGTATAGACGTTCCCCCAACCGACTTCACAGTAAAGTTCGCGTGCGCGCTTAAAGAAAACAACGCGGCGGGAGTCGATGGCTTACCGGCAGAGCCATTCAAATATGACGACAATAAGCCGAGCAGGTGCATGTATCAGTTTCTTTGCATAATATAGTCGAACGAAAGCATGCCTGACGATTGGAACCTCAGTGTGCTCTGTCCAATTCACAAAAATGGTGAAATCATTCCAATGCTTATTTTTAATTTTTTTTTTTAATGAAATAAGTATATGGTAATTTTAACCTACAGGATCTTAGAAAAGGCTATCTGAAATGAGTGATAATTGAGTCTTAAACAACAAATTTTTCAATCGTACTTCGATGTTGGTTATTCTTTGCTTTGTTATATTAATGAAAAAATAGGCATTATAAGACAACTTTCAAATTATGTGACAAAACTAGTTCTTTTTTAGACTTAGAGAAATATATTCTGAAAAATTAATGATAGCTCATTAGCATATTTTTATCAATTAAATACAATGTGTATGTATGGACAGAGAGAGTTTTGGGCCACTCGATTTTGATCCTCTCTTTTTTCGCAAAAATATACTCGTACTTGAAATGGAGTCATTTCTAAAATTTTTTGAAGCGAAATTCAATCAATTCTATACTGGGTTCCAGATCACGAAATAGCTGATGAAACTGCTAAAACTGCCAGCCGTCTTGCTGGCAAACTAGTTCAAAAAATAAAAAAAAAATGGTAAAAACTATATACAATGAACTCTCCGAAACTGCTGGGTACCGAATCAGGGTGAGTTAGCGACATGTAAAACCATTAAGATCAAGTAAGTAATAGCAAAGCAAACATCAATTTCTTGCTTGCAGTTTTTGGAGTAATGACGGACCATAATCTCCTAGCATCCCATGCAAGCAGAGAGGAAGCATGAGTGACACTCGTATGTTGAAAAGTGTTCCAATCTGCTTCTGTTCGGCTTAAGCTAGAACCCGCCTTAGATAACTCGGAAAATCGCATTCAAATGTCTAGAGGACGTATTAAAAAAAAAAGTTTTTTTGAACTTAGCGAATGGCGTTGACGTCCTATATGGTGACTACTTTAAATCCCAATGAAGCGTTTCCCCACCTGGCAATACAAAGAACGAGGAAATCTATGTAAGGCGCCTCAGCCGGCCAGTGTAATCTAACCGAACCTAAACCTTTACTTTTGTTACAATATACTTTAATGGAATTTACTCAACTTTTAACTGATTGATATATACAAATATTTTCCAAAATTCATAGCTATCTAAAACCGATCGAAACTTGAATACCGCGGGTTTCAGATAGTTACAACTTCTTTCTACATACTTCGGCTTGCTTCAAAGCTTCAGGAAAACTGCTTAGGGATATCCCTAAAGAAATGTAGACCCAAGGATCGAGCTTTAAGTCAAGTTATAAACTATTTTTATATTGTCAAAATTGCGTTGAGCCTGATAAGGAATTATTTAATAGCCGATACTTAAGACAGGTTAGGTTAGACTGGTTGAACCCTTGAGAAGTCCATAAAGGTACCAGAAACAGTACATACGACACTTCTTAATATATCTCCAATTTTACTGCGAATTTGGCGAATTGGGAAAGCCATGTTGGTCTTTAATCGCCACTTAAAATTTTAATTATCTAATAAATTTGAAATATTTTCTCGACAATAATTCATTGTTGTTTGTATGGTATGTTCAATGTAAGGTGACTATTGTAGAAAATTTAAAAAATATTTTCCTTCCTTTCCGTTAAAAAAAATATTTTTTATCAATTTTTGTGTAGGTCCAACCAGGATTCGCATTCACCCCAAAATAATTTATAATTTATAAATTTAATCTATAAAATAAACTAAAATATGGACAGTATAAGATAAGATAAGCTAAGTTGCAGCTTTGGAAATGTCAACATTTTTTAAATTAAAAAATATTTTTTTATAAAAAAAAAATAAATAAAAAATTAAAAAATTGCACAAGCTAAATGGAAATTTTTCAAAAAAAAAAAAAATTATAAAAAAATAAATAAAAAGTAAAAATTTAAAAATTGCACGAGCTATGTTTATGCATATATCTCACTGAGAAAAATTGAATAAAAAATATTAATAAGCTCTTAAAATATTAGAATATTGCAAGCCAAGCAATTTTTTCTTCGCAAAAGAACGTGTTTTATAATATCAAGCATAAATTTTAACTTTCACATTTTGTTGTATTTTTGATATGTTAAAACAACTATTCACATAAAAATTCTACTTTTAATTATTGCAAAAAAAAAGCTTGGAAATTGCAAGTCATTTAAATAAAGTTAATTTTTTAAAAGTTAAAAAAAGTAAGATAACTATAATTTTTTTTGTTTTATGGCAATTATTAGAAAATAAAATTATATGTACATTTTTATGTATTTTTTTAAATTTAATTACTTTTGAGATCATTTTATTTGGATAGTTCTTAATCCAAACTTGTATGTAGCACAGTAATTTATTTTTAACTTTATTTTTTATTCAAGTTGATTAATATTGGTAAATAAATAATTTTTTTTTTTAATTTTCAAAATTTATAATTTCTACGATAGCGACACATATTTGAACAGGATATATATATATATATATATAAATGTCACAGCATATTCACACTCATATGACTTTAGTCTATATTTTGCAACACTGAACCTTTGCGAAAAATTAATTCACTTTTCAAACACCCTTCAATGTATCTTCGTTTATTCTTTTCTAATTAGAAAATTTAAAAAAAATCTACTCACAATCTTGAACATGTTGATGTATTGTAAAGCGTTTGCTAACTGTTGACAGATACGCTGCAAGCAATGCTTTTATATGAAACTAGCTAAGCGAGCATACCAATATCTTAGCGCCCCACTGTCTTAGGCAAAGAGCGCATGCATGGCCCAACTAAATAAAGCTAAACATCAAAGTACTAACAAAAACAAACAACAACAATACAGTCATATGCTTGTGCATAGATACGAGTATGTATGTATGTATGTACCATATGTATGTAGCTTCCTCACCAAGAGTTGATTGCCTAAAAACGCGAAGCATCAAAACAAAAAAATAAAAAAAAATAAATAAATAAATAAAAATAAAAATTGAAAACAAAAAATATGTATATTAGAAATAGTTGGAAAATACTATTGCTAAAATATAAAAAATAAATAAAAAATAATTAAATATTATGAAAATTTGCAAATTAAATATCGCTGAAATCTCAAATCTGTGATGTGAACTCATTAAAAGTCGCTCTCAAGCTTTTAAAATCAAATTTAACGCCTCAAATGATGATGTCTTTGAGTGGCTGTGTATATGTGTGTTTGCACATATGCTCGTAGATATTGTATGTATATACATATGTGCCGAATATTGTGTTTATTAAACTTAACCGATTTACATATACACGCTTTAGAGTTTTCGCTAACGTCTGAACGCATTATGTCGCGTAACTGGTGACGCGTTACGCTGCTTATACACGTATGTATGTATGTACATACCAGTATGTAGGTATTCAATCAAAATCTTCTTCACGTGAAATAAGGAATTAGCGAAAACAAAGTGAATGCCTAAGCTAAATAAATGATTTATAAATATTTTACAAGCAAACACACATGTATATAGGTATATGCATACATTTATGTACATATATTTAAGAAAAATTGCTCACATTTTAATTTCAAAGAACACGTTGAACAAACCTTAATCCAGGCAGGGGACTGTACGAGTTTATAGGCGCCTCAGCACACACGCAATTCAAACAGCATTTCAACAATCCATATTAACTGCCTACATACACGTACATACATATATACACGTAGTTATCATAAATATCTATGACGTTTTGATTTACAAATTTAAGAGTAAAACTAAACATACATACACAGCTATGTGCTTAAGAAAAACAAAAAAAAACAAAAAACAAAAAATCTAATTGCTCAGCTTCAACTAATAAGGCTTAGTGGGGTTGCTTCTTGCCAACTGACATCTGATGGTTATCAATTTATTTCGTTGGTAAGCGTTATTATGATTAATTTATGATTAACTTACTTTTAATTATGACGACGTATGCTTATATATACGTATATTATTGCATACATACGGTGTTGTTAGAAATTTTTAAAATAATTATAATTAATAATTTTTCTGCAAGCGAATTATGTAATGATAATCAAACCTCAGGCCATTGTTGGCATGTCTCGAAGAAATTTCCTATTCTTCTTGATTGTCGTAGGCAGCACTTAAGCGTATGAACAATAATGCTCCTGTCGTTACTTCTTTCCTTACCTATCGGACACGCTAAGTGAAGCCAGATCCTTGTGCACTTCATTTTTCCAACAATGTACCAGTTTACAAAAAATTGGGACAATCGATTTGCAATGGCAAGTGGTAAGAGAGATTTTCAGATTATTGTGTACAATAGCAGGGGAATATTAAAATTCCGATATCCAAACCTCGAAATACATAGTCTTATATATGACCAACATCTATTTATATTGAGAAACCAACAAGGAAATTGTGAGCGTAGTAGCAGATCACTTTTGAAAGTGCTAAGACACGAGGTTTGTTCAAGAAAAATATCGAGAATATTTGCATAAAAATTTAAAAAAATACCAAAAAAAGTGTAATGATGTGTGTCAAAACTTAATGCCTATGGTCGTTGAAGATGACCGTAGAGTCGTTGAAGATGACAAACTCCCAACTCAAAATCAAATGAAAACGTGAGAGAAATGTACAATCGCCGAATTACAATCAGAGAAATTGCTACTGATGTTGGCATATCAATTGAATCATGTCATGAAATTTTTCCCAATGTTTCAGGTATGTCGTCATCATCCGAGGCATATTCAAATTTTTCATTGGATACCCAGGGGATACTTGATCTAAAAGAACCAGAGGTATTGTAAAAGAATCGTTCCTGGCCACTACCAGGTGAGCTTCTGCAAATGGTCCCACCGTCCAACGGAAAGAAGTGACCTGCTTTCACTTAATATTTTCAACTGGATTGGACCATTGACCATTTATTTGAGATGCGCAAAAACTGCATATACGCCGCTATGTCTGATTTCGGGAAGTAGCTTCTGCTCAAATATAAACGAGACTGGCTCAATAAAACAAAAACGGTTAATTATTCTTCAATATTTATTTTATCCCCTTCAAAATAGTCACGATTAGAGGCGATACACATATGCCACCTTTTTTTCCAATCTTCATAACACTTCTGGTAGGCCGCTTTAGGTATGGCTTTCAGTTCCTTCTTCGAATTCTTTTTTATGACTTCAATCGACTGAAAATGTTTTCCACGAAGCGGCAATTTGAGTTTAGGGAAAAGAAAAAAGTCATACGGTGTCATGTCGGGTGAATATGGTGCTTGCGGAACAATATTTACGTTGTTTTTGGTCAAATAATCGCGTACAAGACGAGGCGTATGGGCAACAATTTTGGAACAAGTCGAGCAGACACACGTCTCATGCCCAAAACATCGTGAATAATGCTATGAGCGGATCCATTTGATATGTTGAGCTCACTAGCTATCTCTTTTTCAGTCACACGACGATTTTCCAACACAATTTTCTTTACTTTTTCGACGTTTTCTTCGTTTATTGACGTTGCTGGACGACGATCATGGGGCAAGTTCTCCAGCGATGTACGGCCGTCCTTGAACGACTTATACCAATCAAAAATACGTGCACGTGATAGGCAAGACTCCCCATATGCCTTCTGCAACATTTTCATTGCGTCCGTCGCACTTATTCCATTGGAATAACAAAATTTCAAACAAACTCTTTGCTCAACTTTTATTTCCATAGTAAAATTCGAAAAACACACTCGAGGTTGGCTTGTTTATAGTGCCGTAAAAAAGAAACTATGTGACAGATCGCGCTCAAATTTGACATGTAAACATATAACAGTTCTGGCAACCTAAGCAAAAAAAGTATGCCAATATGTCTTGTCCTTGTCGAGTTATGGAAAAAGTCTCGTTTATATTTGAGCAGAAGGTATACCTTTCATTTCGATACCAAACGAGGTTTCAGCAAGAAAATTTCTTATCCTGTGACTTTTTTAATTTATTCCAGAAGAAAATAATAAAAGACGTATAGCTGAATAGAGAAGGTATAATTTTAACTCCAACAACAATGCCAGCCTGGACTGAGTAAGCAATTGAAAAAAGTCCTCTCTCGACGAACGAAGACCAAACTCTAGAAGTCGCTCATCGTTCTCGTTCTGCTATATGGTACGGAGGCATGGCCGATGACAACATCCGATGAATCGGCGTTAGGAGTTTTCTTGAGAAAGGTTTTGCGTAAGATTTATGATTCTCTACGAGTTGGGAACAGCGAACACAGCAAACGAGGGAACGATGAGCTGTACGAGAGATACGGCGGTACTGGCATAGCTCAGTGGATCAAGGAACAGCGGCTACAAGAATACCCCAGCTTTGAATGTTTTCAACGGAGTACCCGCCGGTAGAAGCAGAGGAAGGGTAATACCTCCAGATCTTGAAAAGACCAGATAGAGAAAGACCTAGCTGTACTTGGTATTTCCAATTGGCGCCAAAGTGAGTAAAGAAGAAATGAATGGCGCAATGTTCTTAACTCGGCTATCATCGCGTTAGCGGCGTCTATGCCAGTAAAGAAAAAAAGAATGCGCGTGTTTTAAGTAGTTTTTCCTCATTGCCTCATTGTGCGTCGTTTGTATGAAGCAATCCGAAAAAAACCGCATTTCCGTATAAGAGTTCATGGCTTTTGCCTCACGATAATGCCTTGCTCACACCTCATAGCTTTTTCGCGAATTTTTGGCCAAAAATATTACTGTAACGACGAAACAGAATCCGTGTGACTTTCTCTTATTTCCAAAGAATAAAGAAAACCTTAAGAAGCCGTCGTTTTACAACACTTAACTAGAAGTACTAGAGGTTTTCTCAAAGATCGAGTTAGAGAAGTCTTTCTCTCTCTTGCGAACTATTTTGAAGGAGACTATGTCAATGTAAGTAAAAAAATAATTTTTTTTTTCAAAACATGAAAATCCTCTACAATTTTTGAACCCACCTTGTATATGTATATTCACAACACTTTAATTTGGAATAAGGGTAATTTGTCTTTTGATATTAAATGAAATTCTTGCACGTTCGGTCTACTGTGTTAAATCTTATTGTTGATCATTTTTCAAAAATGTCTTCATATAAAAAAAAAATTTATACATATGTATATTTGCAAAATAATGTGCATATGTATACATATAAATCTTTGTTTTTGAATATAATATTCCTGTATGTGTTTATATTATACCATAATAGCCGAATTGAGGAGTTAAAATCGAAAGTAAACCTATAAATCAACTGCGACGGTGCAATTACTAATAAAAAATACAAGTAATTAAGTATTTCACTAATTTCAGACAAAACTGGATCATCTGATATTTCGAAGATTACATATAAACATACATACTCACATTTAATAATATATACATATAAACATACATACCCACATATAATATTATATTCATGTGAATTTATGCAATAACCCATTTTAATAACAAAAATAAACCAAAATCGTTATTTTATGGAGCAGCCATTGTGAGTATAAAGCTTTTGTTGGCAGGAATCATAACTCATACACTTTATCATAATTTAAAGCATTTTTAATACTTTGGCTTATATCACTTGAAATTCTATTGTAGTGAGAGTGAAATGCAAAGTGAGCGCAAACTAGGAGATTTATTTATATTATATTATTTAAAGGGTGTTTTTTAGACCATTGCTTTTCAATAATTTTTTCGGCGTTACTTGTTTTACACTTAGTTTGGTTTGTCATTTCATATTAAACAGACTTACTCCGCAAATACGTTTGCAAATCATAAAAATTTATAACCAAAGTAATAGATCCGTTTGAGTAATGAGAATCCTCTGATATGTCATGCAGTGCGCATATCGAAGAAGGCCCGAATAAACTCTTCCGCCATCTCGCGCGAAAATTGGAGCTGTTCACATTCACGACTATGGCATACGAGAGTTTGCTCGCGGCTTCGTCCGTATGGAAATCTAAGATGGTACTAAAAACATTTTTATTAGGATTTTACGTCGTTTCTTTTATTATAACTTATAAACTACAGTGTTGAAATATATGAAAAAGAAGGAAAGAGCTATGCATGTTCCAGATATCAAGCAAATCGAACTATGAATCTGATTTTTTTCCGAACAGATTTTTATATATTGACCTTGGCAAAAAGCCACCTATATATACTCCAAATATTACCTAAAACCGAACCATCGAATCGGCCCCAGATCCACTTCCAGGAAGGAAAAGTATTGTCGGTCCCATTTTATGAAAATAAGGTCCACTTCTCGGAATGATGCAAGTTTCAGGTCTTTACGATCAGTAGTTTAGGCTGTGGGTTGATCCGTCAGCCATTCAAGACAAATACTTTTATATACAAAAAGATTTTGCAGAAGGATTTCGGTTTTCCGGCTTCCAAAATCCAACTCGTGCAAGAATTGAACCCGAACGTCCATCACAAGAAAATTTTGTTCAGCTTTGAAGCTCACTTTTGGTTGAATGGATGCCTTAATAAATAAAATCGTAACATTGAAGGGATGATAATTCACAAGCCATTGTTGAGACGACGTCCTTATTCTTCAAAAATTAAGCCTGTCATAATGTTACAGTCCATGGGAATGTCATACAGCCAACGAAACAATCATTATATTAAAGGAAACTTTTGGTAAGCGCATTATCTCGCATGGTTGGTCGGTGACGTGACTTCTAATATCGTGCGATTTAATACCGCTGGACTGTGTTCAGTTGAGGTTATGTGAAGTCGTTTGTATACACAAACAAATTAGACCGAGACGATTAACACCTTTGGGAGAGAATATTCGGTGCGTTATTGCTGACATACTGCCCTAATCGCTGCAAAAAGTGATTGATAATTGGGTCTTCTTGGTTGGAATTTATTCAAGCCAACCGCGAAATCATTTTTAAAATATAGTGGCAAAGCCTTATCTTTATATTAAAGCCGTTCTTTACTTTAAACCGACGAAAATGAAGGTTCTCAATTCGTCGTGTTTATTCTTTTTAACCAGAGGGGTAGGAAAAGAGGAATGATTCCCTGATTATAACGTAGAATCCCGCATATCCCGTCCCGTGATCAGGTAGTACGATATCAATAATTCTTTGAAATTGGTACCACAGAATCTAGGAAAAATATTTTTGACCAGAGCGAAGGTTGTTCTATCGGGATGATATTTCCTTTAATAGTAAAGGAATACACCGAAGTTTGGTCCCACATAAAACTGAAAAATAAACAATATAAAAGCTTATGAAAAAAGTGAAACTGCCAAAAAAGTAATAAGACGAAAAATGTTAGATTCGCGAAATTTCGAAATCTGCAGCAATAAACATTAAGAACCCTAGACCAATGCGACAGGGCTGTGCTGGCTTTTCTTTACTTACTTTGAATGTTGTGACAGGTCTCAGATAATATAATATGTAATCTATAATACTCTCTCCCCACCTTAGCCTGCGACTACCTCACGTCTCGACTAACTTCGAGGACGTTTGACATTTTAAGGTGAAGAGCATAATGCTCCACATAATTAAATAAGTTACTAACAATTAATTAATGCATTTAATGGCGCCGACTCAAAACCATTAAGGTATACTTATATTAGGTTAAGAAATTATTTATTAAGGCTGAAATTAAAAAAAAAATATTTTCTTTGCTTTTTAACTTTTCGGCGGTTTCTTATTTGTTTAATAAGAATTTTTTACCCTTCTTAAATGGTATACATATGCACTTTAGACCAAAGTATGTACCATAAGTACCAGCAGTAGAGGATGACCCCATCTCTCCAAAATGTATACCGATTGAGCCAGATCGATTTAGCCATGTCGCCTGTCATGCAAGCTAATATTGTACCTCAATTTTTAAAATATTTCAAGCAAACTTTGTACAAAGTTGCTTTGGCATTTTTGAATGATTATTTATCGGAACCGGACAGATCCAAAGACTAAAGTAAATAAACGACCGATATTTCAGATTTAAGATTTGGGTAAAAAGTCCATGAAAAAGATCATCTAAGAGCGGGACGGGAAATTTGGTATTCTGCACACATACAATATTACACATTGGTAATGAAAATTGTCGGAATCGGCCGACTATAACATATACATAACCCCTCCTATACACCTTTTTGTTCAGAAATGAATCATTGATCAGAACTCCATCAAAAACGCTTCTAAAGCATAAGTTTTGGCATTCTATAAATAAGCATTGACACCGCAAATCATCTAGGTTGGAGGACTATATCAAATAGCCTCCGTACAACCGATTTGTTCAGTTGAAAGATTTCGGATCAAAAATCCGTCAAAGGAGCATCTAAAACCGAGAAATTTCATATTCCACACACGTATATATAGGTAGATAAATGTTTACAACGAATTAATATTTAATTCTAAATTGAAATACCCTAAATTCGATATGGTCATGAAAGGTATACAAATTTCGGCATAGCCGACGGCAGCTCTTTATTCTGGCTTTTAATATTTTTTTTTTGTTAAACCACACAGTGTTACAAAACAAGGGGAATGTTTAATTGATTAATCGAAATTCCATTTTTTAATGCGAGTGATAAACAATAGCTCGAGTAGTTCTCGTTGGAACCAAGTCAAGATCTCATTTTTCTATATTTTCGCGAGCATCTCAGTCATAGTTCGTAGGATATATGAAAATATATTTTCAGTAATTTTGCATTCAATAAATCAGCGTATACACATTCGAGTACATATATTTCATAAACGATGTTATATATGGTAGTGTGAAATGTAGACGTGACATTGTCAGTAACAAGTATTTGCAGATTAAAAATTTAAGCAAGAGTGATGGTATTTCAGCTTAACCTCGTCAAATTAATTAAAATCATCTTTCGCTTACTATTTATACTTAGACGTTGATACATATACATTCATATATACATATATATATACAATATTATAATATAATAAAAAATTGATTAAATGCTATAACGAACGAAAGAGAAACGAAAATTCTTGTCAGCCTACAAGATGTGTAGTTAATACCATTTTTTTTTTTTTGACTGGTTTGGCAAACAAGAATTCTTCCTAAAGATTTTAGTTAATTAAGCAAATTTTTGTATATAATTTGGTAGTTTTGTTGGCACATGTAGAGCATTTATAATATTATATTTTGCTCGCTTTGGCTGGCAACACAGTTTATATGTACACTATTTGTGTTTGCTTATGCTCAGAAGTTAGATGCAGAGCCACAAAACGGGTAGCAAGTATCATCTACTTTAGGTATTCAACATAAAAATTGACAGTTTGGAACTTCAATTTCATATTAATTGTACAGATGTTTTGTCTAAAAGTTTTAATCTGTTATTGGAACATAATTTGCTTGTTTCTTCCATAACTAAGAAGAGTAAGCATGTATTTACATACTAACTGTGGTCGCATACAAATTTTTTTGGACACGATTAATTGAATGAGGAAGAGCTTCTATTTTAACTCGTGCTTCTATTCGCTATTTCTCAATTATTCTAATCGCATGCTAAATTGATTTGATTGCCCTCCTTCTCTTCTCTCTCTTTCACGTCAAACGTGGTCACTTTTTGTGCTTTTAGTGGAGGTTATGGTGCACAATTGGTAACATTTTAAAGAAATTTGGTTATAGATATTATAATGACTATACGTCATCGTTTTTGCTCGTTCCACCTCAAGTATCTCTACTGTAAGCAAAAGTGTGGCCGAAGAACCAAATGTGTCTAATTCTCGATTTTATCAAGAACTGGGATTTTCTTACGACACATTATGGCATATTTTGCACTCGAACTTAGACCCACATTTATGTTTAGTCCAGCTCACACAACATCTGAAATCAGCTGACCATTCACACCACAATTTTTCGAACAATATTTTCTTCGGCGACGAGGTACATTTCTTATTAGGGAGACACGTAAATTAGTATTTATTTATTTATTTATTTATTTAAAAGAGAAACAATTATTAATAATTATTCCACTTACAAACTAAAGCACTGGCTGCCAGGGCCTTCGGCTTATTTAAAAACTAATGTTAAAGTGTTATACAATGTAAGGTTATTAAAGTATCAATATTATAAATTATTTCTAGCTTATGTGCTAATAATTAAAATATAGTAAAAATATTAATAATATTTATGTCTGATAATGTTTTTTTTTTTTTTTTTTTTTTTTTTTTTTTTTTATATGGTTATTTTACAAAGAGATACAAATTTTGCAATTAGTTTAATGTTACGGTCACTAGGTATTTTAAGATGATCAGAAGGCTTGGAGTTGTTGAATATTCCACTTCTTATTACTTGTGAGTTTGGGCAGTTGTCGAGGATATGGATAACATTGAATTCAGTACAACCACAATGCGGACAGCTTAGTTTGAGGCACCACGAATCCTAAAATGATTGAAGAGAGCCCATTACAGTCAAAAAAAAAAAACAAAAAAAAAACCTACTGTCTGGTGCGCTCTATAGTGCGGAGGTGTTGATATAACATTTTTTAAGCGCATTTGGTAAAACTTTTTAGGTTTAGACCTCTGAAAAATCGAACAATTTTTCGTCCTATGTTATTTCTTTCATCATATTTTGTTAAAATAAATATAAGAAAAAGAAACAAAAGTTTTCCGCATATGTATTAGTCTAGGCAAAAATCATTCACAATATGTTTCTGATATCAAACAAATCGAACTATAAATACGATTTTTCCGAACAGATCTTTACATATTAACTTAACAAATATTTATATATTCCACATACTAAGCAAAACGGAACCCCAGGGCCATTGCAGGGAAGAAAAAGTGCTCCCTATGTCAATATAAGCAAAGAGTTATATGTGTAACAAATATACATATAAATCTAACGGTTTAAAAGAAAATTCGATTTTTTCGCATAGATCAGTCCCAAATCTACTTCCCGGAAGAAAAAATGTTCCCCAAGTGAATTAAGGACAGTTTCCTCCAAACAAAACGTATTTTTTCAAACCAATTTTATTTATAAAAAAAAAATATTAATTGAAATTTTTTATTTTATTTTTTTAAATGACGGCTCTTAAAATCAGTGTTGAGTTTACAATGAAGCACTTTCACAAAAAAAAAGAAAACAATTCCGGACTTTTTGATTTTTTTACCCTTTTTTCAATTTTAATTGTTTATAAATTTTTTAAGTAACATTGAATATTTTTGGTTGTAGTACCGACCATTGAGGCATTTTAGGAGTAAATTTCCGTTTAGTTCATGTTGATAAGTTCAGTAGGTTCTAAATAAGAATGTCACCCTGTTGAAAAAACGTGGTTTCGAGAAAAACGAGATTAAGGTACTCGAGCGCCCGGATTTACCACTTGGCCCACTCCACTCTCCGCTCTTCTATACTTACTTCTTGGTCTTTCGGACCTTCGGACTAATTTTCTATTATTTCTAAGAGTGTTTTCTAGCAATTTACAAAAAAAAAATTTCGATTTTTTTTTTAATTTTTTAGAGGCCTCAACAAAGCCTCTTATATATATGTAGATTATAGATTATTAAAACTTATACATAAGTATAGTAAGTATAACGTATATTCTTTTAAATGTGGCAGTATTTTTAGAAATATCCATATTTATTGTCATCATTAACATATTTCGGAAAAACATTGTACCTGAACTTGAAAATATTTAATTAATTCAGTATTTACTTAGAATCGGTCTCAAAGAATATGCGCAGAAATTTGGCAAACAAATTTAAAAGGTCAAGAGGAAATAAGTTTAGAATTAGACTATTTAATATTCAAATATATGTCACACCTACTATTGTATACAAGTGTATTTATTTATTTTTAATTTTAAACGCCAAAGGTGTACCTCCATTCATAATTGATGAGCATTTTATTGCTGACAAATAAATACACATAAATAATTGCTATCACATTACTGAATTAAACTTTTTTATATTTTATAAACTCTATTTTGCGTGATTTTTAATTCTCTTAATTCTCTTGCATCACCTGGTACTACGTACATGCTCGTATAACAGCGATTACTAACCTTGCACAAATCATCTAATACGGTCATCCATAAAGCTAAAAAAAAAGTTAATTATAAAAGAAAATAAAAAAAATGTTTAACCTAAATATAAAAATGTGCCACCGAACGCGTGACTGTTGTCCATTATTCCCAAATTATGTATAGCAAAACATATACAATACAATGCAAAAACAGAAAGCTGTTAAACGAAAGACTTAAGACACGAACTCATTTGCTCAGTTATTGCTTTTGCTGATTGTAGATTATAATTTGATAAAAGTAAAAAATAAAGCAAATACAATAAATTTGTATATCGTTTTTGTCAGTGCTGCAGGCCACTTTCAATCATATTTGACATGTATATATATATAAAATATTTGAATGATAAATGCATACATCTGTATGTGAGGTGAGTGGAAGAGTAAGCCCGACCTTTATTGAAGATTTTTTAATATTATGTATATATATATTATTATTTATTATTGTTTCAATAGAAAAAATTGACAACATGTGCGAGAAACGCACCTGCTCTTTCATATGTTTTGTTTATTATTAACCCTTAAATACAGTTCGATTAAAAAAAAAGCGAAATGATTGTAAAATGTTTCGAAAGAAGGCATTCTCCTCCACAAATTTCATTTTTTTTTAATAAAATTTGAATTGCTTTCAAATAGCAACGCTCACCAATCGATGGTGCATACGCACACAAATATATTTATAATATATAATAAAAATATAAATATATAAAGCATTGCTTGTCCGCGTGTGACCTTCCGATCGATTAAAAAGCTACTACATAAAGATTCATTAAATTAAGTTCGGTTAAATATAGTATCCGAAACGAATTAAAATCTCATTCATTAATCTTAGCCAAAATAAATGTTTTTGTGCATATATATATATTTAAATATATATGAGATGTGTTATAATTTACTGTATTGTTTTGTTTTTTTTTGTTTTTGCTTTATTGACTTTATAAATTGACAACCGTCAATTATTTTATTGTTGCTTTTGTTTTTGTTTTTGTTTTTTCTTTTTTATCAGAGCTATAAATTATATCCAGTAGGCCCTCTTATTAAACTGACCCTTGTTTCAGCGCTAGATATATGTATAATAGTTCACAGCTTTAGTCATCATATATGTATTGTATGTATAGTATGTATAGTATGTATGTATGTATGTATTTTTATCACTTTCTTGTATGTAGCCAATTACAGCAGTGAATAGTTACTTCAAAGCACAAAAATCTTTTGCTAGTTGATAGATAATCTTGATCGAATTAGTCTAATTTGAAAGGGAAAGTACCGAGTGGTTAGGAGACGGTCGTTGAGACCCGCCCCAACCAATATGCACAATTATAGAAAATTAATTTTTCTAATTGCGGTTGTCCTTCAGCAGAGAATGTCAAGCCCTCCGAGTATATTTTTAGCTTAAAAAAAACTTCATAAATATCCAAAAGCCTTTTAAAGGCGGTTTAGTATAAACTGTAGGTCACTCCGTTTGTTGGAAAAAACAGTAAGAAGCGCATAACGAATTGGATGAGAAGCTCGGAGGAGGTTTTCCGAAAGTTTTAAGATGCATATTAGCTTATTCAATTTCATAAGGTTCCTATGTTTTCTGAACTAAAACCATACCGTTGGAAATCCACCCTAGATTGAGAAATACCTCTCCTTAGGCAACCCCGCGTTTATAAAAGTTTACCTAAAGAACTTGCATTGTTGATGTCCGTCTTCTAGGCCTTAAAAATTTTTTCTAGGTTATTTATTTTTCGTTGTTATCGGCCAAGAGGACTTCTACCGATTTGTTTATTTGGATTATGTAATGGCGGCGATAATAGCCAAATACTTAGCAGTGTGTACTACCATTCGGAAGGTCAATTTTCAAGTGTTGTATTTCTGATAGGAAATAAAAAGCTCTTCATATAAATCCTTCGGCCGATTGAAAGCGGATTGGTATAAACTTTAGGTCCCTCTATTTGTTCGGAAGAAATTAAGACCCACTTAACAAATTGGACGAGGAGATCGCCGAAAAGTTCACCTGCCACCCTCTTTGTCGGACTTGGTGACCTTCAACACCCTCCAATCCTTCGGCAGCACATTAAAATTCTGTCATTGTAAGAGTCGCAACATATTCTGCGGCTTAGCCGTGCAAGGTTCGAGCGCTTTTGCCTTCAGAATGTAACTGCGGTCCACTGCGGGCATTGAAACAACTTCCTTTAAACATAGCAACGAAAAATCATTTTTATACTTTAATTTTAGTCCAATTCAATAAGTCTGCGCCATTTAAAGTCGATATGGGAGTGCTCAGGTCTTAAACCATCTTAGTATCAACGTATGCATCTGTAAGCTTCACTGCTCACCAGTGCTCCTGAGGGATTTGTTCTAGGTTGCAATGGTCAATGAACGTCACTATTAAATTCTTCGCTTCTTGAAGTTTTCTGCTTACCCTGATATTTCTCTTTCAGTGGACAGCTGCCTTTTGGCCGCAATTCTTTCTCAATACTGCTAGCGAATCATGAAACAATGAACGGTAATCTAGGGCATGCCGGAAAGCATAAGAAGGCTTTCTCTTCCATCGTTATTACCTTCGTGAATTTTGGAACCCCTTTGTTGCAGCGCGGATTGCTCTCTTGCTCACAGCAAGTAAATGCGCTGTGGGTCCTCCTGAAGTAATAGCTACTGCTCCCATCAGTGTTTGGGCTGATATCACAGTCCGCTACTTAGTTTTTACCTTAATTCTTTATACCTACCACCGATAATTCCATTAGCAATGACCGAGGTGGGCATACACCCTCTTCCCCTGGTGCCACATTCATAGCAAGTTACCAGGACAAATTTTTCTATCAATTTAATATTTTTTTGCAAGATTTCCGACAAAATTTCGAAAGACACATTTATATTTCTAATTTTTATAAATTATTTTTCGAGTAATAATCAAAGACCAAAAAAAAATTCATTCACATTTAATTAGTATGAGTGCCGCCGTTGGAGTGGTCCTTAGCGCTCTTGTTATGCGCAGTGCAACGTAGCGCTGTAATCGTTTCAAACTTGGCCTGCCACCAACCGACATCGCATGGGAGATCCGCCATGAGATTAATAGCCTCAGATGAATTCTCTGCTAGAACCTTCGAATCAGCTCAATATGCAGGGAGATGGCTGACAAAATAGACCGCATACTCCCACTGTTCATCTTCAAGCCACGTTTCAACGAAGGGCGAATGGTGCGGGAACATGCGATCCGCCAGTGGAAAGTATAACATCTATTATACATAGATGAATCAAAAACGGCGGATAGAGTGGGCGTCGGAGCCTATAACGTTGAGTTAGGCCTAAAAGCTTCTAGAGCTCTGCAGAATTTTCCAGGCGGAAGTCTTCGCTATAAAGAAAGCCGCTGAGATCGCTAGTAATGCAGAAAACTATATAAAAATATCATATATATACATATGTCGATAGTCAGGCGCAACCATTTGTAGCTTACAGGTTTACGTAAGACTGTAGGACAGTTGTTAGCCTAATGACGAGCATCCCAAGTAAGCAGATTGAGCATTAGTATTTCTATCCGTTCTAAGCTAGAGCTTGTTTCAGACGTTTCGAAGCTTCGCATTTTTGGACTAGAGTAGGCTTCAAAATTAGATATTAAGAATCTCTTGAAATACGCGAACAATGCTGACGTTCTGTACGTCGAGAACATTAGATCGCAATAAAACAGATCGCCATCTGGCAGTACAAAAAACGGGTCTATGTGAGGCACACTAGCCGGCCAGTGTAACCTAACCTAATCTAATAATCTTTGCGGCCGCGATAAGTGAGTGGTTAGCGTTACGTACTGCCATTGGGAAGGTCAGGGTTCGAGTCCTGGTCTGGCGAACATTCAAAAATTTTAGAAAATCAATTTAAATAAAAAAATTGAGTTAAATTTTCTAATTGAGATCGCCCCTCGGCAGGGAATGTCAACCCCTCCGAGCGTACTTATGACATGAAATGAAGGGTCCCCATAAAAAACCCTCAGTCCTTCGGAGGCGGCTTAGTGTAAACTGTAGGTCCCCCCATTTGTTGGAAAAACATCAAGACGCAAAACCACAAATTGGAGTAAGACCTCGACCGAAAATCACTTCAGCGGTTACAAAGAGCCTATTATATATGATATACGAGTATCTATTACTTTCAAGCGCAAATAACTTACAAAACAAGCACTGGGTATATCAAATAAATTTTCTACCGCATCTTTTTATCAAAAACTGGCACGGCGCTTCAGTTATCGCTCATACGTGTAGCTCTTTTATTTTCTACTGCACACCTCATATGAGTGAAGCTTAGCTAAAAATAAACAAAAAGCATTGAAACGAAAATAACAAACAAACAAAGAAGCAAAAGCCAGAAATCTAAGACAATTTTCAGCCAACGCCACATTCAAGACTGACGAAGTGCCAGTGCCTAAAAGTGTGCACCTAATTAAATAGATATTACGCTCGCTACGAGCTTAGCGATGGCAGAGTTGATAATGTTAGAGCCACAAACACACACAATTACATATGTGCATACAAAAGACAGGCGAAGAAAATTAGATGATTAAGTTGAGTTTCTAAAGTCTTTTGTTTGATGCAGCGATAAGCGAGTATGAATTGGCGAATTACTTACAAAATTGTGTGTGTTTTTAAGCAAGGAGTCCAGATGATTTTTTAATGATTTTTGCGCACCATTTAGTATATACTATGTATATAAATTTTTTTATTTTTAATTTTTTCTTAATTACGTTTTTACGTGTTTAATGTACATACTTATTTTTTTCTTTTTAATTTTTTGTATATCTTTTTTTTCGATATTTTGATATCTTTTCCATTTTTTGGAAATTCACGCTCGAAAAGGTATAACAGAACTTGTTTCATGTAGTTACTGGACACAATGAATTTTTTGTGTACCCTTTTTTCCTTACCACAAATGTGCCTTGCTTTCAAGTGTTTAGTATAAAAAGCTTCAACATTTTTGGTTCAACGCACAGTTTTTGGATAACAACCAACGACGAGTCCTGCTGAGAGAGAGCTTAAGAAGTCAAGTAAAGCGACTAAAAAAACAATTTAAAATGTATAAACATGTAAGTAGATCAATGCACTGGAATGTGTTATATATATACATATTTACAAGCAAATGTGTGCTCAAATAATTTAATTTTAATTTTAATTTTTTTTTTGTATTTTTAGTTATATTTTTTTAAATTTATTATTATTATTTTTTTATTTAGAGCTACATATTTACAAGCAAATGTGTGCTCAAATAACTAATTATTTAATTTTTATTTTTTTATATTATTTTAATTATATTTTTGTTAATTTATTTTTATTTTTATTTTTATTTAAATCAACATATTTGCAAGCAAATGTGTGCTCAAATAATTTAATTTTAATTTTTTTTGTATTTTTAGTTATATTTTTTTAAATTTATTATTATTATTTTTTTATTTAGAGCTACATATTTACAAGCAAATGTGTACCCAAATACTTTAATTTTAATTTTTATTTTTTTGTATTATTTTAATTATATTTTTTTAAATTTATTTTTATTTTTTTTTTTATTTAGATCAACATATTTACAAACAAATGTGTGCTCAAATGATTAATTATTTAATTTTTATTTTTTTATATTATTTTAATTATTTTTTTTTATTTATTATTATTTTTTTTGAGCTAGTTTAATATAATTTCCATACATAATTTTTTTTATTGACCATTTCTTACTTCATTCATCCATTCATTCATTAAAGTTGTAAAATTATAAATCCACTTCATTAGCTTTATTTACTAAACAATATTCCTCTTTTCATTGTTTTCCCACTTATACGCATTTCTTCACTCTTTCAGCTCATTTGTCTGTCTGCACTATTCGCGTTGACCTTCGTCTGCGCAGACAACATTGATAAAAATGCCGAAATACGCAGCTTTCAAAATACCGCAACCGATGCCGAGGGCAACTACCAGTTCTCCTACGAAACAAGCAATGGCATTCAACAACAGGAGGCTGGCAGTTTGGCCGGTGTGCGCGGCTCATTGAATTACGTATCGCCCGAAGGTGAACGCATCTCCTTGAGCTACACAGCCGACGAGGAAGGCTTCCATCCGGCTGGTGATCATCTGCCAACGCCACCGCCAGTACCGGCATATGTTTTGCGTGCTTTAGAGTATATTCGCTCACATCCACCGCAACTGAAAGAGGAGGCATAAGCAGCGATGTCGACCACCTAGTACATACATGGCAAGCAAAACATTAAAGGTTGTGGCGTATGAAGTGGCAGCAGACGATTCGAAACCTGTGCGTTTTATGGGTCAAATGCTAGTTTAAACAAATGCATTGACATGTCACGAGTTGACGTGTTAATTGACACTCGTATTAATTGTTTATTGTTTGATGTTTTATGTTATTTTTAATTTTTTTTTTAATTTTTTGTTTTGTTTAATTTTTTGTTTTTTTTTCAACACATTACCAACACTTCTGCTTATCCGTATATGCATCTTTTGTTTTTTCACGCGCGCAGCTTGACGTATAAGCGCGCGCATAGTCATTATTTGTAATTAATTGTTTTTGTTTAAAAAATGTTTTGAATAAAAAAATTAAATTTAGTTACCTCAATGTTTGTATTTGTTTGACTATTTTTAGATTTTATTATATTTTTTTATATATATGCAATTTAAATATATTATTTTATCGATTGTTCGTGACACCAAATCCATATCTGATAGCTTGATTGAGCTTAAGTAGAGCAATGTACGAGTGGGTTAACAAAAGTTCGGTAAAGCTAACCAGAAAAAAATTAATTTTGTATTTATTCGTAATCTTTATACTTCTATATCTTCTCTACATAGATCCTCTTCTGAAAACAGTCTTCAAAATGTTGCTTTTTAAGCTTACCAAGTTCAGCATTAACCGCATTAATTATCTCTTCGTTGCTATTTCCTATTAATTTTTTTTAATTTTTGGAAATAACCAAAAATCACAAGATGCCATATCAAGGGAATATGGTGATGGAAGTATTTCTCCGATCCCAGAGATCGCAATAAAATTTCTCGTTATTTCAGCAGTGTGGGCTGGCGCGTTGTCATGGTGTAAAAAGTAGCGCCGCAAATTCTCTTTCTTCCTGTTTTTCAATAAATTTTTGAAAACTTTTGTTAAACACTCTTCGATGTACCATTTTTCAGTCATCGTCTGACCCTTTTGCAGTGGAATAGCAGTTAGGAGTTTAGATCGGATGAAGTGAACTGACATCATTACTTTTGCTGCTGATTTTTGTTGCTTAAATTTTACGGATAGGTTTGCTTCTGTTGGGCTCCATACCATGGACTGCTGTTTGGTTTCTCGATCGTACTTATAGAACCAAGATTTGTCGCTAGTAACGACTTTACTAAGATTGCTAGACTGACCATTTCCGAATTTGTTTAGGAAAACTTGAGCAAAATGCACTCGAGCCTCTTTTTGGGCCTCATTTTGAATTCGTGGTACCCATCGAGCAGATTTTTTCATGTATTCCAGATGATCACTTAATATTCACGATACAGCCATGACATTCGAGCCCAATTGATTAGCAATCATTTCTTGTTTCAATCGTGGGTATTCGTCTATTTTGGACTTCACCAGTAATCAGTGGAAGAGTTTAGTCGACCTTCTCGGGGCTCGTCCTCTATGGAAAGATGTCCGGTTTGGAATCTTCGGAATCACTTAGAAATAGTTTTTAAAGACGATGCAATCATTTCATATGCAATTTGGCATTCACTGAATATTTGTATGGGCTGTAAATTACGTCGAAACCCGAAGAGAAACACACGGCGATTTTCTGTTTAGTGGCGGATTTTCGTCTGACCTATCCTCAGTTAATGGAATGGAAATATAGAATGGAAATATATGATACAATCTCTTAATTGCCTAAATGTTAATATTCTGTTCCCAATTATGTTTATTGTGATTTTTTAGTTTCTTCCACCCATGTGCTCGCACCTTCATAAAGCTGGGACTCGGTGCACAGTAGAAAATTTCACGTCTGAAACAGTTGAATGTCTGGTACTCGCTAGGGTAATGCACCAGCGATTTTTCTCTTCTACGCAGGCTCTAAACTCAGCAGTAGATGTCCCATCAGTACACCAAAACGAGAATACTGAGATCTCTTTTGCTTAGGACTAGCAAGAGTTTGGTCTGTCTGTAATCTACGTTACCCCACTGAATGTTCTAACGCATTTGGACTTTGTGTTGACGCACTTAATGGTCGCTTGACTGTCGACCAGAAACCAGATGAAGTTTCTTATTTGGCACCTTCAGTAACACCCAAAACATCGGCCTTGCCTTCTAACCATTCTTTCCTGCTAGGACAAGAGTAAATGGCTTGCAACTGGCAAAAGGTTCCCTTTTCTTGATTTCACTGTATTTTTATAACTTTCGGTACGCCGCCATGTCCTTCACAGTTGGAAAACTAAACCGAATTGGAAGATACTATGATATTAAGTGATCCTTAAGGGAGGAGAGAGTCCTTGTCTTTCAGTACATTCAGCTACGATTTCAAGTGCACACTGTAATTATTACCCGTGCCAGCTGATTGAGATTTTTGTTTGAAAATAGGATGACAAGACTATCCGCATTACATATTATCTTTAAGCCTTCCGCTAACAGACGATCTTCATCTTTACCGGCATAGACACCGCGATATACGCACAAAACAGCACGCCATTCGTTCCTTCTTTTTGCTGTTTTGCGCAAATTGGAAATACCAAGTACATCAAGATCCCTCTCCACCTGGTCCTTCCAACGGAGTGGAGATCTTCGTCTTACTCTTCTGCTTCCACCGGCGGGTACTGCGTGGTATACAAAACCCAAATTCAGACAGCCTGCTGAATGGCAGTGAAAGTGCAAGAACAGGAGATGGCGAAAAAGATTCCCCAATCAATGACGCTGTAACAGACGTTTCATTGCCCGATTTATAGCGTATAAATCAAAAAGCGATTGGCCACCTGAGGAACCACAAAGCGTTGCCGAAGGATTGCTGACCGAGTTATTCAATCACGGCTGCGAAGAACCGATGCGGTGCCCAATCCAGAGAAGAAGAGAAAGAAAGAGGGATCCCACAGTCTGCGCCTATTACAATGGGATAAGCCTTTCGCTTATTTGATCCCATCGAGCGTAATTTCTGAAAGAATAAAACCCACCGTCAACAAATTGATTATACTTTAGCAGTGTGGCATTAGACCAGCAAAATCTAAAATTGATTAGATCGATCGATCATGGGTCAAATCTTGGAAAAGATTTTAAAGATGTCTTCGGCAGCACCATAAGGAGTTGCCTCTGTGACGATATGTTTGAATTTGATATATGGCAAAACTTATATGGCTATATAAAGCTTCATCAGGATCGGGAAGGACTTATCGGAGCTGTTCGATACCAAAGGAGGTTTTAGACAGTATAATTCCCTATCGAGTGACTTCTTTAATTTATTGCTAGTGAAAATAGTATGATCTTCAGAGCTTAATATGGAAGGAACAATCTTCTATAAGTGTGTACAGCTGCTTGCATATGCCGAAGATATTGATATAAATGACCTCAAAATGACATGACTTCAGTTTTCTCTGGAGGGATAAAGAAGGAAAGAATATGGATCTGGTAGTGAACGAGGACAAGACGAAATATCTCCTGTCATCAAACAAAAAGTCATCGCAATCGTGACTCAGCTCTCACGTAACTATTAACAGTCACTTATTTGAAGTTTGGGATAATTTCGTATACCTATCTTAGAACAAGCATTACTCTAATTCACATCACACAATATGCCTCCGCCGCTGCGACATGGGGTCTAAACTGAAGTTACTGGTAACAGATTGCAAAATGGTGATCTCAGAAAGGTATCTAAGAGACAAGTACACGAATATGAGCATAAATACTTAGAGTCACTTCATTTCAGATCAAACTAGACAACAGACTCTATAGCAAAATATACTCGTAGGAGTTTTGTATAAGTAAATCCTGCCGGTTCAATCCGCCGTTTTTCAGACAACACTCCAAACTAATTCCGTGGACTACTTAAGTCAAGCGATATTTTTATTAAATTATATCTACATGTTTTGAGCTTACCAGGCTGCAGTAAAATTATTAAGTTTGGTAACAACTTATCTGATTTTTAGTCAATTATTTTAAATTTTTTTCCATTAATAATGAATGATATGTTTTTAGCCAAGTGTTAATGACACCCTAATATAAGTTTATGCGTTTGCTTATCAACAAATTATTATTTAATGATTTCCAATCCTTTAAATGTGTTTTTGAACCACAAATGTTTAACAAATGAGTATGACATAATGCAACTCAGCATTAAACACAAAAGGCATTCACCAAACAAAAACCTTAAAAATTATGGTAGACATAAAAGACGAAGCAAAATCAAACCTGTTGATACCTTTCTTATGCTAATTTTCAACAGAAACGAGCATACATTTGTATATATATATGGACGTGTGTATATGTAAATATGTCTCATTGGATTTCTTTGGGAATCTCAGCAAAGATAAAAGAGAATTAATGGTATTTTATGTAGAAATGGACGAGCAATCAATGGGGAACTCTGACAATGGATTGAGTGTGTGAATCACGTGAGTGGCGTGAATGGTGGGAACTGGCAACAAAAAACCATTTAAATTAATTTCCAATTTTAATATTTATAATTGAACACATTTCTGGTTTTCTGGGAGCGGTCATAATTTAATTCACACTTTTTTGTCATTTTATTTAATATGTATTCATTTCGGTTTGACCTTGTAATAGATTTGTAGCTAGATTTAGAGCATACCCAGTCAAACAGTCAAACCCGCCTATTGAATACTATTTTGCATAAAAAGTTTACACACTCTTTTTAGTTTACAATTTGAACTATTTGACCAAATATAAAACTTCGCATATGTTTTTTTAAGTCATTGTTCCAATATATATATATATATAATTGGCGCTTTATAACCGCTGAAGCGATTTTTCGGCCGAGCTCCTCCTCCAATTTGTGGGTTTACGTCTTGATGTTTTCCCAACAAATGGAGGGACCTACAGTTTATACTAAGCCGCCTCCGAACGGCTGACGGTTTTTTACGAGGAGCCTTTTTATTTCATGTCCGAAATACACTCGGTGGGGTGGACATTCCCTGCCGATGGGCGACCGCAATTAGAAAATTTAACTTAATTTTTTATTTAAATTAATTTTCCATAACTTTTGGATGTTGCTGGCACTGGGATATGAACCCGAGCCTTCCGAATGTCAGTACGCAATGCTAACCACTCGGCTATCGCGGCCATCATTGTTCCAATACATTACTTAATTTTTGGAGCTGAACCAGACCTTCTTGTTTGGGAAACTAGCAAATTGTATGTACCTATAAGTGGAATTGGCGCTTTGTAACCACTGAAGCGATCTTTTAACGAGCCCCCAAGTTGTGGCGTGTATCTTTTATGAGGAGCTTTTATTTGAAGTTAGAGATTCATTTGGAGGGCTTAACATTTCCTGCTGAGGGGCGAACGCAACTAAAAAAATTAAGTATAATTTTGGATGTTGTTCGAACTAGGATTCGAATCCCGGCTTTCATAATGCCAATAAGCAATGCTAACCACTCAGTTGAGGCGGCCGCCCAACTAGCAAATTATTAATAAATATATTATTGATATGGATGTTAGTAAACTGGGTAGAGTGGTCCAGCTGCTTAAGGGGGGAGACTCATGTAAAATTTTCAAAAAATCGATTTTTTTTTGTTTCGATATTCTGAAAGTATACTATGTTGAGCGTGTACTGACGAGCCGGAAAAAAAAAATCTCGAATATTTACAAAGTTATAGCTAATACAGTGGAGCGGGCCGTACTGAACTGTACTGTGTACTGAAACTTGAAACGCGATTATCTCGAAACTACTTTTTGAAAAACTGCTCGTGTTGTAGCTCAAAAAATTATTGACCGATTTGTTTGAAATTTGATGAGACTTTTCTCTACATTACTACCGGAAGGATAAACCTAAACTTCAGGTATTTTTGATTGATTATTTATTTTTTTGAGGTCAAAAGGGTCAAAAAAATAACTCAAAATCTTAACTTTTTTTTAAGGCTGATTTTATATTGGATTTTATCCTTTTCTTTTTAATTTTATAGGTTTATCCTTTCCGTTTATATGTCCTGAAAAAAAAAAAATTTTTTTTGGTGTGTCAGATCAACGGTTGATGAGTGACAAATGGAGCAGTTTCGGACCTCGCGTTAGAGGCAGCCTACAAGACATCATGCTGAGCCACCATTTTGAATTAAAAAAAAAAAATTTTTTTTTGTAATCTTAAAATGTTAAATAAAGTTGTGTTAAAAGTTCTAAACAATTAAATTATTTTATCACTGTAAAAAAAAATATTAAAAAATGACCGATTTCGAGGCATTTACATGAGTCTCCCCCCTTAAGGCAAAGAAACCAGCAAACAAAGGAGAGTTTCATCGGCCGATACCTCTTCTTTCCGAAGTAGCGAAGACGATTGAAGCTATGCTGCTCTCGTACAGAGCATCTGAGCCCAGCAGCACATCAGCATGGCTGCCGTAAAGTGTTCAATAGTACAACCGCACTTAACGCCATAAACTCCTAGATAGTCCATGACCTCAACCAAAACCGACCCTAAGCTCGAACTGTCCTGGTGGCATTGAATTTATCAAAAGCATTTAACACCGTCAACCATTCAACGCTACTATCGAATAAAATACGAAGAAACGTAAATTACACTCCTCCGATTTGGACGACGGGAACTAGCGAGACGCAGATGAAAAAGCTACAAGCAGCTTAGAGCGCCGTGGCCGTGACGGGAAACCCCAATTGTTCGCGTCGCATCACTTACGCAATGAAACATCTTCGCTCTAAGTGAAAAGGCATTATGTTATGCTGGATAAGCAATATCTGCGTCAGGTGCTATCGTCGGGAACATCCCAATAAACATTTGTTTGAAGCCGAACCTCCTGGCAGGGTTTAAACTTCTTTCATCGAGAGTCCGTTACATTTTCATTAGTTCTCTTCTACGATTGGCATTCTCGGAATTCAAGCATCACCTATTGTTGACCAAGAGTTCGAGCTGCCTCGAGAGACCCAAGAAATACTGGCACAATTAAGATCTGGATATTTAAGTAACCAGCTTTTTGATGATCTGAACCCGTTTCCTGGACCTCTCGTTAGATAGCCTCGATGACTAGTTTCGCCTGTTCCTGCGTGGAATTAACCAACCGCTACTACAAAAATAAAAACGCAATTCGATTGTACTAAGATTTGGTGAATTTTTCACCCTGCTCCTCACTTAAATCACCAGATTTTGTAGAAACTGATTTTAAATGCAAATGTTTCGCCCATATTGCACCCCAGGTTTTACGAATCCGATTGCTTGCATTCGGCAAGCTCAACGCGATTTCTTTTCGCCTAGGAAATCGCACAGAACTAAAAAAAATGATTTCCAAGCTTTGGATTTGATTTCAGTAATAGATTTGACAAAATGCGGGCCTTTTACGAGCTAAGTAATCTGTGGCCCTTCAAAAGTACTCGCTTTCATGTTTTCTGTAAATATGGTCTGAATCAGAGTCTTCACTTGAGGGACTTTGATCATCAGAAAATTTAGATGTGCTGAATTATGGTTTTTGGGTGTGTTAGGTGAGCAGAAGCTAAGTAAGGATATGGCCACTTATTTCGATTTCCAGGGCTAATAACGTTTTTCACAATGCGGAAGTAACAGTCTGTTTGATGTTCGTGCCAAATTCGAATTTTAAAATTACTTTTATTAATTTTATTAAAAATATTTGCGGCTTTACATTTATATTTTTTTCAAGCAAAATTTTTTTCAAAATTTTCTTTATTGAAAATTAATTTGAATCATATTTATCGGTATTATCTATGGCATTTAGCAATTTTGCAGATATATTTATAATTCCATCAGTATAGAATCAACTCATGATGAGTCGTTGAAGCGTTTCAGTCAGTAATATTTCTTGTGCTCATTGTATTAAGAATCTCCCTTCTCACAAAAGTCATTTACGGCTCATTAATCTGCCTACACTCCCACTTAGCAAGCTTAACCCTACCATATGAGATCATCTAGATCATCAGACCTCTTTTTTTTTTAATTGCCCTACCCTTTTGGATGTTTGTGTAATGATTTTATACTCAGTCCGGTTGTATTGATCTATCTGTGTCTCTGTATCAAAAATTGCTTCCTGAGAGCTCTAAATAAAATATGAAATTTTTTTCTGTTTTTCACATGTAATTTATAGCAACTGATGAACAAATATGTAGCTATTTAATATAATCGGAAGTTTCCGCGACCAGTCTCGGGTTCTGGGTGGTATGGTCGGTCACTGCGTTTCGGTCACCGGTTTGTTGTAAATTCCGTATATACCTCAGCGCGAGCTACGGTAGGTTGGGTGGGAGGTGGATATTTCTCGGTTCGTAGTCAAAACAAAAAAGAAACCATGTGTCACCCAAACATCAAACTTCTTTGAGTAGGGAGGCTTTTTAAAATTATTTTAAAATGTCTGGTGATTGATGCCTATTGTCTCTGCTTTCTCCTTCCTGCTTACTTATCGGTCATTATCCACCAGTTGCAGAACTACATCGAGAAATATTTGGTGTAAAATGTATGTACAATATAAAATATGTGATTGCAAGAAGTTATCATTTCTCTAGTTGCTTCGAAATGGGTTTGTTCAGATACCTTTTCTCCTGCATACTTGGAATAACTGACCTTGATGGTGATTCTAGGTGAGATATTTTTAAGTTATTTCCTTTTGCAATTATTTTTAAAATTTTTACTTTCCAATAAACCTTTTAAGAAACTAACTAAAATGGTTTGCTTAATATTATAATTTTCTTTTCATAGTTTAAAGATCTGGGAACACCGTAGTCATTTTGGCCAAAAAGCACATTTTTGTCTTAATTACGCAGACAGCTATAATTTGCATAAAAAAACTCGGTTACAAGCACACTGGCAAAAAATTCTTTAATTAAATTAGTATAACTGGAAAATTTCTACAAAATTCTTAATGAGCATAAAATATTCAAGGCGACAACAAAATCATAGGCATATAATTGTAAAATTTTGTGATTCAATATTTTACGCAAACTAGTTTTTTTAATATACTCGTATTCGCACACAAAACATTAACACCCACCCAGAATATGTGGAAAAAGTAGACATCACTCTAGCAATTTGGGTTACCCCAAAAGAAACCGGCGTTTTGGTGAATATCAGCCTTTGAAGTGATTTGTGGGGCTTCATCATGCTTGGACCATGATCGTCTTCGATTGACGTTATTGTACCATAAACAAACCATTTTTTATCTCCACTTATGATTTGCTTCAAAAACGGATTCATGTGGTGCCCAAGGTACGATTAAAGCCTTGATATTGTCATCAGCAACTTCACTTGGTCAACCTGAAGGTGGCTTATTTTTGAGTGAAAAATCTCCCGAACAGAATCTGACAAACCAACTTCGACACTGTATTTTTTTAAGGCCTTATCACTATAAAAATTATGTAACTTTTTAGCAACCTGCGTCAGTTTTTTTCCTTTAAGGAAATAATAAAGTAAAATATGCCGAAAATGTTCTTTGGTGGGCTCCATATTAAAATTGACGCCAAACAAACAAATATAAACAAAATTACGCGTACTTTTTTTCTAAAGCAAGCTAAAAGTGACAGCTTATAACTGTCAAAAGAAAAAATACAATTAAATAGTCACAAACTGTTCCAAAAAATTGTGAACGCTGTCTGTATGAAAAATCGCCGGTTTCTTTTGGGGCAACCCAAAATATTACACTGGTCAACACGATTCTTGGGTCAGTACAGAACTTCTGTAGACAAATGATTTTCAGCGGCTCTTCGCTTGGTCAATTTGTTTACCATCAAAAGAGTTTTGCAGAGACCAAATCAATTGTTAGTCAGATGGTGTAAGGTCTGGACTGGACCAAAGCTCCGTCAAATTCTACCTGGTTATCAATGATGTATGTAGTCAGTTGAACTTACTGTAAGCTAGCTAATTGTTGACAGCAGAGCTCAGAGCTGCTCATTTCGCCAGATTGTTATACCTCACAATGCACAATTCCCTTCCAGCATCACGTTATTTAACATAAATTTTGGCTTTGAAGCTGTTTTTGGTGAACCATCGGCATTTGATCATGATTCTATTTTGTTGTATATATTCGTACTGAGTTCTACATGCTAAATTTCCATTTCCTTCTACACTAAAAACAAAAAAAGAATATTTTTAATTAAAGTTTACTTTCGCACTTATTTTCGTCAGGTCGGAAATGGCCCCTATACATATTGTTACCGTGCATTAAAAAAGACTAAAGAATGTAAAGAATACAAAGGCTATGCTTACTTGGCATAGAATGGCCACTGGATCTTCAATAGGCAACGGTCAAGGAGCCAGAACGACTATTGCAATTTGCGAAAATAATAGCAGGGTTCTTCAAACTAGAAACACAATAGGAGTGTACGTGTATGAGTGCAGCTTGGTCACAAGTAGTGTGTCTGGCAACATTATGGATCTATTATAGTTTATTTGAGACCCAATGGGTCAGCCGTTAGGTTGACTTAACCTTCCATAGGGATAATTGGGGCTTGATTTCGACGTTATAACTATATATCCACATTTCATCATCAGTTATGAATCTTTCGAACAAAACTCATTGAGGTCATTCAATAACTACTGAGCGATATTAAGTCGACGTTGCTCGTGCCCAAAACATTCGATAGAATTACATCTTTCGCGGAGATTTATATACCAACAGCATCTACATCATCACTTAATGACGTAGTTGTATTGAAACTCAAGGACTCTCATCTTCATCAACAACTTTTCGACCTTCTGTAAAGCGCTTGTGTCGCGTATAAATACTTTCATGAGACTAAGTGGATTTACCAAATGCCACAGTCAACATTTCAAGTGCTTTCGAGCACTTTATTCCATCCATTTTTACCGCAAAATTTAATACATTCTCTTTGATTTTGATTTTTTTTTTTTCAAAAACTTGCCATAATCGAATATACACAGCCCGCGAAAATTCAAAATTCACCTTTTCTTTCGGACAGACCTCGTATATTTATACATATTTTTTATATATTTTTTTTAATGACAAAAAAGTGTGTTTGCTCTTTTGTTTAACAAGTTTTTAATTAATGATTTACGGCGCGGATAAGAGTGTATATTGGCACATTTTAGTGTTAATCGATCATTAGTAAATATTTGCATGTTACGCAACACTGCGCCTTACAGAACCAAAGACTTAAGCTACGAGCTTGTTGTGCAAATCATAAAAATTTGATAAATTGCCCATATGTTGAAATTGCAAGCAAATAATCTACGCTAAAACTTCAGTGGCAAATTTAATAAGTCACTCTTATAACAGTTTAAATGACAAAAAACAAATATATTTGGTTATGTTGCTATGTCTATGGTATGTAGATATTTGAAAAAAAAAATCCAAATGTGACGCCATCATATTAAATTAGCATAATATTTTTAAATATTGTTGATCAACACTAAATCACTTCCGCTTTACGCTTTACGCAATCATACATATTTATAACGGTACGCACGAATACAGACATAGCACGCGCAAATTAGAATAACTATTTTTATTATGCTACCATCCATCTGCATGCAGACAAAATTTATAAAACCAAACTTAACGACATTCAAAGCAATTTTCAACATCTCGAATGCATTCATCACACAATCGGATTTTACCGCAAAAAAGTCGCACACACTTGTTAAGGTATTTTTTATGCTCAACTTAATAAGCGGTATATTATACGTATGTAAATGAAAGCGTGCGATTAGCATTTTCAAGCAGCACGTTACTCTTGCCATTTTTCTTCAGGCAGTTCTTTTTTGTTTCTTTTTTTTTTGATCAACATAATATTTTATTGCCAAAAATGAGCTTTAATTACGCGCATAATCTGAACAGAACTTTATTATTTATTCCTATAAACTGTAGATTTGTTTTAATAAAAGCATAAAAAATAGTTCTTTATATTGTGGCATTTTCATATTCATGATTATGACAAGTGTATCGAGTTTTCAAACATTTCATGTTTTTGGTATGTGTGTGATATCGACATATTTGACTTTTATATATCTACTAAAATATTTAGATTTCTTTTATAGATTCTTATGCCGAGTTGTTATTCTAATAAATGCAGTTCTTCAGTGTGAAGGTTGATTTTAAATAATTTTTTTTCTATTTTTTTGTTTTGATAATCGCCCGTCATTCTTACAATAAATACATAAATTGTAAGGGTAAAAAATACAGAATCACCTTAGGTGCAGTTAATGTTGAAGGACAAACACATTAAGAGATTTCTAATTGGTTGTATTAGATAAATTTTGGGTTTATTGCTGCCATTTACTTAACTAAATTTAAATATTCAAAATACTATTCAAGCATACTACATAAATCTCTGCTTTTTATATATTTTATATATATTTAACTCTCTTTGTTAACATGATCGAGCACAAATTTCACTTTCAAACCTTGATTTTCATAAGAAGCTAACTTTTATGATGAAAATACCTTCAAGTTTGGTCTGGTTCGGTCGACTTAATCTCACTGCAGAGCTGGTAATTCCAGCAACCATGAATTGATTTTGCACCACCTTTACTCTAGTGTATAATGATCATCCTTAGAGCGTACCTATTGCTGCTGCTCCACGGAGTATCGAAAAAGACGCAAGCAATTCCGTCCGCCATCGTACGTAACAATTGGAGCTGTGACCATTCACTTTGTGGGCGAAAGGATCTTGCTTTGCGGGCTTACAAAATCCAGCTCGTGCATGAATTAAAGCCGAATGACCATCAAGTGTGTCAAAATTCGGTGAATGGGCCCAAAACGAGATTGTAAACGATTCTGATTTTCAATAAAAAATTTTGTTCAACGATGAAGCTCACTTGATCAATGTCTTTTTCGCGCCTGAGTTGGAGGATGTTGATGTGAACGATCTTTAATTCCAGCAAGAGAGCACAACATGACATACAGACAACGAAACAAACAATTTATTAGAGGAAACTTTTAGTGAGCGCGTTGTCTCACATTGAAGGACTGTGACGTAGACTCCAATATAGTGCGATTTAACACCACTGGACTACTATCTTTATAAAGAAGCTAAATTTTTAGCCATAATATTAAATTACAGTGAAACTTCCCTTAACGGGCACCTCCATTAAGCGAGCACTTTTACAAGACCCTTCAACTTTTTCCCAAATTCACCTCTGATAAACGGGCCTCTATTGACCGGACTAGAAATCTGTACCCATTGGTGCCCGCTGATGGGAAGTTTCTCTATATATGCCTTATATTTCTTCTTGAAAGCCACATTTAAAAAAAAACACCTTTATAAATACTCACCCTTTACATCTACTTAAAAAAATTCACCTAACAGGGGAATGAGATCCCGCGGCCTTCTATGTCAAATTTGTAATTAAATAATTAAAAACCAATTCCGATAGCGTTCAATAAGTTCAAGCGACCGCAGGCCGCCGGTCTTAAGCTATTAAGCAGACATATTCTGCTCCCCAGCTTAATTTAGATACAAGCTATTGATTGATGATTTATTTTCTATAATTTTTTGTATCAGAACTCGAACCCTAGTCTCCCGATTGGCACTGCTAGCCACTCGGCTATTAAGGCCGTCTTTTGATTTGTGAACAATTATTTTTTTCCTTTCTCTCTTTGTTCTCACGCGTATAGACTTTATTTTGATACATTAAGACCAGAAAGTTTCCGGAGATTGTCATTTAAATTGCCCGCGCCGAATATTTTTCAGCACTTTTTTTAGTTGGTAGTAGTGTCCTTAATTATTATGCCAAAAATAAGCGTGATCTGTCAACCAGTTTATATGCAGCAGCAGCTGTTGAAATCAGTCGATCTCTGTGCCTTCTGCGAATTTTCTTTTACGGCCTCAATCGAGCCGAAACGGGTTCCGGTGAATACGGTGGTTGCTCGATGGTATTGAACGAGTTTTAGGTCTTAAAATCGTTCACAACTACAGCTCCAGTGCGATGGCGCATTATCGTCATGAAAGTTTCCGGAAATTGTTCGCCCACAATTCCGGCCGTTTACGAGGGATGTTTTTGTGCCTCAAAACGACGAAATAAATCTTACGCAAAACCTTTCTCTCAAACACTCCTAACGTCGACTCATCAGCTGTTGACATCGTCTATGTCTTTCCACGTAGAATTAAATCCTTGTTCGTCGAGAGAGGACTTTGCCTTTCAAGTGCTTACCATGCTAGTGCTTCATGTGGTAGTATGGGTCGTGCGACTCCTATGTAAATCTAATACCTATTTTGTGGTTGTAGCTCTGAGTTTTGGATCAATAGCAATTTCAAACTAAGTCAAGTCCAACCGAATATTATTGATACACATATCCTGGTAACAAAAAGCACTTCCATCAACTCCCTCAAAAGTACTGCTAAATCTTCTCAACTTCTTTTCTCTGGACTTCTGGTCACAAGAACGCCAAACAGGAATGAATGGGGAAATGACAAACGTCTGACAGCCAAGCTGCCATTAGATTTCTACAATCTAACCGTACCACAGCAAAAGTGGCTATAAAATGTGGAAGCAATCTGAAAAAAGTCTAGATTAAATAGAACACTAACGTGGTCTGAGTACCCGGACACACTGATATTCCGGCCAAGTGCAGAGCAAGCGCGAACTAGCGAGAGAAGTAACCCCTCAGTCCACAATAAAACGTGTACACGTCGCAGGTTTACCATTTGTCAGGCAAAGTATATAATAAAACTGGCCTTTGCCGAAGAAGCAAACTTTAGGCGGTCAAATGAGATAACAAACAATGTGACCAGTCAGCTATGGCTAAAATTGGATGCAAAAATATCAAGGCATTTTGTTCTCCTAGGTCGGTTGAGCTAGCGCACGAAGTGGTTCGAACATTTAAGAAGGTGAATGGGCCTATTCGACTAGGTACGTTGGTCACTGACCAAAAGCCCCATAACTCAACTCAATGTATTCTCAAGCTGATCGTTGGTCGATCCATTTCGTGAGGTTTCAATCCGTCATTAAGCTCACTGACAGCCAGTCTAGTCCCAATGTCTGTCAGAATTTTAATACATAAAATACATCACACATCTGGCAAAACTTCATTCATTCATCAACTGGAGAGAAAAACGACCTGGATGTGTGACTCTTTTAAGCTTTAACAAGCTCGCCCTTGCCATGAGCATTCAACGAATATCTATATCGTCTAAGAACTCTGATAACAATGCGACCTTCAACCGATGATTGCGAAATAATTTCAAAAAGAAAAGTATAAAATAAGATATAAAACAAATGTATGTATGTATGTGCACGGATTATAGTAGTCACCATGAGCAACAATCATTAAAGTTCCCACAAAAAAAAAATCCGTCACTTTTAACGGTAACCGAATAGTGAAATTGAAATTTTATATTATTAAATTTTGTGAGCTTATAAACAAACCGGCTGCTGATAGTTGTTGTTGATAAAGGAATTTATGAATATTTAACTAAATCATAGTTGTGACTATTGCGAAATAATAAAAATTATTACGAAGACATTTGTAGCATAAATTTTAGTTAAATTAAGCAACAAATATACGTGTATAAATGGAAATTAGTTAATTTAGCAAGAAAATTAACGAATAACCAGATTTTTCGAAAATACTGCTGCTGAAAAGGCATAAAATATGAGTTGTTAGCAAAAAAACAAAAAACAAAAAACAAAAAAAAAAAAAGATGAGCGAGACAACGAGAAATTGTTGCTGAAATATCGAAGAAGATTGTAAACAAAATAGACCGTTTCGAGGCTTGCGTTAGCTTATGGCGCGGCAAACCAAGCCAACCAAAAGAGCAATGATTTGTACATATATTTATGCATATATCTAAACAGCGATTCAATAGGTGTTTGTGTTTGCGTGTGACCAAAAAACCAAAAAAAAAATCCAATATGTAGCGACAAACACTAATCAGCCTCCCAATTGACTAAAACACTGGATACTTGATTATTTGCTATGTTTGGCTTGGCTGGCTAATGGCTCGTGGTCAGATTAATGGCGATTAATTTAAAACAGTTGGATCATATGATATAAAAAACATAATGCTATACGCGCTCGCCCGCAGTTGTGAAAAATACTTCAAACCCTAAACATATACATACCTACAATTTACGAGTGTAACTCGGAAACGTGGAAAAGTTTACGGCGAAAATAAATATAAAAAAAAATCAAAAACGAAAACGAAAACGAAGACGAAAAAATTGGCAACTTTTATAAAAATAAACTACAAAAGTGGCGCTCGAAATTAGTTTTTCAAAATTTAAAAATTACTCTCATATATATTTCAAATAAATAAATAAACGAAATGCTGCATACAAATAAACGGAAACCCGTAAGTGCAGAAGTTGGGAATTTTTGAAAATTATTCTTAATAAGAAAAGGACTTTTTTTACAAAAATTTGAGTGCATAAAGCAATAAAGTTGAAAATAATCATATATTAAACAAAAATTCTGGAAATAACTTTAAGTGCAAATGTTTTTTAAAATAATAAAATTTTGTTTGTGCTGTGAAATTCATGAACCACAAAGATGAAAAGACCAACCTAGAAATCTTCTAAAACTGAAAACAGTGATAAAATTTTGAAATTGGAAGCGATTTCCGGCCGGGCTCCTCCTCCAGCTTGTGGTGTGCGTCTTGATGGAAGGGGCGGGTTCATATTCCGGTGTCGTACTAACATCCAAAAATTTATAGAAAATTTATAGAATTAAATTTTCTAATTGCGGTCGCCTCTCGGCAGGGAATGTTAACCCCTCCAATGTATTTTTGACCTCATAAAAAACCATCAGCCAAAGTGGAGGAGGAGCTCGGCCGGAAATCGCTTCAGCGGCTACAAAGTGCCAATTATGTATCCTTTATTTCATGTCAGAAGTGCATTCGGAGGGCTTGACATTCCCTGTGAAAGGTTGTGACCGCATTCAGCAAAATTAACTTAGTTTTTTATTGAAATTAATTTTTTTTATTTTTATTTAAATTGAATTACATTAATTTTTTGCATGTGGGTGGAACTAGGACCTTCCGAGTGGCAGTATACAATGCTCACCACTCGACAATCGTGGCCGTCGCATGCAATAAATACTTGTAATTAGAATCCCCTAATACCCACAGTTCTTAGATCCCTTCATATTTAGAAAGAAAACAACAAGACGCAAATGAGAAGTTTAAAGAAGATATTTATATGGTACATCTTCTTCTTCGTGGTATTGGCTTACGCGATTATAGCCGAATCAACATTAATGCGCCATTCGGTTTTTCTCTGCGCTTTTTGGCGTCAGTTGTAAATACCAAGTGAATCTAGATCGCTCTCCACCTGATCCTTCCGACGAGTGGAGCCCTCACCTTTCCTCTGCTTCCACCGCGGGTATTGCATCGAATACTTTCAAAGCTAAAGCGCTTTCATTCATAACGACCACATGGCCTAGTCTGTCTCTTCATTTGCTGATCTATGCCAATGAAATGAAATGATAGACGAAGTTATCTGCGATCTCGAAGTTACGTATTTCAACAGTGACGTGGGAGCCAAGTCGCGAATGCGAAGACTATTTGTTTGATGACAGAAGATATTTCGTCTTGTCCTCGTTCACTACCAGACCCATATACTTCCCTTCTTTATCCAGTCTGGAGAAAGCAGAACTCACGGCGCGGTTGTTGAGGCCTATGATATCAATATCATCGGCATACGCTAGCAGTTGGGCACGGTTGTTAAAGATTATGCCTTGTCCTAGCTGTGCAGCTCGTTTTATCTTCTCCAGCCTCCCGGATAGGTCCTTCCCAATTCTGACTGAGCTTCTAGTGTTGTCCAGTGTAAGTTTTGTGAGGAGACCAAATTTAAACATAGCGGATTAAAGGCAGCTTTTTACTGAGCTGTCAAAGGCACCTTTATAATCGATGATAAGGTGATGGGTTTCGATGGCGGATTTACAGAGTGTAAAGTCACTCTGATATCGTCCAATTGCTCAGCCGAAATTTCTGTTTCTCTCTCAGAAGCTTTCGTTTTGTAGGACGTGGGTGGGATTAAGTTACAATTTCACCCAGTAACATCTGTACTTGTACAAGGAACGTGTGAGCCAATTTTAATCAAAATAACTCAATCCTCATTTGAGTTAGCGATTACACGGACGGATGGGCGATCAGACGGACAGGCGCAGACAGACATGGCTAAACCGATTCGTCTCGCCATTCCATGAACTTTAATATACATATGTATATATCGATTATTTCATGCCGTTACATCCAACCGAAAGCTGAACAAACCTAATGCGTACACAGTACAGCCGAGTATAAAAGACGTTGGCCGCGATAGTCGAGTAGTTAGCATTGCGAACTGCCATTCGGAAGGTCAGGCTTCGAGTCCTGGTACGACTAACATACAAAAGTTATAGAAAATTAATTTAAATTACAAATTAAGTTACTTTTTCTAACTGCGGTCACCTCTCGGCAGGGAATGTCCACCCTTCCAAGTGTATTTCTGACATGAAATAAATACTCCCCATGGAAAAAACTGTAAGTCACACCATTTTTTGGAAGAAATCTATAGGCACAAAACCACAAATTAGAAGAGGAGCTATGCCGAAAATCGCTTCAGCGGTAGCAAAGCGCCAGTTATAAATATATGAAAAGAAATTCCCCCAGAATTTGCTTCGACAATCTTTTTTCCCCAAGAATCCCAAACGCAAAAATCCTTGATAAGACAGCCCTTTGCTGTGGAATCAACTCTTCAATTTAGACGCGAAAATATCATAGCATCTATCCTTCTGAACCGGTTCTCCAACAGCATAATATCAGGTGTAATAACAGGTCAATGTTTAATGGGACTTCATGAGAAAAGAATGCGCTGTCAGTCTAATAATTTTTGTCACAGCTGTAAGGGCGGAGAGAGAAAGAATTTATTGTCCAGCATTGACAACTGTTCGACACAAGATCCTTTGAGCTAGGTTAGGTTACGTTAAGCTAGCTGACGCATTGGGTCTCACATAGCCGATAATACATCCATAGCGTTATCAGGCAGTGTGAAGTACACTGGTAACTCAAATTATAAAAATATATTTTTTATTTCAAACCATAGACAACATTTATGTTTAATTTTATTTTTCTCATATATACATACATATATAATATATTATAATGCTCTTAACGAAACACAGTGTGTCTTTGCAGTGTTGGTTTTCATTTGCATCATCAGTCAAATCAGCGATTCGGTCTCTGCCGTGCAGCTTGGCGATCCCAATGCGGTGATCACTCTATACAATGTGGCGCCAGCCGATGATTTAGGCATCTACAGATATGCATACACAACGAGCAATGGCATTGCCGTGCAGGCCGCCGGGAGCGCATTGGAGGCGATAGGCATTTTTAGCTACACATCACCCGAGGGCATACCAATCGAAGTGCGTTACATAGCTGATGAATTGGGATTCCATGCTGTGGGACGTCATTTGCCCAGACCACCGCCAATACCCGATTACATTCTACGCTCGTTGGAGTACATACGTACACATCCGAATGAAGAGGATCGTGGTCGTTTTAGGATTTACAAATAAGCGGAAATTATACATATATAAATATTTATAATTATTTTCTTATAAATCCTGTCTGGAATTTTTTTTTCACAGATAATCTATTTAATTATTAAAAACCCAAAATGCCATTGTCCACTGCTCTCATGGCAGTTGCGATAGCCAATGGGTAATGAAATATTCGTTGGCATAAAAAATCATAGCAATTTTTTTTTTTTAGCACAATTTATTTAGTTTTTAGTTATCATAAGTCCTCTCGAAGTTCTATTGTACATACCACATACATACATATGTAAATACACAGAGAATTATCAGTGGCCTTTCATTCAGATACATACACATTTAGTGATCATTATTTTTTACTATACCTATAAACTTAAGGTCTGAGTACTCTTGGTGTCCTTGGTCTTTGAGGAATAAAACCGCCTTTCAAATACTTTTTAATAAGGTGGGCTTCAAGAAGAAAGCAACGAGATTTATCTTTTATCTTTTTAATAATTAAAAGTACCTAAAATATCATTTACATTCTGCCAAAATGGGCAAGAACCTCCCTCTATACTGGTTCTCGCCACAAACTAACTGCCATCTCACAACGATCGACCACACGTGCGAATGGAAAATATTTCAAGAATTGAAGACAGCGCGTAGAAGGACGCAGAAAAGCGTAAGTATGAAGAGCTTGAGAACATGGCTCATAGGGGTAATGCTAAAAAATTTTACGAACAGTTGCGGCGACTTATAAAAGTTTTAAAGACTGGAGAAAACTCTTCTATGACCCAGAGAGATTAGCTACTGGTGTCCGGAGTACACTGAATTTAAAGAGGGAACATTGCTCCAGCCTAATAAATGGCAGTGAAAATGGAACCCCAGGAGATGGCGATGATGATGAAACAGATAATTCATTGAAAACCAACAAAGTGGCAGAGGTCAATGGAATGACGGTCGAAGTGTACGATACGATGCGATGTATTGAGGAGCGTGCAACAGCTTATTTTCAGAATATGGTCGGATGAAACGATACCCAACGATTGGAACCTAAGTGTGCACAGCGCAGTCAACATAAAGAAGAATTCGCATATAAGTTCCTTTCGACAGGACCTTTATCAGTGTGGCTTTAGACCTGGTAAATCCACCATTCAACAGATATTCACCATGAGCCAAAGCTTGGAAAAGACCAAGATTTTAAAGCTGACTTCGATAGCACGAAAAGAGGCTGCCTCTACGCCGCTATGTCTGAATTTAGTATTCACGGCTATCATATGCAGCTGTGTAAACTGACGTTAAGCAACACCAAAAGCCCCGTCAGGATGGAGAAGGAGTTCTCCGAGCCGTTCGATACCTAACGAGGTTTCAGACAAGGTAATTCCTTATCGTGTGACTTCTTTAATTTATTGCTGGAGAAAATAATACGAGCTGCAGAATCGATTAGAGAAGTTACAACCTTTTATAAGAGAGTACAACTATTGACGTATGAAGCAAATGGATTTATGAATTTAGTGGTGAACGAGGTCAAGACGAAATATCTCCTGTCATCTAACAACCACCATCATAGCGACTCGGCTTCCACGTTACTGTTCACAGTCATAACTTTGAAGTTGCAGACAATTTCGTCTATCTTGGAATCAGTATTAACACCAACAAGGCAATTGAAAAGTAAAGTCCTCTCTCGACGAACGAAAACCAAACTCTACATGTCGCTCATCATTATCATCCAGCTTTGAAAGTTTCCTAAGCAAATCACTTGCAGAAGAAAAGAAAGACATCTACTCCGTTGGAAAGATCAGGTGGGGAAGGACCTGATAACACTTGGTATTTCCAATCATCGACAAACAGAGAATAGAAGGAAGGAAGGAATAGTGCCCCGTTGTTAATTAGGATATAATCGCGTTAACGGTTTTTACCGCAGTAAAGATAACCTCTTATCATCAAATATGGAATTACATTCGACTTCCGCAAAGCGAGTTCCCAGCCCAACTGGAAGTAGTTTTGATTACAAGGTTTGACCGGAGAGCAAAATCTGGTACCACAGGGAGCTGGAGTCCTCGGAGCTTAATCAGACTTGTTCAAACGGTATTTTGCGGAGATTATGATTCAAACCAAAGTGCCGGTAAGGTTGAACTCTTTACCGATCGATGGACAGTTGCATATCAACCGAGTGCTATACCTAAAGCAAAGCCGACGTTTAGATACCCTACCAATAAGGTTTGTGTGTCACACTTCCAATCTGTACCAATAGGCTTTACAATATGGGGCGCTGATCAAAGCATTTATTTAATAAGGATATGGTATTTTGGTCCATAAAATTTTGTTGACTAGTTTTATAATTGTATCAGTTCTATTAAAATTAGTTAAGAAATGTTTATTCTAGTAAAACCGAAATTTAGATAATGTAACATTCAAAATTGATCACCATAAGCCAGTTTGTAAAGGCCAAAGGGTGATGAATATGGCGTATCGGCATCAATAAAAGATCTGGCTCATCATTTCAGGAAATGTCGGTGCTAATAAGATATTTCGATGGTGTAAGTTTCTGTTGAAAAGGTAAACAGATCCACTTTTTTCGAGGGATCTGATTATATGAAATATTATGTAAGCGCACTTATTGCCCGACTACGCTCATTTCACTCTACCCATGCCCGTACTGGAGAGGTTTGTAAAACTATCACATGACAATATACTAAGAGAGATCAATATTTAATTCAATACGTAAAAGGAAGTAAAAATAATGAGTTAATATCGAGTGATAATTGAAAACAGGTTTTAGAGATTATGTCAGCTGTGGAAGGAAGTGAAAGATTTTGGAATATTTTAGATGGAAATACATGCACAAAACCACATACATACCTATTTAAAAACAGGGTGAGGGTTATTTCTCTTTCTATTTTTAAGCATTAATAAGAGTACAACGGTCAATGGTGAAAGAAGTGATGCCATTAAAGGGTTTCTCTGCGGCAACCACTAAAGTTAGACGTGTTTTTATGAGCTCGACGATTTTTGTTTGTTGAAGGAAATGGATAACTTTGTTGACATGCTTCCTTGGCTGCACCGAGGCGGATGCGCATCTTGACTGCTGAAGACAGTGGGCCGAGTCGATGTTAGAACACCGGACAGTTCACATATTTAAGACACTGAAGACGTTTCTTCCGTTTATCACAACAATGTCAGTCTGGTTTCATATTTTTCGATCAGGTGTTTGACGGTCTTTTCGTGTCGGAAACTGGTGTTTCAGATAACTGTCTTTCTAGATCAAGGGAAGTCGATTAGCCTCAGCTCTTTCTTTCTTTCCTCACTCCAGATCAAAATCGCCAAAGACAATTATGTATGTATTTATAGAGGCAGCGCCCATAGGTGCGTTCTAGGCGGCCATAGAGAGCTGTTACCAAAGTAACATCGTTATTCTCTTTCATCGGGGCGCGTTGCACAGATCAAAGATACGCTAAAAAACTTCGCTTTGCTACCGATTATGACAAGTCGTAGTCCACCAGGGTGAACGACAGTATTCGTAGCGCTTTATAATCACCTGGAGCGATCTCCCGCTGCAATTTCTGGTATGCGTATTGATGTTTTTCCAACAAAGGGAAGGATCCACAGTTTATTCTAAGACGCCTCCGAACGGCTGTTAGATTTTTATGACGAGCTTTTATTTCGTATCCGAAAAAACTCGGTGGGCTCGAAAATCTCTGCCGAAGAACGACCGCAATTAGAAAAATTCACTTAATTTTTTAGTTAAATTAATTTTCTACTCGGCCCACATGCAGCCGCCAAGATAGATTCATAATTAATAATACCAGGAAATCCTTTAAATCCTTTCCTGATAATATAAGGATGGTTGTAAGAATGTTTTAGGAGTGGTACGACTCTAGAGGTACCATTCGGTTTTTTTGAATTTATTATAGGATTATGAGAACGGAAATCGAATTTCTATTTAACCATTTCATTGAACATATATTGAAGTATAAAAAAATATTCTTTAATTATTGTTTTGGTACAAAATTGCGGTGATCAAGTCCATTATTTAATCCATGTTTTTTGGAAAGGCGTCCTCGGGAGGGCCGATTTCTTCTTGAGGATGAGACCTACAAAAAAGTAAAACGTTTTATTGAAAAAAAGTATACATTTAATCAAAAAGCGGCTACATACTTCCAAAAAATATATATTTGTGAAGCTACCATCAAAATTTCCGAATAATCTGTCCTCCCAGTTCGATAGATGTGATTTTGAGAAAAACGCGTTTAAAATTTTCATTGTACATACTGTGAGCAAGTCCTGGAGTGGCTTTACTCCTTAATTATGATACTTTATTTGAATGGTCTATTTTAAAAAATTGTTGTGTTTCAAGGGTTAAGGTTCAGGTAAATTATACTTTCACTCTTTTTTTCTACTTGTTTCCATTAACTCAACTGGTGCCACCCTGTATATGTTAAATCAATTAATTGTTTTCTTTTCTAACTGTCAGCAAATTTTAGTTGCTTTATTAATGTGCAACTAGTAAAAGCAAAGAACATTATTCAATATATTAAGAAACAGTTGCAAAAAGAAATCTATAATTTGAAAGACTAATGACTTGCCAAAGTGAAATTTAAAACTAGTTTAGGCAAACCGGAAAATCACTTTTGTACGAAATTAACACAATGCATATGCGTCTAGAAAAATAGAAAGCTTTTAAAAATTATAAAAGAATTCCTTTGCAAAAGTTCTACTTAAGTTTATGGGAGTGTTTATTAATTTATAAATGCAAGCTCTTAAATATGAACATGTTTATGTATGACAAAGAATATTAATCAATTAATGCAAAGAGGAACAAAGCTAATGATAAACTTAAAAACCAATAATTTCGGCAATACCAAACCGTTTGCACCCTATATAAACAATTTTAATAACTTCATTCTTCTTTTCTTTTGGTCATCGCAAAGAAATCGAGAGTTTGACCGTGAATAGTTACTCATATTAATTTAAACTCATTCATTCTCTATATAACATTCAAAGCTCTTTAGATTCCTTAAAGCTTTTAGGACTATTAAAACCTTAAAAGCTTAGTTTGGTAAATGGTTGTCTTGATATAAATCCTGCGTGGGGAAGGCACAAGCTTTCAGTTACGGAATGTGTTACTTCAATTGTAGATCAAAACTGAAATTGGTAAGAAGAAACATGAAATTAATCCATCCGGTCTAGTAAAAATTAATGATCTGTAACTCACGTTCTATAAGTGCAATTGAATTAAGTTATGGGAGAAGTGTAGATCACTTAATTCACGTTATATTCTTCGACGAAAAGTTAAGTCAGGTAGCTGAAAATATGTATACTCGTAGTGATTATGGTCGTGATACTGTAACAGACAATCATCCACAATTTTGGTTTCTTCGATTTCGTTCCGGTAGTTTTGATGTAAAAGTTGCTCCACTGTGTGGAAGGTCTATTGTCGGAAATGTCGATAAAATAATGGAAATCGTCGAGTCTGATCATTATGAGAGCGCTGTATCGATTGTCCAGGAGCTAAACATTACACAAGAAACAGTTTGGAACCACTTGAAAAAGGCTGGATATACAAAGAAGCTCGATGTATGGGTGCCACATGACATAGAGAGAAAAAACCTCAATGAGCGATTTTCCATTTGCGAATCGCTGCTAGATCGTAAACAAAATCGACCCATAAAAATTGGATAACTTACAGCAATGTCAAACGCAAAAAGACGACATAAAACAGGCGTGGTCGGAGAACAGTGAGCCGGCAAATACGGTTTCCATGTCAGGATTGATATTCAGGAAGGTTTTGTTGTGTGTTTGGTAGGGTGGACAAGGAATAATTCACTATGAGCTGCCCCACTACCGCTGAACTCTTAATTCGGGCTTGTACTGTCAGCACTTGAAGGAAGTATTGTAAGTAAGTAAGTAAGCTTTGGTGAACTGAAGGGGCATTGTTTTTCATCAGGACCACACCAGACTCACATCATTAGTGACTCGCCAGAAACTCCAAGAGATTGGTTGGGAGGTTCTTATGCTTCGCACCAAGTGATTAACATCCGTTCCTGTCTACGGCGAAAGATATGGCCGGTGAAGACAGAAGCACGTGAAAATCAATTTATCGAGCAAACCGGTGCATAGTCTTAATTATTTCAGCGCAGGTCTTTTAATGTCATCTGCGGCTGTAAAACAACAGCGCTTTAAGATTCCCTTTATTTTGTATCGTTACAGTTTTATTTTTGTCCAAAAAATCATACAAATAGCGCTGAACTTGTCCAGCCATTTCGAGCTTGGCGAGCCGGAACGCCTTCACTGCGACGATTAAGCCTTAGTTGCGACGTCATATACATAAATCTATATTTGGTCCCTTATTGTTTGGTCACGAGACCTTCTTCTGTTCCACTCCGGCCAGGTTGTCCTAGGCGAATGTGAAACGAACTTCCTTCCCTTCCTTACAAGCTCGCCACCGACCCAGTTATCTATTTTTGTCCCATACGTAGAATCATCAATCATTTTGGTGCTCGCTGGTATTATACTGTTTGTTTTGCTAGTATGCCCATGTAGCCTATTGTAGTCTTACCGCGGCGCAAACAACATTATTCACCCCCATAATGTCAATGGGGAATAGATCTAAAAGGACATTCATATCTTCAGTTGGTGGGGTACGAAATACTCCGTTAAGCCACAAGAGATGGTTGAGCGGTCACCAAGAGTGTTTCGTATGAAGTTTTGGTGAGTTTCGGTGATACTTACGAGGCACCGTCTTTAAAGATTATTTCTAAGTGGTTCCGAATTTCAGACTGGACATTTTTCCGTAGAGGACGAGCCCCGAGAACGTCGACCAAAATCTTCCACTGATGACCTCAATGTAGCTCTGGTGAAGTCCAAAATTGACGAAGACCCACGATTGACGTCAGAAATTATTGCTAATGAATTGAGTTTAAATGCCATGACTGTAAGTAATCATCTGGGATACACGAAGAAATCTGCTCGATGGGTACCACGAATTTTAAATGAGGCCCAAAAAGAAGCTCGAGTGAATTTTGGTAAATTTTTCCTAAACGAGTTCGAAAATGGTCGGTCTAGCAACTTTAATGAAGTTGTTACTGGTGACGAATCTTGGTTCTATAAGTACGATCCAGAAACCAAATAGCAGCCCATGGTAAGGAGACCAAGAGGAGCAAACCCTCCCGTAAAATCTAAGTGGATCTATAGGATTAAGAAATGCATTCAAAACAATGGCGCTAATTTTTATTTAGCGCTAATGTAGAGAAGATAAAGAAGGACAAAGAATTACTAATAAGTTCCAAAAGATTTCCTTTTTTCTGATCAACTTACCGAACTTTTGTAAATCCCCTCGTACTTAAGTTTATGAGGCATATGCCCCAACTTTAAGCAATTTCTCCTCTTTTTGTTAAGTTTTTTGCTTTAGTGGAAGTTAAATTCAGTCCTAAATTTAATCAATATGTACAATATTTAGATTCAAACCAACTCACAGGCATTAATAATGTGTATGTATGTCTGTATAATAAGAAAGAACAAATATTAAAAGTCGTACATATATGCATACACAGACAGAAAAAAGTAAATAATTTCAAAGAGATTTTTTTTAATTACATACATGTGATCATACACATGTAGTATATATAGCTAGATGGAATATATGTATGCATTTACTTCCACTTAGGTTTGAAGATCGAATTCCTGTTAGATAATCTGAACTTAATCGCCAGTATAAGTAAATATTAGATAATAAAATTATTTGAAAACTTGATTGGATAAAAATTTAGCGAATATATCAGATATATATACTCGTATGCACATAAAGCAAAATGCATGTGTATTTACAAATGCATATTAAATCCTGTCATATGTATTTATATGTACATACATACATCAATTATTAATTACTACTTTGTACATCTGTTTGATACCAACACACACACACACACCCCTCAAGTGTGAAATGGAATTAATCGCATAATTTCGAAAAATGTTTGTTGCTATGGAAGTGCATACATAGATACGTGTATGTTTATTTTTAGTATCAAGTTTTAATTATGTAAATGAGGCTGCTTACCGGTATTCAGTGCAGATACGGTAAATTGTAGTCATATAATTTTTGTTTACTTTTTTTTTTTTAATATAATAAACAGAAGGCAGTATAATTTGCTTATTTTTAGCATCTGCTGGGAAAACTGATTTAAAAAATTTAAAAAAAATTATCAATAATAACAAACAGCATATTTTTGTTATTGTCCATATACGAGGATGTCTCTTGTATTTCAGGATTAGAGTAAAAAAATAAAAAAAGCCAATTATAGGGTTATCCATTTCGTGAAAAGTGCAGGACTGTTATTTGACATCTATCAAATGAACTCTCGAGCCAAACATGTTTTCTTTTAGGTAAAAGTCAGGCATTATGAAAATGGATCGCTTAGCAACCGCATAACCGCGTTATGGTGCACATAATCGTCCAACTACTCAAACAATTGGTAAAATTTAAAAGAAGTTTTAAGAGACTGGATCGACTACAGATATTGTAAGGCCTGCGCATCATCGTTTTGCTTGTTCAACCTCAAATATCGCTACTGTAAATGAAAGTCATCCCCTCCGAGTGTATTTCTGATATGAAAAAAAAGCCTCCTCATAAAAAACCATCAGCCGTTCGGAAGCGGCTTTGTATAAACTGTAAGTCCCTCACATTGTTGGAAAAACATCAAGACACACACTACAAATTGGAGGAGGAGCTCGACCGAAAATCACTTCAGCATTTATAAAGCGCCAAATATATTGGGTTACCCCAAAAGAAACCGGCGATTTTTCATACAAACGGCGTAGATAATTTTTAATTGTATTTTTTCGTATGACAGTTATAAATTTTTTATTCAAAATGCTCGAAAAAACTCGAATTGCTCGAACTCAAGCTCGGGAATTTCGAGCAATGAGCAATCAACGTGTGTGCGAGTACTCGTTGCTCAAATGCTCGAGCAGCTCGAAAATATTCGAACAAAATCTTAGGCTCATACGTAGGCTGCTACATATACGTCTGGCCTAGGCAACACTAAGTGTTGCCAGGTGCAATCTGACATTTCCATTGGAAAGTTTGACATTTTTTAGCATAACATCACTCAGAACGTTTTGTCATTTAATCGTGAATTGTTTTATTTACAGGGAATTAAAAAATTCATCTCGGCCAAAAAATGGAATTAACTCGTGAACATTTTCGTGCGACCATTTTTCGTGGCCGACGCTCGCTCAAACACGAATTCCGTGAAGGTCGTCCAAAAACAGCCGTTGTGCCAGAAAACATCGATGCCGTACGTGAACTGATAATGCAAGACCGTCATGTAACATACCTTCGGATAGAGGCATTTCTCCCACCAGCATACATTCGATATTGCATGAACACCTGGCCGTAAAAAAGGTTTGTTCTCGTTGGATCCCGCACAATTTGACAACCGCTCAAAAACAGGCTCGTGTGGATTGGTGTAAAGAAATGCTGAAAAAATACGATCGCGGTGCTTCAAAAGACGTTTATATGATCGTCACAGGTGACGAATCATGGATCTATGCGTATGAGCCCGAAACAAAACAGCAATCGACCGTGTGGGTCTTCCAAGACGAGCCAAATCCAACGAAAGTTGTTCGTGGAAGAAGCACTTCGAAGCAAATGGTCGCCTGTTTCTTCGGCAAAACTGGTCACGTGGCGACTGTTCCGCTTGAGCAACGTAGGACGGTCAATTCTGAGTGGTACACCACCATTTTTTTGCCTGAAGTCTTCGGAGAAATTCGAGAAACGAACAAGACAAGACGAATCATTGTGCACCATGACAATGCGAGCTCTCACACATCGGCTCAAACCAGTGCCTTTTTGACCGGCCAAAACGTCGAATTGATGGGTCATCCGCCGTACAGCCCTGACTTGGCACCCAATGACTTCTTTTTATTTCCACACATCGAGAAAATAATGCGTGGTCAACGATTTTCGTCGCCAGAAGATGCTGTTGAAGCATTCAAAAACCATGTTTTGGAGGTGTCTCAATCGGAGTGGAAAAAGTGCTTCGAAAATTGGTTTGAGCGCATGCAAAAGTGTACAAATCTTGATGGAGAATATTTTGAAAAACAATAAAACCATTTTCGTTGATAAATATTCGTGTTTTCATTATTTGGCCAGACATATATATAGCAGCCTACGTATGTACATATGGTACATACACATATACAGGTTTCTTTCCTTGGGAAATATTTTTATCATTTAAAAAAGTGGTTGCTTTTTTTAATATTTATTGAATTGAAAAAATAAATAAATAAAAGAAAAGAAACCAAATAAGAGCAAACTAAAGCTATTCTAACTTGCATATATGTACATATGTATATTTATTATGTATTACTTATGCATTTGTACATGTTTCTTAAAAATTTTAATAACAAGTTTTGCAAAAAACAATAGAAAAAAACTAGTATTTATTTCATAAATAAATAAAATCATATTATAAACGGTCTTATTTTCCTTGAGTTCATAAAAAAGACCAAATAATAGAAATTTCAGCAACGTGTTCGTGGTGTTCCCACTTTGCGGTGAAATTTCGAACAGGCTTTGGGATTAAAAATTCTAGCCACCGCTCTGCGGCACTGGTACATGACTCACAGTTTAGTAGCGCCTTCGGATGTAGACGCTCGTGCTTGCGGTTACTAGATATTGAAATCGATATTTTCAAAAATAAAAAAAAACAGTTGCCTTGCGCGCTTGGGAGATAAAATCTGCATTTTTCGGTAGGATCACCGCTTCTGTGACCTTTTCGTCGGTGTGTTGTTAACAATTCTATGTTAATAGATTTGCGTTGGTATTACAATTTTTTTTTGTTTTTGCTATTTAACGCCGCCGGTGTGAATGTTAATTAATTTTCATCAACCTGCCTTGGAGTTAAATTGTTTCTTGTTGTTGTAATTTCAAATACATATGTACATATAGACAGTTGAAGTGCATTCATTAAACCTCAATGATATTTTAAAATGATTAATTAAAAGTATCAATAATAAATAACAACAAAAAAAACAACAAATCATTAATTGCCAAAAAATAAATTTATTTAAAACAATGAAACTGATTATCAAGTGATTTGATGTACACTGATCGACAAAAAATAAACAATATGTATATGCATACCTATATTTATTGAAAACTAATAAAGCTTCATACATACATAAGTATTTAAAGTTTAAATATTCGCCATGTACCATAAAAAAAGCTGATCTCCATGAAAAGCCTCATAATATTTCCGCCACTGCTCTGAAATTTTCATACCACCTTAGCAGAACTAATTATCGTTAACCTCAAAATAGGCCTCAGTTGCGGTGATAATTTCTTCATACCAGTTACTTACCGGTGAGCAATAAGTGGTGTAATTTTTGGGTTCGTTGCTTGTGCGGTACATAGCGCCGTCTTGTTGAAAGTAAACGTTGTCCAGATCAATACCACCCAATTCCGGCCATATAAAATTATTAATAATCTCACGATAGCGCAATCCTTTCAGCGAAAAAAGTAAGGTCGCTCCAATGACCCCGCTGGACCATAAACCGCACCAAACACAGTTACACGTTGAGGATGGAGAGGCTTTTCAACAATAAATCTTGGGTTTTCCGTGCTCCAGATGTGACAGTTTTGCTTATTGTCGTAGCCATCGGAGTGGATATGTGTCGTATCAGTCAAGATGATATTTCGATGAAATTTTTAAAGCGAATTTTACTAATTTCAATGCGTTGTTGAAAAGTGTATCGTTCCATTTTTATTACTGGCGTAGTTTTTACTTGTGAAATGTCAAAAAATGAAAGCTTATAACATACCTATAGCTCCCATACAACGATTTTTTCAGGGTACCGCTTCCGACGGAGTAAAGGTCTTCTCCTTCCTCTGCTTCCACTACTTACTTTTAAATCTGGAGGGAATTTGCTCATACGGACCACAGGGCCTCTGTCTCTTCATTCGCTGAACTATATCAATGCCACTGTATAACTCGTACAGCTCATCGTTCCAACATCTGTGGTATTTGCCGTAGCCAATGCGCAGAGGACCATAAATCGTTTGCAAAACTTTTCTCTCGAAGACTCCCAGTGCCACCTCATCGAATGTCGGCATCGTTCACGCTTCTACACCATATAGTAAGACGGGCATAATGAGCGATTTGTAGAGTTTGATTTTGTTTTGTCGAGAGAAGACTTTACTCTTCAATTGGCTACTCAGTTCAAAGTAGCACCTGTTGGCAAGAGCTATTCTGCTTTGGATTTCATGACTGACATTATTATTGGTGTTAATGCTGCTCCCTAGATAGACGAAATTATCTACGGCCTCGAAGTTATGACTGTCAACAGTGACATGGGAGCCAATGCGCCATAATCAAAATTGAAGAATCCACCTTTTGCTCACACAAACCGAAATTTTGGATTTTTTTTTTTGTGTTTTCTGGTGTTATCACCTAATTTGGACGACCACTGTATTCTACAATCGACATTGGCTTAGCGGTTGGTCTTTTCAAATATAGAATCGCATCACAAACTGATTGGACCTAACCAGCGTGACTTCAAACCTGGCAATTTTACAATTGACGGAGAAATTAATAAGAGCTGCAAAGCTAAAAAGAGAAGGTACAATATACTATAAGAGTGTGCAACTTCTGGCACATATTCACATAATCGGTCTGAACAACCGAACCGAGAGCTCTGCTTTCTCCATACTGTATAAGATAGCGCGACGACTGAGTTTGATAGTGAAAGAGGACATGGAGAAGTAACTTCTGCCAACCAACATTCGCGTCTTGGTTCCCACGTCACTGTTGACAGTCATAACATCAAATTCGTAGATGATTTCGTCCATATAGAACCAGCATTAACTCCAACAACACTCGAAATCAACACAGAATCCCTTCTGAGAATAAGTGCTATTTTCTGCCTAGGAAAATAAAAAGTTAAGTCCACGTGTATAACGACGACATCCGATGAAGCCAGTTTTTGAAGTTTTCTAAGAGAAAGGTTTTACGGAAGATTTATGGTCCACAGACGATGAGCTGTGTGAAATACAATACGACATTGTGATCGAATAAAGAGATAACAACTACTCGAGCTAGGTTATGTTGTCCGGATGGATGAAAACTCTCCACCTCTGAAATTATTCGATGCAGTGCCGTACCCGGTAGAAACAGAGGCAGAATGCCTCTACACCGTGGTAGCGAAGAGCCTTGTTTCGCTTGCGTGTTCCCTATTGGCGCTGCACGGGTTAAAGAAACGACGGGCATGGTCTTGTTAGTTCGCTCCCCAAAAACCAATTTAAGGAATATCTCCTCCCACATTTTCAACAGTAAATTAACTATATTTTACATTAGTTCAGAAACCTGGAAATGCAAAGAAAGGTTTCTAGCACCGACACTTCTTTACATGCCCTCTAAAGCCAAATCATCTAACAGCTCCCTTCCTCTGGTCCGAACACGTCGAAACAGCTCGTTTCCCAGACCTCCCATTAAATGACCCGATGTCGACTAGGACTAACCTTTGCGTGCCCCTAGGCGAGGTTTGATAGTCGCTATAACAACAGAAAATATAAACCCTTATGTGTTTTTATCAAACAAATGTATTTATGAAAAAAAAACAACCTTTATATCAAAGTTTCACGATAATTGTAAAACGAATCATCTGAAAGCAAAATTCAAAACGCTTTCTTATTCTTATTCTGCATCACATTGGCTATGCCCGGAACTACAATGAAACATTTTGACCAAAAAAAAATGGCGGACTTTTTAATTTTTTTTTACCCTTTTTCAATTTTAATTGATTATAAATTTGTTTAAATAACATTGAATATTTTCGGTTGCAGTACCGACCATTTGAAGCATTTTAGGAGTAAATTGCCGTTTAGTGCATGTTGATAAGTTCAGTAGGTTCTAGATAAGAATGTCACCCTGTTGAAAAAACGTGGTTTCGAGAAAAACGAGATTAAGGTACTCGAGCGCCCGGATTTACCGCTGGGCGCGCTCCACTCCCCCCTCTTCTATACTTACTTCTTGGTCTTGCGGACCTTCGGGACTAATTCTATATTATTTCTAAGAGTATTTCCTAACTATTTGCAGGAAAAAAATTTCGATTTTTGGAATTTTTTTAGTGGAACCTGGCCTTAAACACCTTAGCCCCTTAATAAAATCAAAACAAATTTAATCGATTTATTACCATCATATCGGTATAGAAATGAAGATTTTATTTATAGCAAATATCGCGCTTACATAATATGTAGAAATTGGTGAATTGCATTTTTTGATGTTTATGATGATTTTTTATATATATATAGCGATCGACTGACAACTTCATGGTGTTATTTAAAATTGTTTTAGTTTAAGCATAGCAATGTTTGATTTATATACTCATATGTACACACAATGCTACATACATGCATGCGACAAACGTGCTAAACAGGATTTATAAAAATCACTATCACTATCATAGTGTTCTCCATAGATTCATGTTACTTTCTGCACTTCTTAGATGTGTCATAACCAAATGCACGCGTCACACGTCACATCGAATGCTTAAAATGACATAAACAACCTGCAGGCAGTGGAATATGTCGCCGACTTGATATTAAACTAATTAACGTCGACATTTTTCTCTTTTTCATTTAAGAATTATTTGCCGAATTAATTCGCATGCCAGCGCCGCATCTATAAAAGCCTCCGCAGCATAAGAATCCCGCTTAATTTCGCTACGACGGTGTCCGCTCGCTGCAGGTTTTTTGGGTTGTTCCCCGATACGCTCTGGACGTGCGTTTGCATATGAGACGTAAAGTAAATAAATCAACATTTTATCAAGCGAATCCTTGACAACGCTATATGCTATATGCTTAGCAAACAAATCAGCCATTAATTAGACACGCTATATGATAAATCAAATGGGAATGTTTTTCACAATGCGGTTGAGACGTAAAATTCGATTCAGCGTTGGATTACTATTTCAACAAGTAATAATGGTTTGTTTGTTCGTAATTCAACATTACTACACACGTACATACGCATAGTTTTATTGGCTTATTTTCTACTAATTTATGGATAATAAATAATAAGTTGCTTTTCCATCTACTCCAGTTCAAGCGTCTCCTCGTGTTTTGTCTACTCTGCTTTCATCTAACTGCACATCTGTTACCGGTGCATGCGGCTGTGAGACCAATTGAACGTGATGCATACACCATTTACTACAAAAACCAGGTGGCCAATGCCAAGGGTGATTTCCACTATGAGTATCAGACGTCTAATGGCATAACCACAAAAGCAGCGGGTAATGAATTTGGACATAGTGGCGTGGTACAGTACATTTCGGTGGAAGGTATACCAATAACAATGACATATGTCGCAGATGCCAATGGCTATCATCCAACAGGAGAGCATATACCGAAATTGCCAGAACAGGTGTTGGCCACATTGCAATACCAAATTGAACGCCGGCCGCGAACTGTGGAGGAGAAGAAAGAAAAAACAGAGACGATTATTAAAAGAGCTAATAGTAAAAGTGTAAATTAGAGTAGATAAAAAAATAAAATAATTATTAATTAATTTATAGAGTTTAGGTTTACAAGTGTCTCGGAAATTATTTGAAAAAAGTTAAATGATGGAAGTATTTTTATGTACAATTTGAAATTATTCTTTAGAGGAGGCAGCACAAAATACAAAAGAATTGTGTTCAATATTAGTCGGTTAAGTACTTAGCATAGTTTTGATGTTGTTGTTGTTAGTTCTTATGTGAATAATTAAGTTATGAAAATATTTAAATTTATTTGGCTATAATTTCGCTATAAAAAAAAATAATTATATAAGAAAACTCTTGACTGTTTTACAACAACAACAACTATAATTGTATAAGCATACTCAAAAAAATTTATAAATAAGAATTAGTTTTAGAAGAAATAATGCATAGTTGTAATGTATGTTTATAGATTTAGGCTAGCAAATAATTTCAAATAAAATACTCCCTCCTGATGAATATTCAAAGAAATTTACTATTTTCTGGTGTTTACTGTTATATGAGGCTGCTTAGTTGGAATCCATATGTATGTACGTTACTATATGTGTTTAATTTAACAAATTCTGGTTCTAATTTAAATGTTTTCGCTCATATCGCTAACCAAACCGGACATATACAATTGAGATAGACTCAAGCTAACTCAAGCTAAAGGTTTTTTTTTACAATAACAAAACTACATTAAAGATGAAGTTTTTGATATAAATAAGTGAAGTCGTGCAAGTTTAATAATTTGCATGGCTGCAAACAAAAAATGTTTTAATTAATTAGCATACTACTCGACTAGTTGTTGAAAATAATAAATGCAATAAAAAATAATAACAATTAATATTAACAACCAGCATGTACATATATAGATAGTACATATGAGAAATAGATGTAGTAATTAGCCACTTTTGAAGTTACTTCTAAGCGCTATACATACATATGTACATTATGAAAAAAAAAACCCAAAATCACAAGACAAACACTTATTGACATATAGTACATACATATGTATGCTTTATAATTATTCATATGCATGCATTAACCAAAATAAATAAATTTGACAAATGTGATTAGCAGCCAGCAATATTTCATCGATTTTTGTATACTTGTGGTATGACAATTATTGCATTTTGAATATTCCCAACGATTATCATAAATTTTTAAATTGATTGAAATACTTTTAATTTATTTTTAGCTGTATATATATACACAGTAAAGATATAAACCTAAACCAGAATTAATGGATTTTTAGCAAAAGTGATGTCCGTTAGCTTCAAAATTAAAAAGAAAAAAAGTTTTATATATATTTACATATTATTTAATTTATGCCATTTTAAATAATTTGATGCTAGAACACGCCCAAAATTCGTCACTCACTTGTGTGTTCGAAGCTGTGATTTAAAAGGAAATTCACTTTAGGTGGAGTAATTTTGAAATCGTACTGCATTAAATGGCAAATGATTATCCTTACAAAAGATGATAGTTAGCATAAGAAATAAATAATTAGTTATTTACTCAAGTTAATAAATTTATACCAACCAAATAATCTTTTAAAACTGGATTTTTAAATTTTCAATCATAATAATGAGAACAAGCGAGGTTTAAGAAAAATTTTAATTAAAAACTGAATTCGTTTTAGTATCCCACGGCTGATTTTTTTTTTTTAAATTTTGCTAAATTTACATATTAAATCTACATTTTTTTTATCAAACACTTAAATTAAAGTGCAATTACATTAACATACCTACTACACATACAAATTTGCTTTAAATTTAAATTTTTCTACTACTGTAGTAAGAAAAATGCACAATTTTTATTTTAACTCACCTTTTATTTGGTTTTTATATGTCTTTTCAATGCATTTGATAGCAAAGCAGGTAAACGACACAGAGGAGAGATTTTTTAAAACTGTAAAAGAAAAAAAAAAGACTCACATTAGACGAACTTCGACATATAAATAATTATTTTTTGCGCTATACCTATTTGTATTTTTAGACTGCACTCGATGGACCAGGTGGTTTCACCTGATTTTGCTTGTGACAACTTGGATTGGTAATCCATAAAGTAGGTTTGCCATAACGTAAGTAGCGATGGAAATGTACGCTGACTTTTTCGAATCTGTAGTAAAGTTTCCATTCATTACGTTTCATTGCATTGAATGAATCCTTATCTACACGTATCGTCACCACTTGTTTCTCATTCTCTTCACGATCATTCACTAACTTCCACACCTCCGTGTTCAAGTCTTCATTTTGCGCCGCAATCAATGTCAATGTGCGATCGAAATCTTGGCCAATGCTCTTGGGCAACGCTAATGTCATGACATAAGCATCGGGGATGACACGCTCTTGACTGGTTGTCAATTCTGGACCGTCCCAATCGGTTAGCTTTGTTACGATATCTTTCAGCCAATTAACGGTCTCTTCGTTAACGCAATCACATAACAATGCACCAGGCCGGAAATGAGCAACGGCGAATTGTAGTTTAACATCAGCACCCTTTGCTATCTCTGTTGCAATTGCTTCTTCGAGCGTATATAGAGCATTCAAATCAAGCATTTGATCTGGGAAATCTTTCGGATGCACAGCAATGCGATAATCTTCATTGATTTCAATTTTTCGCGTCGTGCGCTTACGAATCCTATGCCGCGATCTGTATTCTTCCACTTCGACTTCTCTAGGTTGGAACTCTTTACCCCATTGAGGTTCATAATCCGCTGGTTCTGTGTAGTGTTCCCAAGCCTTTTTGACTGCCACTTTAGGTTCAAGCCCCTCTTTCACATACCGCAGATACCACCGCACACCCGACTCGCACAATCCCTTCAAAAGAGGATCGTCGGCAGCTGTTTTGCTATCTTTAGAACCGCCACTCTTTGCTGTGTCATCTGTGGTAGTTTTTTTCTTTTCAGATCCACCAGCACTTTCTGAGGCATTCCGCTTTTGACCAGCAGCTGTTGACGAAGGTCTTGCAGAATTGCCACTTGTTGGCTTAACGGTAGCAGGTCTTCGCACCGATACGGGGGCCGACGATCTAACACCTGGTCGGCGTCTGGGTCTTGAAGCTGTTCGCCTGATGCTACCTCTATTTCTAGCGATACCACCACCACTTCCTCCTCCATAGCCATTTGATGAGTTGCTACTTCTCATTAACTGACCTAATAGCTCAGTTAAAACTTGTTGGTTTTGATTATAATTTGTGTATTTAGTTGACTTCATCTTGTTCGTACGACCACCTGCTCGACGAGGCGAGCTCAGTAGTCTAATTAATATGTTGGGGAATTCAAACGGTACACCACGACAGCGCCCCATGCCGCAGCAAGGCCACGGTTACTCCCTGAGGCGGCCCGGTGTCAGGAAGGCGCCGTTATAATACAGCCGGTATATGTTAAACCCCCTGGCTGCAAACCGTCCAATGGGCACGGTGTCGCATAACACCCTGGATTAGGGGGATTGGCAGTACTTGGTCATCGTTCAAAAAGCAGCCCGAATTAGGATTGATGGAATGCATACACAAGTACTTATACTTAAGCCCATGCATTGCCAAACCCTAATAAGGTCTGATTAGTGATTCGATTAAGCCCCTGCACCACGACAAGGTGACTGCCCTCGCAGGGGAAATTTTTCCCTCACTAAAATGCCTAACAACTGAACTTGAGTATAATTTACTAAACAAAATGTTAACTGCTGTCTGAAAAGTTTCTAAATCTTAATTTTTTGATTTTATGCTTATTATTTCCAAAGAATTTACATCATTACTGTTGAATTTTTATACTAAAATTATTTCTACAAGCATTGAAAGGTTATGTGTATATCTATAATAATCATAAGCTACTACGAAGAATATTTTAAGACTTTGCCTAACCACCCCCACTTTAAACTATTTAATTTTATTATTTAAAGAGTTAACAATTTCAGCCACTATTAATATTTTCTTTCAAATATCTGAACTATCTGTCGTATTTTAAAACCTAAATATTCAATATACTTAATTGATCTTAAGTACTTTTGATGAATTCTAGCTCTCCGTCTACTCCATGAATAAGAAAAATGCTCCATTTTGAGAAGTTTCAATCGCCTTATTTAGAAGCTTTATTGAAGATGGTTTGACGTTCGGTATACAACTTTTTTCAAGTAATCATATGCTTACGTTATAAAGAACAGCTGCTCTTTCAGCTTTCCACAAATAAAACTTACAATTTTACATGTATTTTGCAATTAGAATAAATTAGAAATAATTGTTGGTTATTATTATCGAAACATTTGGCATTATTAAGAACGTTTTTCACCACTTAACTCAATACATCACGTTGTTTTCGAATTAAAATTGTTTTGTTCTCCTGTTTTGATGCACATATATAGAACTGCGTAGATGACTGAGGTCGACAATTTATTCGAGTTATTATGTTGCCGATCTTGATGTTCTAGATTGCGATTATTGACACGACTGTTAGTTTCTTGTTTAACTATACAGACATCCCACTGTAAAATGAATAGCATAAACGGAAATTAGTAAAAAAGAAATAATAAAGCACTATCAGGAACAAGAAAAAAGTTATACACTAAGCGGAAGTAAATTTTTCAAATTATTTAATGAAAAGCGTAAATTCTATTTTTGAGAATAATTGTTAATTTGAGCGCCGAAAAAAAAAGAAATAATAAAAAAGAAATATTATTATGTTCTTATCTTTTTTTTGAGAATAATGTGGCTAAAAAATTACTTTTCAAATTGCTCTGTTTTGCATCTGATTACAGTAATGTGTGTATTAGAATATAGAAATTCATGGTCTTAGTACTTTTTTGAATTACATATGTACATACATACATATAAATTACACATCGATATATTGGGGTTATCTATATGATATAGTGCGTTGATTTCATGATTTTCGGTGACAATGTTTATTTGAAAATACTTATGTTGAAAACCAAATTTCCAGCTTTTATATATATATATGTTATATAGTCCGATTTCGGTCATTTTTAGTATGAATATGGTATTAATTATATGCTTTTAGATGATTTTTTGACGATTTTGTGACCGAAAATCTCAAATCTGAAAAATTGATCATATATTCATTTGTTGTAGTTATCGCACATACTTCGGAAGAAAGTTAATATGTATATACAGTGAGCGCATTTCGTTTAGCCGAATGTCAAGTTGTTCCAATTATTTAACGTTATTGTGAAAATTGCTGCGATATCTTATGCCAGCTGTGGATATTTTGCATTTTGCATATATAACCATTTATTCTTTTGCTGGAATTAGTCTTCACATGGAAACTTAGAGTATTGTCAGTGGAAAAAGGTAATAAGTGTTAATTTCAGTGCGCATTTCGTTTAGCCGAATTGATGGTTAGAGCCATTTAATAAAGAAATAGAGAGGTAAGTTACATTTTTTAAGGAAAAATCTTATATCTGACATTGCATGGATTTGTTGGAGTCATTTTAATTATTAAGTTTTGTTTTTTTATACCCTTTAAGGTCCTGCCGAAAGGACCACACTTTTCAATTAAAAGGAAAGCTGTTATAACGGCGTATAAAGAAAACGGCTTGAATAATTTGCAAGTTGCCTTAAAGATTCTCAGATCTGAGCAAACTAAGAGAATTTTTTTAAAATTGGGCAAGAATTATGGCCAGAAGAAAAAAACTTAAGGTAACGAAAAAATTACAGTACGCCAAAAAGGTCAAATTGTTGATGACAGTCCTCGAAAAAATTATTAATTCTGCTACTAACATGCCCGCGTAGATTTCGCTGTTCATTTTTGTTGGAACCTAGCATATTGTAGACCTCCCATAATAAGAAAAGGCTCCCCAAATCATGACACTTCCTCCACCAAAATTCCTGCTCAACCTTGGTTCCTATTTTGCTTTCAAATCATGCCAAAAGTAACTAAATCCATCACGGTCGTAGAGTTTAAGTTTATTCTCGTCGGAAAAAATTAAATTTTTCCATTCTGATGTCCATTTCATGTGCGTTTTAGCTAACTGCATCCTTGCATCCTTATGGCCTTTTGTCAGTGCAGCTGCTTTTGCTTACTTTTTGTAAACGATGTTTTCTGTTGCGCTTAAAATTTTCCGAACACGTCGTTTTTAATGAGAAGATCAAGTTCCGCTATAATTTGTAAAGCGGCAAGCTTTTTTTTGTTGCCAGGTCCTCAATTTGACCTTTTTGGCGTACTGTAATTTTTTCGTTACCTTTAGTTTTTTTCTTCTGGCCATAATTCTTGCCCAATTTTAAAAAAATTCTCTTAGTTTGCTCAGATCTGAGAATCTTTAAGGCAATCTGCAAATTATTCAAGCCGTTTTCTTTATACGCCGTTATAACAGCTTTCCTTTTAATTGACAAGTGTGGTCCTTTCGGCAGGACCTTAAAGGGTATAAAAAAAACAAAACTTAATAATTAAAATGACTCCAACAAATCCATGCAATGTCAGATATAAGATTTTTCCTTAAAAAATGTAACTTACCTCTCTATTTCTTTATTAAATGGCTCTAACCATCAATTCGGCTAAACGAAATGCGCACTGAAATTAACACTTATTACCTTTTTCCACTGACAATACTCTAAGTTTCCATGTGAAGACTAATTCCAGCAAAAGAATAAATGGTTATATATGCAAAATGCAAAATATCCACAGCTGGCATAAGATATCGCAGCAATTTTCACAATAACGTTAAATAATTGGAACAACTTGACATTCGGCTAAACGAAATGCGCGCACTGTACACGTAATTCCATGTACGTGGAAGGTATAAAATAACCTTTTATAAAAAAAAAAAAAAAAAAAAAAAAAAAAAAAAAATTCGGGAACAAAAAGAAGCCCTAGTTTTTCTACTTAATTGAAATGAAATTTAAATTTAATAAGGCTACAACAAGAAATTTTTTAGAAAAAAGTAATAAAATATTAAAATTTTTTTTTTTAATTTTAAATATAAATATATGTATGTATATTTATAAGTTACTATGTTAAAGATCGCACGGTATATATACATATTAATAGATTACAATTTTAAATACATACATATGTATATAAAATTCACTTACATATTTCAAACGTTGCCACAGTGGTTTTCATAATATAATTGCATTAGCCAATTGTTGGTGGTAATTAACCATCGATAATAAATACTCAAATAGAAAAGAATAAATCCTGCATGCAGATACCGCACACCTGAAAAGTATAACAGAAAAATGGAAATATTATAAAGCATATTTAAAGTAAATAAATTTTAGTTTTGAATTTGCTTACAATTTTTGAATCGTTTTATTTGCTGATTACTGGCGCAGGTGGCGGAGAAGGTTGATTCTCTTCCTCGGTTAAGTCAACGGCCATTTCTACCTTGTCGCTTTCATCAGTTGGTTGTTGTTCATTCGCCTTACTTTCATCTTTGTCAGTTGTGACCGCCGACTCCTCATCCAATTGCTTTTGAAGTGCATAACGGATATAGCGGACAAAACTTACATCTACAACACTGAATTTGTAAAATATCTTCCATTTCTTCTCTTTGATTGCCGTGTGTGATTCTTCATCAACACGTATGGTGAGAGTTAATCTATCACCATCTTCACGCTCATGCACCCACTCCCACGAATCGGTAACCAAATCAGCATTTTGTGCTTGAATCATGGCCAGGGTCTGATCGTATTCTTGGCCAGCGCTATTTGGCAATGAGAGTATCATTATATATGCATCTCTTGGAATGTCATCCTCACTACAAACTTCCAATTCGGGATTTTCCCAGTGGGGCAATTTCGGTATGAGGTCTTTAAGCCAATCAGCAGTTTGTTGATTAACACAATCAACAAATATCATACCAGGTTTGCGTAGCAATCTTTCAAATTGCAATTTCGTTTCGGTGCTGTTGTTAGCAATCTCTTCGACGATCATTTCTTCGAGAGATGATAGATCTTCAGGATCCAACATAGTTTCCGGAAAACCTTTTGCGAAAATTGCAAGGCGTACGTACTTATCTACGGATGGTGTACTTGGTTTTTTGGCACTCTTGCTTTTGTTCTTGCTAGCCGTACTATGAACACCCGCCGTAAATGGCTTGTTATTATTTTCAAAAGCCTTCTTACGGGCTTCTTCCGGTTTAAGCCCCTTGTTTAAGAAATGTTGATACCAACGGCCGCCAACTGATGTCAGCACCCGCCTAGGCTCTGCTGAGGTTGTCTTATTAACTTGAGCGGATGTTGGTTTCGCATTACTTGCATTGTTACTTATTTTTGCAGGCGGAACGGAACTAGGTGGGGCTTTACGTTTTTGTGCTTGCACAGGTTTTGAAGAATTACCTGAAGCAGCACCACCACCGCTGCGAATACTTCTCGATGATAGTGATGCTTTTGAACCGCCTAAGCTTCGTCTATCTTGCGTTGAACTCGTTGGGCGATTACTGCTACGCCCTTGCGGCGTCGGCGCATTACGGCTGCTACGGCCTTGCGGCGTCGGCGCATTACGACTGCTGCGACTTGCAGATCCAGTAACCCATGTACCACGTGATCGAATAGATGGTAGGGGTGGGCAATCGCCATAACCATCACCACCAAAGTTATTATTTTGTGGAAAACCACCACCAAAATCGCCATTGTTCATGCCCACATTTGGTTGCATACCACCAAACCCGCCTGAGTTCCCTCCTGACATACCCATATAGCTATTGCCCTGTTGCATGCCAAAATTATCGGTCATACCAGCGAAGCCACCACCTTGTGGCATGCCACCAAAACCACCACCTCCACTATTATTCATATTCATACCCACATTACGTTGCATTAATGGCATCAGATTTCCACTACCACCGGCATTACCGAAACCACCGCCGCCGCCACCCCCACTACCTTGATTCCAATCATTAGATTGGTTTCCACCCCAACCACCACTACCACCTCCTCCTCCTCCTATGGATGAACCACTATAATTATTCATAGGTCCACCACCACCCCCACTCATTCCACTACCACCCATTCCCATTCCTCCTCCTCCTCCTCCTCCTCCTCCACCTCTATTAAAGCTAGGTGATGAGTTTCTACCCCTCACCAACTGCCCCAATAGATCGGCCAAAGCCCTTTCGTTTGATTTATAATTAGTATTTAAGTAGTTTGTATTCATCTTGTTCGTACGACCACCTGCTCGACGAGGCGAGCTCAGTAGTCTAATTAATATATTGGGGAATTCAAACGGTACACCACGACAGCGCCCCATGCCGCAGCAAGGCCACGGTTACTCCCTGAGGCGGCCCGGTGTCAGGAAGGCGCCGTTGTAATACAGCCGGTATGTTAAACCCCCTGGCTGCAAACCGTCCAATGGGCACGGTGTCGCATAACACCCTGGATTAGGGGGATTGGCAGTACTTGGTCATCGTTCAAAAAGCAGCCCGAATTAGGATTGATGGAATGCATACACAAGTATTTATACTTAAGCGCATGCATTGCCAAACCCTAATAAGGTCTGAATAGTGATTCGATTAAGCCCCCGCACCACGACAAGGTGACTGCCCTCGCGGAGGAAAAGCTAAAGTCCCTACTGTAAAAACTTATCTAGAGCAAAGGAAGTTAAGGAAACACTTTTTTTTTTGCTTGAATTAGCTTTCAAAACGTATTAATTTATACTTCAGAAGCGATATATCCTGCAAAGGTCCTTAATCATACTGTCACTTCCTTACTAAATGCAACGTTTTTGACACTAAACAACCATGGTAAGATTATTTACACCGAGACTCGATAAGTTACACAGGAAGGAGTGGGCCTCAGAACTTGATTTCAACTTGCAACCCATGGCCTAGATTTTAATAAATTTTTTCCAATTTGTGTTAATTTGGAATTGTACATGTATACGACCCTAAAAAAACTATACAGTTCTTCTGTTATATGTATAATTGGAACTTAATAAGCGCTGAAGCGATTTTCGGATGGCGAATGGCAAAACAAGCTATTTGTTTTCACAGTTAAGTTTATTTAATTATATATTTTATATGCAATTTTAATTAATTTTACTTTTTAAATCCTTACATTGTGTCTTAGCTTAATAATTTGTAATTATATTTGCTTTCCAATTTATTTATACTATTTATTTATAACGGTTTTTAAATCATACCCTCCCTTTTTATGTTTGCATTAAATCTTATAAAACCTACACGTACTACGCAACAATCTCAAAAAATACGAGTCATGTATTCATGTATCATGTTGGGGCCGAAATTTATTATTTTTGTATTTCAACTCTATGTTTGTTTTTGTTGCACTAAAATGATAATCCATATAATATTTGAGTGCGAACTGAACTGGATATGATGTTCCTTTTATGCTTAAGCGTTCCTCTTTTTATTAGAAGTTCTCAATAACTTTACTTTACATTTACACAAAATTAACTTTATTTATAATATTCAAGTGCCTTTACGTAGTTAGTTTCGCTTTTTGAAGTGCACACTGTATTATCCCACATTTGTAAATATATATTTCTTTATCTGTACTCATTCCTCACAAGTACCTTATAAGACTCAAAATTTAAAATTTCTATTTATCTCTTTTTTAATATTATTTTATGTTGTTTCACATTATTTTACAACTTAAAAATAACTACAGTAAATTAATAGTTATCTATGTGCTAGCTTTGCAACTGTTCATTTAAAATATATATAAAAAACTATTTTCAGTTGTTTAACTTGCCATATAAGCCAAATTCCGCGTCTCTTGGGTGTTAATCCATCATCAGCTTTTGCTAGTGTGGTCCTTTTAGTTCCGACAAACTCACCATATCATGCTGGTGTTTTGTACAAGTTAAAATCTGAAAAAAAAAAAACATTATATGTACTAATATATTTATAACTTCAATGTGAAGTACAAATTTAAAAGCAATATAGACTAAAATATGTGTACTTATACATATTTATATAATTCGCATTATGAACCCGTTGGTTTTCGGTCTATACTTTCTTGATGTTTATCTACCAAATGGAGAATACACAGTACCTTAAAATGTTATTTAAGCATTAAGTTAGACCTATAAGCATTGTTTGTACGTTATAAGGTGGCTTTATTGAATTAACTTTTCACACTATCATTGCTGTATCTCCAAAAAGAGTGATTTGAATGTTTAATTTTAAATGAACCCAAAAGAAAAACTTATTTCCCCGAAGCATACGAGTTTAAAAGTTTGCACTGTCAAGGTGTCATTATCATTTAAGCTTCTGACCTGATAACCTTCGTTGGGATTGTTTTCCCATGAGTTTTCATAAAAAAAAACTCTTCGTAATTGCACTATTTAATGTAGAATTTAATAGACTTAGTAATAAAATTTCATATATATATAATATATTACTGATTATTTAAATTCAATATTTGTACTCACTTTAGAAATTCCATTCGTCCGCAATAATTGTACAATTAATGCTTTCCTAAAGCCATTCCTATTCCGCGGGTTTACTCTCTGCCGATTGCTGCATCAGATCCTCCAAAGGGAAAAAATCACCACCGGCGCCACCACCGCTACTACTTTCGGTACCAACACCACCGGCCGCAGATACATTTGCTTCGCTGCCGGAAGCACCTGTAGCATCACCACTGTTAGTTGCCGCAGATGTTGCTGCCGCTGTTACATTCTCGACCGCCGCCTGGGCTGTGCCTTCCTCCGGATTCGCCGCCTCTTGTTGTTGATGATGTTCATCTTCAGCGCCACCTGATTCCAACACTTGCTGTTGCACTCGCACAATTGGTTGACCGTCAGCAGTATATGACACTGATACTGGTATACGTGTACCATCTTCACCAATTACATGCGCACCCTCACCCAATTCACCGTCATGACCTTGTTGTATAACCAATTGACCTTCGGCATTCAAAAGTGAGGCATCAATCAACTGGGTTTCATTATTTTCTCCCTGCACTAAAACCATTTGACCGTTGCCATCGGTCATCATTTGCAATGTTTCACCATCAATACCGTCACCAGATTGCAACAAGCCCGCACTTTGTAGTAGTTGCTGAATTTGTTCGCTGTCCTGCACTAAAATTTGATTGCCATCAGCATCTGTGATGATGTGATTATCCAGCTGCAGCAGTTGTCCATTTTCATTAAGTATGAATTTTATTTGACCACCTTCTACTTGTGCTTGCATCGCCTCATCTAATTCCATGGCTACTTGCTGTTGATGATGATCGCCTTCGCCATCTGCGGTAGTTGCAGCTTGCTCTTGTTGAGTTTCGGCATTGGCATCGGCGGCACCTGAAGCACTCGCGTTTGCATCTTCACCAACAGGTGAGTCACTCGCACCTTCGCCATCTTTTGTCGTTTGTGCTGTTTCTTTTGGTTTCTCCAAATCCGCTTCTTGCGTATTTTTATCAGCACTATCTGCAACTTTCTTTGACTCTTCCGCGGATAAATCATTTTGCGGCGCATGTGTTTGTATTTGCTCCTGGGAGTCATTATCGTCATCTAAGCTGGGCATGCTAACCGGAGCAGAGATCTTTCTATCAGTACTGTTATTATCGTGTTCTTCCTTGACTTTGCCTTCGACTTTGACAGTCGTTGAGGTCATGGCTTCGTCAGGTTGATCTAACACTGGCATATCTATGCTAACGGATACCGGGGCAGTAGTTGTAGGTATAGACTTTATGTCCTATATTAAAAAAATAATAAAAATAATATTTCATAAGTTAAAAAGCAATTAAGGAGTCAATTTAACATGACCATAGAAATGAATTAAGCTTATTTAAATAATTACCTCGCTTGCCTCTGATGCCGCTCCAGCATCAGGTTGGGGAATTGTTATATTAAACGTGATGCCTCCTGAACTTTGTTGTGATGTAATAACTAAGTTGTCATTACTGCCTTGTCCAGCTGATGTAGTGGTATTAGTTACTGAAGCAGTGTTAGCTGATGTCACCGATATTCCATCGCCAACGTTGTCGTTCTTTTCGGAATGCATTTTTTCAAAAATGCTTTCTATATCAGCTTCCATGCCGCTGCCGCCACCATGATGACCTAACAGATCACCACTATCACCGCCATCGCCCTTGTTATCGTCATTTAGCAGAGCGGCAGCACTTGGATGTAGCATATTACCACCACTTGAAGTTGCGGATGTAGATGTTGTAATAGTCGTGCCACTGGTGCCACTACCAACACCCTCCTTATCTTGACTATGTGACTCCATGTGTTGATTATAATAGTGCTCTTGTAAAAATGTCAATGAGCATATGTGGCATGAAAAGAAGCGTATATTGTTGGCTGCGGATGCGACGTCTGTGTTACCACCACCACTACTTACGACAGTGTTGACAGTATTGTCACTTAATGCCTCGTCAATGGTTTCTTGTAATAGTTTTTGTGTTGTTAGAAGGTTTTGGGTAGTAGCCTGTGATTTAGTTGTCGTTATTTGTTTCACCACTGGAGCAGACTGTGTAACAACTTGCTGATGTTGCACAACGGTGGTATTTGTGGTTTGTTGGTGTTGCTGTTGTGGCTGCTGATGTACCTCGAAGTGTTTTACCAGTAATTCACGTTTGGGGAAGGACATTGAGCAGGTGCCACATTTGAAGTAATTAGGCTGATGTTGTCTAGCATGTTGTGTGGCTGCATCACGTGTCTCAAAGCGTTGGGCGCATAACCGACATTTGAATGGTTTGGGTTTTACACCAGATAAATGTTTTCTAAAATGCTCATCGAATAATGCCTTATCTGTGGATTTGAATTGACAATGATTGCATGTGTAAAGTGGCGTTGTGGCTCCGGTAGCCGAATCACTTGTAACCTGTTGTGTGGCTGGTATCGTCGTCGTACTTGTCACTACTACATTGGTACTGTGATTTGCTTCCATGTGTTTGCGTAATGCCGGCTCATTTACAAAATTTATATGGCATACAGCGCATGTATTGTCCATAGTGGTGTTGTGTTCCCGCACCATATGCTGCTTCATGGTACCAAAGTTCGGGAAGATTTTCTTACAATTTTTGCATTGGAAATTTTGTGATTTGCATGTCTCATAATGAGTATTAAATAACCGCATATCAGATGTCTTATAATCGCATGTTATACACTTGTAAATTCTAGTAGTTTTCCGTTGAAACGTTTGTGTGCCTCCAACTGAAGTATTTTGGGTTCCGCTTGGTGTTGATATTTTCATTTGTTGGACTGCGCTTACAACTATTAAGAATATCAAAACAAAAAATGTAATTGGAAAATGATTCCGATTTGTGTTATGATAAGAGTATATGATCCTAACCAGTTCTAAAACGAAAACTTCAAAACGTTTTCTTACGCCGATTATAGGTATGTCATGTATATATACAGAGGTTTTAAATACAACTTTATAAATTAATATTAATAGCAATATTGCAGCTGGTTAGTACGATCACAAGATAGCATTGTAAGTTCCTAAAACTGGTTTCTGATGAAATATGTTATTTTCAAAACATATTACAATGCTTTGTTCAGACTTCTGAAGCTTGCCGTATTTGATATAGATATTTTTTAAGGTTATAGTGAAATAAGAAAACACTTCCAATGAAAACCAACTACAACTAATAGGACGCTTTTGGGAACTGCATTAATATTAATGCAAATTGGAAAATTTGCAAGACATAAGAAATTAAAATTCAGAATACTTGAGTCAAAAAAAATCATGGCCACAAAAATTTAAAAAGCAATAAATAATCCATACCTGGAGGCGACTGCTTTCCTACACTTGAATCACCAGCTACTGTGTGTAGTACTTTGCGTACGCGTCCCACATCATTACTTGTTTCTTCCACAGTACGTACAGCTGTACCACTATTTAGCTTCTGCATTTTTATAGGAGGCGATACTGCCCCACCACCACTGTCATCATTCAAACCATACTTCTTATGCAGCAAATTCATTAAATTGGTGCGAACACGCTCCACATCGTTCTCCAAACGATCCAAATAATTAAGCAGGTTTGTGCAACGTGCGCAAACAACATCGTCTACGCTAACGATTACCATGAATGCATCACCTACTAGCTGACCAATTTTATTCGGGAACTTAGTAGCCGTATGCGATGTTTGTGTCTCGGTGAGCAAATTTTGTTGTTGGCTTGCACCCAGTGCATCATCGCAGACATAGCAACGATTTGTGCTATTTACATGTGTTGTCTGTTGTTGAAGACTATGGGTGTTGCTGGATGTCACAATACCCGAGCCAACTTTTTGTTTTAATATGCGAGGCTGGCTGAGACCGGTAACAGTCACTGCACCGCTCGAGTGCAAGTTGTGAATTTTGCGTACCGCGTTATTCATCTGATTGTTCATTGTTTGCTAGATGGCGAAACAGGATGATAAGCCACCAAGACGCGTCTAGGCGACGTCAAAGCTGAAACTTTATAGCGTTAACAATAGTCCGCAATTCCAATCCAATTAAGTTCTACCAAAGCAGCAATTCCTTTAAAAGATAAAAAAAAAATTATGTTTGTTAATGTAATAATCCAAGTAAAAAGTTTTATGCATTCATACATATGTGTATATTTTCTATTTTACATTGAATAAAATTAATGCAATTAATATTTCTGAATTAAAATAGGATAAGTCTTTGTTTCTTTCAAATATCTATTAACCCATTCACTAAATGCTTTTCGTTCGATTTACCCCTAAATGGATTTCAGTATTAGTTTCGTTCAATTTAACGAATAAATGACACATGCTTCGATACAAAAACCCGAGTTTCGTTTCAGTTTATTGTACAACTGAGTGAGCGAGATAAATAAAATAAATTATTAAACATATAGTAGAAAAGGACCACAATTTACCATCCGGCGACTCTTTTTTATCAATTATTTTATCAATTGAATATATATTTATACATTATATGCAATAAAATATATTTTAATGCAATCCTCTTTTAATTGAAGGCAGTTCAATACATATTTTAGAATTAATTGATTATTTAACTTGGAAGCCATACAGCAACCAAATCATTTTATTTTTGTTAAGAATTATTGCAATTAGACTATAACTTTACTGGAAAGCCGATTCAATTCCCGGGCCAAAGGTATTTGTTCTTGTACATTAAAGCAAGCGCCATTTTCCCCCTTGACTCCGAACCACACAAACCGATCACAAGGCAAATGAGCTTAAAATAAGTCTTGCTAGAGTTTCATAATTTATTAATATTACATTATAACTATTATTGAATCACACTTGTTCAACACACACATATCTCTTTTATTTCCAATTTAAAGTTAAGTTAGAAAAAAAACTTCCTGTCACAAACATTTCTTTTTATACCAGCACTAATGACACGATAATAAGCCGCAAATACAACCAATTTCATACTGGGCCACTACTGTACGAGACATTTCAGCAAGCCGTACAAAATGAAAATTAACTTAACGAACAAGAAATCGAAGCACGAGTAGAAGTAGCGAAGAAAATTGCCGCCTCTGTCTGCCTCCGCAATATATTGCGCTGATATATTTCCATATTATTACGCTATAAAATAACTAAACTTTTCACAAATATTTCTTTACAATAATTTTCACTAACTCCATATTCTAATTTACCTACGCACTCAATTTGATAATTTTTATATTATATTTTACTGCTACTGTTCCTTAAATACACCACTGCGGTCACAAAAAGGCAACACTGTACAAAAATTGCCGTTGCAAGCAGAAAAATATTCCAAACGCCTAGAAGTGCCGTACGAAACTGTCGATGGTAGCAAATTATGGCCGCGTTCGTTCGATTTTTCATCGCCAGCAATACAAATTTAAGCCCAAAATCTATGTGCGAGATAGAGATGTAGAGATACGCGAAATAACTTGACGAACATCAAAAATTCGACGAGCATATAACCAAAATGGCCGCCTTGTAGTTTTCGTTAAATTTCTTTAAAAATGCCAAGCGTGATTATGGCAATGTGAAAATGCCGCCTATTATATTTCACTACTTTTCTTGGTTCATACAATTAAAAAGTACAAAATTAGACTTTTTCAATTATTCTCAATATTATTTTTAAGACCATATTTTATTTAATATTCACTTAAACACTAAGAATTTAGAAAAAAAAAAAACTAGCAGATAGTCACCCTCAAGTATTAAAGCGCCCAATGAAGCGGCGTTTCGCTGCAACAGAACAAGAGCAACGCAAAATTAAACGTATAGTTTGTCCCACGCACAAAACACGTTCTTTGCCGATCGCTGCTTTCTCAATACTGAATGGCAGAGCGACGAAGACACGGCAGCAGAGTGCTCTCTGCCGGCAGCGACGTCGACAGAGCACCGAGGGATGCCAAGACAACTCAAACTTCTGGTTCACGTTTTTCTACATATTTACATAAATATGTACGTATATATGGATGTGTATACCTGTATATCTGTATTTACATGCATATGTATATACATGAATAGCTTGCTGTACTTGAACAAAAACAGCGGTTAGTATATTACAAAGTGAGTTAATAGGTTTTTTTACATTGTTCTACAAGCAGAAGAATAGGTTAAAAATGTTGTAGGAATGTTTCCTATTTACATATATACATATGCCCAAATGACATTTACGCAATGTCTTCTAGTCTAATGTTTTACCTCGTTGGGACTATGATGTTGCTAAAATTTGCCGGCTGGGAACTATTCCGCCTATTTATATTCGCGCGCATATGGATGTTTGTATGTTTGGTTGAATTGGTGACGTAAAAATTTTTCAACAGTCAACGTTCGTTACATTTTGCGTGTATTCAAACGAATTTCGAATTGTTTGAAAATTAAAATTTAATTACTTTTTTTTACTCTGTAAATTGAAAAAATTAAACAGGTATATATATGATTTTATAGCAGGGTAAGCCCACATCCACCTTTCTTAAACACCATTTTGAATTTACCTTTACTTCGCTTTTACTATGAAATATTTCAACCATTTTTTGAATGGTTTATATTGGAGTATATGCCTACTTCTTGAATTTTTCATAATAAACAATACTTACATGTTACGTGTTTTTTATTTGTACACATTTTTAGTATTTACATATGTATGTACATACAAATTTCTTGCACTCTGATCTTACGTTTTTACCTTACGCTACGCCAACAAGTACAGGTAAAACTTTTAACTTCATTGTAACGATTAGCTATGTATATTTCTTCCATCACTCGTCCGTCGCTATGTTTATATTTATTTATGTGAGTATTTATGTCGTATGTAAGCTTTCGTTGCCAAGCAACCAAGCATGTCATAATTTTGTAAACAAAAAATAAATGCTACATTAAGCTGAAAAAATCATAAAAACGGAACAAAATATGTTGTAAAATAGACAAAGGCTTGTTTAAAAACATTTTTCGCGGAGTGAAGTCTAAAGAAACTGAGAGCAATGCGCGGAGTACTGAAATGGGTGCAAAAAATTGAATTTCCCAACACTAAAGATGACCAAGTTCGGTAAGTAGAATACCATAATATGAGTATATCATCCATTAAATTACTACCAAAAACTATCTTGGATATTTTTATAAAAAGTGTACACTCACTATGTTATCACCCTGATGGCAAGCAACTAGTGGTTGCAGCTGGTGATCGAGTGCTTATTTATGATCCCGATGGAACCCTACTGAATACACTAAAAGCACACAAGGATGTGGTAAATTGTGTTGCATATGCACGCGATGGCAAAAAGTTTGCCAGTGGTGCTACAGATAAAACTGTGATTGTGTGGACACCACAATTGGAGGGCTTATTGAAGTATTCGTAAGTATCTTTCATCACAATTGTTCTAAAGATCATGATTGCTCATTAAACTGCAGGCATAGTGACTCTGTACAGTGTATGTGCTTCAACCCAGTCTCGCATCAGTTAGCATCTTGCTCACACAGTGATTTCGCGTTTTGGTCTGCAGATCAGAAAGCCGTACAAAAGTATAAAATATCAACACGCATCAATTCATGTTCATGGACAAATGATGGACAGTATTTAATACTTGGTCTAGCTAATGGCAGTATTTCCATAAGAAGCAAAGTAAGATATTTTAAATAAATTTAAAGCTAAAAATATCGAAAGACCTTACCATTTCTCCTTTGCACGGGCATTTAGCTAGGTGAGGAAAAAGGACGCTTTGAGCGTCCAGGTGGCTCCAGTAGTAATGTATATAGCCTGCAATGCTGTCCCATATCCAGCTCTGATGTCATTGGGGTAGCCGACGGGAGTCAAACTCTTTCCTTTCATACATTAAGTGGCCAAATGATCGGCAAAGAACGTGCACTTGGTTTCGAACCACTTTGCTTAACATACTTTCCTAATGGAGAATATTGCGTAGTGAGTGGTTGTTCGGATTCTTTACATTTCTTTACCAAAGAAGGTGTTCGCTTGGGCACACTCGGCGAAGGTTTCAAATCTTGGATATGGTCCGTTGCAATACATCCAAATGGTCTGTCATATACCATTGGCTGCCAGAATGGTACACTCGCTTGCTTTAATATCGTTTCGAGTACGGTTCATGCTTTGTATCGGGAGCGCTATGCATTTCGTGAAAATATGTGTGATGTCATCATACAACATTTGATATCAGGACAAAAAGTACGCATCAAGTGTCGAGATTTGGTACAAAAAATAGCTATTTACAGAAATCGTTTAGCAGTACAGTTACCAGAGCGTGTAGTCCTATATGAGTTGAGTTCTGGCGAAGAACAGCCAATGCATTATAAAGTAAAAGAGAAGATACAGAAGAAATTCGACTGCAGTTTGTTGGTAGTATGTGCACGGCACATAGTGCTTTGCCAAGAGAAACGTCTGCAAAGCTTGGATTTCAATGGTATACTACAACGCGATTGGATAATGGACTCGTTCATAAGATACATTAAAGTTAGTGAAATATGTATTTGGATTTGATAAATTATTAATATTTATATACAGGTATCTGGTGGACCAGCTGGCCGGGAAGGTCTACTTGTTGGTTTGAAGAGCGGACAGGTTTGTCTTTTAATGTCTACAAATCCACGTCTACCTAATTCAAACCACTACTTCACAGGTATTTCGTATATTTTTGGACAACTCACTACCACTAATGATAACCAGCGTTGTATCAGCAGTGCGGTGCTTAGATATAAATGCGAATCGCACAAAAATCGCTGTAGTAGACGATACTGGTCGTTTGGTAGTGCGGGATATAGTTAGTGATACATTACTTTACCAGGTTTTGATATTATCTCCTAATTTTTATTTGCTTAATAATCACAAAAATCATTCACAGGACACGGGCGTAAACTCTGTAACATGGAACACACACTTGGACTCAATGCTTTGCTATACGCACACAATCGGTGGGCTGAGCATTCGTGTTGGTAGTCTACCGCCACGTGGGCCACAAAATATGCTTGGAGTGGTAGTGGGTCTTTGTGGCGCTACGGCATTCTGTTTGCGCGGCAATGTTATGCACAACATACCTCTAGCGCTTGGTGCTACAATGTGGCAATTTGTAGAAGCAGGTCTCTTCGAGTAAAGTCAATTTCAAATATACCGAGCATTTTAAACTTTTAAAATAACTTTAAAAATCTCTTCCAGTGAGGCCTATCAAGTTGCTTGCTTGGGTGTGACCACAGCGGATTGGGAGGGCCTGGCACAGTCGGCCTTAGAGGCGCTTCATCTGCATATAGCGCGCGATGCTTATGTAAAAGTACGCAATCTATCATGGTTGCAGTTAATAGATGAGCTATGTGAAAAACAAAAACGTGGAGAAGCTCCCAAAGAGGTTTTACAAGGCGAAAGTTGTGCATATGCTGGCAAGTATAAGGAAGCCGCACGCCTTTTCCAAAAGTGTAATCAGCCAGTGCGCGCATTAGAAATGTATACGGATTTGCGTATGTTCGATTTGGCTCAGGAATTCATAAAAGATGGTTCGGACGAAGCGAAACGTGATTTGGTGAAAAAGCGTGCAGAGTGGGCGTACTCGGTGAAGGAGCCGCGCGCTGCTGCTGAGCTGCTCTTATCAGCTGGCGAAAACCAAAGAGCTATCGACATTGTTGCCGAACAGGGTTGGGCAGATATGTAAATGTACACACAAAGTTAAGGAATTTTTATATTTTTAAACGTACATTTTTGCAGCTTATATGACATCGGTCGCCGCTTGAGTTTGAGCGAGAGAGCACCACTGGAATCAGTAGCATTCAATTTAAAACGTTTGAAAGCATTGCCTTTAGCTGCTGAAATATTTAAAAAACTAGGCGACGAAGCACAAGTCATTCAATTACACGTTGAAGCTCACGATTGGCCGGAGGCTTTCAGGTTAGCCGAAAATATGCCCGAGATGCTGCCCACGGTCAACTATCAGCACGCACAATGGCTCGCTGAATCAGATAAATTCATTGAAGCACACGAAGGTGAACTATGAAAATATCCTTATAAAAGCAATAGTTAAAAAAGCAGTTCTTCATAATGTCTTTATGCTTAGCTTACTTGAAAGCGGGACGTTTAAAAGACGCCAATCGGTTGCTGAAACAGCTGAGTACATCGGCAATCGAAGAGGAACGCTTTCTAGATGCCAGCTACTTCTACTGGTTGTTGTCTAAGCAGTATTTGGACATCTACTACAAAAAATTGTAATTAATAAAACTGAAGCCTTCGCTATCTTTCAAAATCAAATGAAACTTTTTTTACTTAGAGAGCAAACACCAACAGACCATCATTACAAGGAGTACCAAAGCCATTTGCGCATCGCCAAAGTGTATTATGCTTATAGTGTAATATTCAATTATATGAAAGAACCATTTACAACATATTCACCCGTAAGTTTGTTTAACGTCAGTCGGTTCATATTGAATGAAGTGGAGTACAAAGGCATACCAAAAGGAGTTAGCTTATTGTAGGTCGCAATTTCGTTTTCAATTTTTAATGAAACAATTAATAATTATTTTAATTTCCAGTGCGGTATTATTCACTTTAGCAAAACAGGCGAAATTATTGCAGGCTAACAAGTTGTGTTTGGTTGTAAATAAGCGTTTGCAGTCTCTCAAGCCACCGGCAGGTGTGCAGGAACAAATTGATGTGAGCTGAATGAAAGCTTTTGAGAATCGCACAATTGGATTTTTATTATTTTTTATCCCCTTAAAATTCATTTGCAGATAAACTACTTGAATAGTAAAGCCTGCAAAAGTGGATTCAATGATCCGGAAGAGCTTTTACCACTCTGCTACAAATGCTCAAATTATAGTCAACACTTGAACGGTAATAATTGTCCGACCTGCAAACAGGATTATATATTTTCATTTATCTCATTTGGTAAGTGCGCTTGTATTTCAGTTGCTTGCAATACTAATATTGAAAATTTTTCTCAGAGATACTACCATTAGTAGAATTTCATCCAGAAGTTGATATAAGTGATGCAGAGGCAGAACGACTGTTACTCGCGCCACCTAAACCAGCAGAGGAGGGGGATCCTTTCAGCGAGGTACACATACATAAATATAGAATCCAACTACATGCATACTTATGTACAAATTTTTATATACAGGATGTTGCTAGTGCTTTACCGTTAAGTTTGGATCGAAACGCGTTGCGTGCTATAGACCCAAGTCATATTTTAATTGTAAAACGTCGTGAAAATAATTTAAAAAATATTTACTACCGCAATATTTTACCAGATTTACAAGTAACTTTCTGTCCAGAATGTTTGTTGGTAAGTTTAAAAAGAAAACAACGCGTTTATTTAAGACTTTGTTTCATGCGTTACATGTCTCTACAGGTGTTCTATTCGGAAGATTTTGAGCTACAAGTGTTACAGAAGGGACATTGTCCTTTTTGTCGTACAACATCAGAGAAACTGTTTGATGAATATTTATAAGGTTCTAAGAATAAAACATATATGTAATTATTCATGTAATAAAAAAATAAAATTTCCAATATAAAATTTTTAAGCAATTCTAAATATTTTTTCTTATATATTCATGTATTTTACCAACTCATAAACTTTTTTTATTAGTAATCTACTACAAAAGAAAATAATTTATTTTACTAACCCATTTGCAGTAATTAAGAAGCTTTTATGACCACGTCTCTTCTTGATATCGTCTGCTCTTAATCATGTTCTCCAAATATTCTTCATTGCCATTGATCACTTCAATGAAAGCTTCGCGCACTGCTTTTGGCATATTATTTGAGGAACCAGCCACTAATATCACAGCCATTTTGTCCATTATTAATTCACTAAGTCGCTCTTTTTGCTCCTTTATTAAATGTTGTACATATACTTTGCGTTCTTGATCCCTTGAAAATGCTACAAATGTTTCACAAAAATTCTCTTTTTGCCAATTGCTCAAGTCTTCAGAAAAATGATAGTCTTTCGTTTTATTTCGGCAGCCGAAGAAAACAATTAAATCACCTATTTTGGCGCCAGTATTTTGTTGTTCTTTTCGGTATTGTATCACACTTCGAAAAGGTGCGATGCCCGTACCTGGCCCTACCATTATTATGGGTGTTGACGGTTCGCTTGGCAATGACATTGTACCATTTTTTATGACACCAACTACGGTACTACCTATAGGTAATGATTTCAACCAATTCGAACACAGACCAAGACGTTTCGTTGACATTTTTGTTTTGTACTCAACTACCGCTACTAGAAGATCAAGCGAAAGTGTTGTTGGCATTGATGCGATAGAAAAACTGCGTGGTTGTATTAAAGTAAACATCTCAAACAAATTAGGTAATTTTAACTTTGAGGTACTATGTCGGAAGTCTTGTAAAACTTCTAGTATTGTACGTCTGGGTCGATTAACGTAATTTATAAGATCTTCTAAGCCCTCTATAGTAGCGAACTCTTCTAATTTTTCCTTTTCCATCTCGTCTTCACAATTTAATGAGAGCACTTCGAACGCTCTTTGGTTTGGACAGGCACTTAAATCCCATACATACTTGGCCAACATACCAACACTTATGGGTGTAGTGTAAGCGAATGGTACCGGCATATCATCGTACGCAGTTTCTAATTTCACAGTAGTTTTTTCATTGAAGTCTAAATTATGCTCTTTTACCAGTTCGAAAAATTTTAACACTTGTTCATCCGAATTAGACGGCACAAATTCTATCACATCACCAGCATTCCATTTAACACCAGAAGGAAAATCAAACCTTAAAAATCGTACATCTTGAAAATGCTCCACGTGAGTTGTTCTCCGATTTTCCTTTAAGGTTAGGCAAATTGCTTCGCTACTTAAAGACCATTTTAACATAGATTCTTTAAGTAATGCCATTTCTGGCTCCAGGCAATTTACATTCCATTTAAAGATATTCTTCGCTTTTCCACTACACTTTGAAGGATGAAATGGTAACAATGTCACATTGAAGAGCTGTGTAATCCATGGTAAAGCTGTAGCACCTAGTCCATGATCGTGTTGATCATCACACAAGCCCAAAGGTTGTATCGCGTGGCCACCGAGTTGTATTAAACGTTTATTTAGCCTTTTCGCGGCAAAATTAAATTTTGCATAGCTGGAATCACCCAAACCCAAACAAGCAAATTTCAAATATCGCAGCGAATCAACTGGTAAACTTCTTCGTAGCAAGAACTTCCATGTTTTTCGCATGTTGTCAGGCTCATCGCCGTTACCCGTTGTGGCTACAACAAAAATTGCCAATTTTTCTTCAATTAATTGCTGAACTGGATACTCGTCCATGGGTAGTACTGGCCCGCTGAAACCCCACGTTTTTGACTCACGCCAAATCCTTTCTGCCACATTTTGTGCTGTTCCCGTCTGGCTTCCGTACAATACGACCAAGCGCATTTTTACAATTTCACCAATTTTAATTTATTTAACTATTTTAATGTAATGAAAGAAAACAGTCAAGAACAGTATATAGCAAATTCAGAGAACTATTCAACGCTGTTAGGTAAATTCGCCTGAACATTTTGGTTATGAATGAAACAGCTGTATATGAAATGTACATACCCTGCAAGACGGGTAGCTGTTGCCTAACATGTTATCCGCCTGTTACTTTACATACGTGCATTTGTTATTTGAATTGTTACTTTTCTTCTAGCCGTGGGAAAAAAATAACAAATTTCCCCGCTTTGTTTCACGTACGTGTGATTCTCTTTTTCATTCACTCGCATTGTATTTATCGGTATGCGACATATATTCGCCTTTTTTAATTTTCGTATATTTTTGTTACCGTATTTATAATACATCTGTTATTCAAAACAAGCACGTATGTTACTCGATCTGGCAGCAACTGGCTATTGAAAACAAATGTACATGATATCGTATCTGCTACCCATGTGTTGTTGAAAACATAATCATTTGTTAGCATATCTATGGGCGGTGACTTGTTCAAAACAAATGCATTCGTTAGCGAACCTGTCACCGGTGACTTATTTATAACAAATGCATTTGTTAGCGGACCTGTCACCGGTGACTTATTTAAAACAAATGCATTTGTTATCGGACGGGTTACTCATTAGTTATTGAAGACAGATGTCTTGGTTACCCGACGTGTTACCCATATTGACTATTGACCTTTACCTATATTTCCTTTAAAATGAAAAATAGCATTTTTTAAGTTTATTTTTGTTTATTAAAAATATAAATAATAAAAATTTACATATTTACATTTTGGATTTAAAAAGCTAGTTTTTTTAATCAAATAATAAAATGAAAATTGTTAATTTACTTCTTTTTACATATACATATGCTTAACAAAATTATTATTATTAAATCATGTACATTAATTTCTAATACTTAATAGACAATGGTGCTAGAATTTTGACGAACTAAAAATAAGTTTTAGAGTAATTAAAATATTAAGACAGCCGCTTCATAGTAAGACCTCCACTCCGTTAGAAATATCACGCGTAGTAGGACCTGGCTGAACAGGCGGCGTTGTTCACTTGGTTTTAATCGTGGCAGCAATCTACGCCAGTATACAAATGGAATCTGAAAAATATAAAAAAAAATTATTATTATGATGTATTTTAATGAATTTTTATCTTTATTGCTAGCATATAAGATCGTTTAATATAATATAATTAATCGCAATAAAAGCTTTACAAATAACATAGCTATTTGCATACATTATTAGTTTATGTTTGGTACATACGTAACAAAAATGTAAAATTTTTAAGAAAAAATCAATTTTTTTTAATAATATATATCATGAAATAAAAGATAATTAAATAAACTAAATTCCAAAACTCATTTTAACAAATTTAAATTAAATATTCAAACAAAAAAAGAACTTTTGTTACACCATTGCTTTTCTACACTCGGATATATGTATGGCTGGCACACGCAATACAAAAGTGTAAAATTTTGACAAAAAAATTAAATTTTTTTGAAATAAATTTCATCAAACTAAAAGATAATTAAATAAACTTTATTTTAAATTTAATTTTAATAAATTTAAGTTCAATTTTTTTAACAAAAACAGAACTTTTGTTACAACATTGCCAATTTTTACATACGAATATATGAATGACTGGCACATGCGCAACAAAAATGCAAAATTTTCACAATGAAATAAAATTTTTTTAAAATAAATTTCATCAAACTAAAAGATAATTAAATAAACTTTATTTTAAATATGATTTTAACTAATTTAAGTTAAATGTTTAAACATAAAAAGAACGTTTGTTAAAACATTGCCAATTTGTACACCCGCATATGTGTATGACTGGCACATGCAATACAAAAATGCCAAATTTTCACAAAAAAAAACAATTTTTTTAAAATAAGTTTGATTAAACTGAAATACAATTGAACAAACTTTCTTTTAAATATAATTTTAAAACTTCCGCACTAAGTTATATACATATACATTAATAAATGAAAAACTTACGTTTTGATTATTTATGAAGGACGTTGATATTCGTATTAATGCACTTGAATCTTGCGTTTTTTTCCAAATAAAATGCTGTGTTGTGGTGGCTGATTCGATGAACAACGCTGAAATAAACAATATTGTTATTCTTATAAAACCAAAAATAAAACGTAAATATCATATGTACATGCATATGTACATATGCGCACATTCGTCTTTATGCACATAAGTATATATACACATATGCATATGTTGTTATCTTACCTTATTTCTTGATCTAAAGTTGCGTCTGCTACAGCTAATAAAGAAATGATTAAAAAACAAATAATTAATTATTATTTACAAATTTATTTACATTTTATAAGAAAACACATCTCACCTCTCAGCGTCTTCGGTTGAAAAAAAAGTAAATGGCGGAAATTTTCAAAGGCCATATTTGAAAATGTGTATACATACATTTCTTTCTAATGTACTAGACAATTGTTATCGATATATGGTACTCGTCTTACAACAGAAATTGCCTATAGGAACGAAAAAATAGTTTTGTGTATGTAGTGGTAAAGCAGCAAAATTTTACGATATTAGTTGCGAAATGGTTACCCCCGTCTTGCAGGGTACGTTGTCGCCGACTATATTAAGTGCCATGTAGACTATGCGACAATCGACAAATAATTTTATGACACTGATTTACAAATTGTATCTTAAGCAGGCTTGCAATTTTTTATAAAACAATTTTCTCTACCCAATGTTTAAAAATCAGAAAGTGATGTGATTTATAATCGAATAGTTTTCGAGATATCGAATGAAAAAATGACACACTTGTGCTTAAACAAGAGCTATTAATTGTTATTTAACAAAGTCGTGTGTTATATTAGAATATTGTTTATTATAAAAAAATATACCATAAATTTAAAAAAATATTTTATTAAAAATATGTACTATAAAACGAAAATAAGTGTGGAACAAATTTACTTTCTATCGGGCATGGGAGGGTGAGGCCACAGGATAAACCAGGTTGAGCTATGAAGGGAGGAAGGATTCCCAGAAGGCCTAAAAAATGGTCGTGTGGTTTATGGATAATCCCTTACGTGACTATAGCGTTGCATTTGAGCTAACCCATCCCCCCTTTTATCAGAGCTACATGGTTTGGGATGATCCCATAGCAGCTAGTGCGATATTGATCGGATTTTTATTGTAACCTTCTAATTAAATTTTTGTAAATATTAATAAAAATACTAAATATATTTACTAAATGTATTTTATTATTTATTTTATTAACTTTCATTTTCATAAACAATTTGCTAGAATTGTTCAACGTGCGACTTTAGATTTTCCGGGAATATAAAAAAATTATATTTTTTCTTTATAAAAGGAGTAGTTTTTTTTTGTATTCAGTGGTAACGCTTATGTCCTTAACAGCTGATTGCAATGACCGGCGATTGCAAAATTCTCGGAAAACCAAACTTTATTATTTACCTTCTGTTGTGCAACAAAATTATTAAAAATGTTACGGCTCGTTAAGAGGACATTAGTTGGAAATGTTACGCCAATAAAAGTGATGGTAAAACCCCATGACAATACGCCCACAATTAAAGGATTTCCCATGATAAACCGAAGATGGCATTCTACTCGAGGAAATGGAACCACAACCATGCACTTCGAGGGCAATAAAAAAGTAACACCACTCGGTTGGTTCTTGTTAGTAAGTCAAAGTTTTTGTTGGTAAACAAATGTTTAATAAAATATTTTTCACCTACGTTAGCTGGTACCTGCATCAGCTTTTGGGCTTGGCTGTTGGCAAGTGAAACGCAAGGCTTGGAAAGAGCAATTAATCAAAAACTTGGAGGAACTAACGAAAATGTCACCTGTACCCCTTCCCACTGAGTAATATTCTTACAAAACATACTCTTAACATAAGTACCAATTCATATAATTATTTTCAAAATAGTTTCTCGGAACTTTCAGCAATGGAGTACCGTTTGGTCACTGTGAGGGGGAAATTCCTACACAATAGAGAACTTCTAATGGGGCCACGTTCTTTCATACGACCTGATGGGAGTGAAACTGCTGGTGGTTTGTTCTCTCAACGTGATGCTGGCAATGGCTATCTTGTGATAACACCATTTCAGTTGGCAGATAGAGAGTAAGTTTAATTGAGTTATTTCTGAAACAAACTATTTAGATGCTCTTTCAGAGCATTGTTCTTTTATTGAGTGGACTCACACTATATAACGCTAAAAAGATGGTGATTTCCAAAATAGCAGCTATGACCTCTTCCGTCCAAACTGTTGTTGCAATTTGTTCGGTATTCTAAAAAAATTATGGTCCGAGCCAGCTCAAAATTAATTAATCCAACAGAACAATGTTTCGAAAAAAAACTCCAGGAATTACCAAAAACCTGTCGCCCGAACGAAACTTTCTAACAATAAAAAGGCGTTGCCTTAGAATATTTGTTAGTAAAATCTCCAAAAAAAAAAAAAAAAAAAAAAAAATGGCGAAAAGTTGGGTGTCTGGAAAAGAAGTCTAATGAGGAAACCGTTTTCGATTTTCGAAATAGCAGCTATAACTTCTACTGTCCAAATATTTGCTGTAATTCTTCAAACAAAAAAAAAAAACTAGTCTGGGTCAGCTCAATAAAAATTCTGTAATCCGAAAAATTCTTTAATTTTGCTATTTATTTACTCTTTTATTATTATTTCAGTGAAATTATTTTGATCAATCGCGGTTGGGTGTCCAGGAAGCAAGTTAAACCGGAAACACGCAACGCAGGTCAAATAAGTGGTGAAGTAGAGTTAACTGGCGTGGTACGCATGGGCGAAAATCGACCACAATTTTCACCTGATCATAAGGGAGGCGTTTTCCTCTATAGGTAAATTAAAACAGTTGCCAATATAAACATTTAGTTAACACTTGCACAATATTCTATTCATATTCACTATTATTTCCAGAGATTTGCCAAAAATGTGTACATTAACTGGCGCAGCGCCGATAATGTTAGATGCTACATACGAGTCTTCTGTGCCCGGTGGACCAATTGGTGGTCAGACACGTGTTACATTAAGAAATGAACATTTATCGTATTTGCTTACGTGGTTTAGTTTATCAGCAATTACTTCATATCTGTGGTATCGTCAAATATTCAAGAGAATACCATATTAAAAATCTAAAATATATATTGCAAAAGTAGCTCACATTTTTATTATTATTCATTTTATTTTCCTTTCTCTTATTCATAAAAATATGTTTCATTACTGTTTACCTACATTATTGGAATTGCATACATATTTTAATGTTTAGTGTTATTGACAAAGAAATGAAGTTGAATGGGAAGAAGTTCGTGCTCAATACTTGATTTTTATAGGAAATACATTATTAATTAAAATGTAAAACAAATTCCATTGATGTACGTATGTATGTAAGTACCGTTGGCAGGAAATGCGATAACTAACATTATATGAATAGTTTGGTTGAATTATACTTGGCGTGTTTTGAACAGCAACGCATTTAAAGATTATTTGTATGCTCAATACAACGTATTTTCTATAATAAACTGTTTTAGTTGAACACTTGCACAAATACATTCTTGTAAATATATATACAATAATAAATGTTACAGCAGAATATTAACAAATACTGTATATAGGCTTTATTTAATAGTTTTGGATCTCGTAATTCGTTTATCTCAACAGCTTGACCTGGTCACGCTGACTCAGTAACTCAGTGACTTCGTTATTTCATATGGAACACTACAAATGAACGATCGCTTTCTACAGTTGTGGCACGCTACCCCAAGAACGATTTAGACCAGTGCGTTGATAACGTTTGCCAATTGTTTGCACATGAAAACCGATTTGTTGCAAACGTTCATGATCCAAAATTTTGCGACCATCAAAAATATAAGCTGGCTTCATCATTGATTGGTAAATACGTTTATAGTCCAATGTCTAAGGAATAAATAATAAATATAAAGTATTAAAATTTGTTTGCATTAATTTGATGTTTTTGTAATTACTAACTAGGTACTTACCACAAATTCGTCCCATTCCGTGCAAAGTACAATCGCATGTGTGCCACGCACTGCACTATATGGATCACTATGTATTTGCACAGCCTTCTTTACACTTTCCGGTGATTCCGTTACACATGGATGCGTTAAATCGTCTATTATTTGCTCCGGTTCCACTTTTGGATCGTAAATATCTAACTTGGCACCCTCTTCCAGCAGTGTTTTGCATACCGTTATTGCGGGTGTTTCACGTGTATCGCCAGTGTTTTTCTTGAAAGCGAAACCGAAGATTGAAATGCGTTTATCTGAGACGGTATTAAAGAGGCTTTCGATGATCTGAAAAGAAGTATATAATTTTTTTTTACTAATTCTATATACAATATATTTGTATATGTATGTATGTACTTCTATTATAGTACCTTTTGTGAAAACCTCGACTTTTGATATTCATTCATGTCGATCACTTGTTGCCAGTATGCCGCCACTTCTGGCAAATTGAGTCCCTCACATATATACACCAGATTCAGTATATCCTTTTGGAAGCAACTACCACCAAAACCCACTGACGCTTGCAAGAACTTAGCGCCGATACGTGAATCGAGGCCAACGGCACGCGCCACTTCAGACACATCAGCGCCCGTAGCCTCACAAACAGCCGATAGGGAATTTATGCTCGATATACGTTGCGCTAGGAATGCATTTGCTGCCAATTTTGATAACTCTGAACTCCATGTATTCGTTGTTAGGATATTCTTTTTAGGTATCCAATGTTCATAGATCCAAGATAATTTCTCAACTGCTTTGTGACCCTCGGGTGTTTCCTCGCCACCAATTAGTACACGATCCGCATGTACCAGATCCTCAATTGCTGTTCCCTCGGCAAGAAATTCAGGATTTGAGAGTATATCATAGCGTATGCCTGGCCGTTGATTGGCATGCAAGATGTGCATAATACTTTCGGCAGCTCGCACCGGTACGGTACTCTTCTCCACAACAATCTTATTCGATTGTGCGATTTCAGCTATCATACGGGCAGCACTTTCAACATACTTTAAATCGGCGGCACGACCTATGTTTGTGTGAGGGTAAAATTATGTATATTGGTGGTTATATGAATGTTTGAGGTTTATAGCGAAAACTTTTTTGTAACTACATATGTATGTACACATGTACTTATATAAATGGATTGCTTTGATCATAAGTACCTTTGCCATTGCCAAAGTTTTTTGTTGGTGTATTTACGGAGATGAATATCAGATCGGCTTCTTTGATGGCAGTTTCAATATCAGTTGAGAAGAACAGATTTACATTGCGGCACTTTTTGACGACATCATCTAGACCGGGCTGGAAAATGAAATAAATATGTTAATACATACATACATACATGTATTTCCTTTGTTACGATCTTTGGTGAACATGATTTAGAACACTAATGGATTTGGAAGTTAGGTAAAACTGGTTGACCCATCGAGTCTCACTTAGACGGTACTACGTCCATAGTGTTACCAGCTACACTACATACGACCAAGCTGTACCGCTAAACTCTTTATTGTGGTGTCTAGCGGGAAATGGATGTAGTCGTTTGGACTCTTTGCTCATTGCTGACGAAGATCCTACTTTTTTCTGCGCCCAGTAAGCCCAGCCTTTGTTTGCCAAATGCTGAACACTCACAGACTACGTGCTCTACTGTCTCCCTACAATTCCTACAGCTGTTGTCCTACATCAGACCTAGATAGAAGACATGCGACGCCAAAAGGCGTTCCCAAATTCTATACTTATTGCTACTGCTTCACTGCCCTCCTTGGGAGTGGTAAGTCCATTATTACGTCCTGTTCTGAAAGAACAACGTTCTCAACCAGTTAAATAACTACCTCATTGCTTTCGTATGTACTGATTTGTAGCTGCCTAGAAGTGTATGTCCCCGCGTCAGTTAAGAATGCCATATTTTTAGTTACTGGATTTTCTGATGGAGTGTTCAAAATTGCATGAAACGTGTTGTTTTGAGTGCTCCAATGATACCGTTTGAAAGTCGAAGAACCTCCGCAGTCTATACAGATATGTTATTTTATCTATAGCCTTCCCCCATACTAGATCACCATAGAAAAGTATTGGAGATCCAGTGCGAGAGAGCAGCTGAGAGACATCTAGTGCAGCCCAACATTATTTTCCATGTATATAGTAGGACCGCTGCTGCGTTCTTCACTCGCTACTCTATACTGAGTCTCCACGACAACTAAAGTTGTAGCTATAGAGTTGTCTTGTGTTGTCTTCACCAGATTTGGTTTGATTCAAGCTGAAATTTTGAGCTTCCCTGTGAATAGAACCAGATCAGTTTTTATCAGTATTATTAAGTTCCGCTGTCTGTCTGATTCGACAGAGATAAAAGGGTTGCAAGTATGGAAACTCTCCTTCCATCTTCATTAGCAATCTATTGATCGCGAGAGTCCAAATACAAGGTGATGAAACTCTACCCTGTGAGGTTTCCCTATGCACATCCAGCGTTAGCCCATCTAATCCCCTTCCTACAACTTATCACGACGTGTATCCAACTCTCTAAGAATAAAATTGACTCCAGTTGATTCTAAGCCACCCATTAAGGAATGTTATAATAAGTTATTGAACGGTTCAGATATGCCAAGGAAGATGCCCAAAGCCCGTTTTCGAGAGCCGTTTCTACCTTCCACCCTACATTATATAATACAGTTTGCTTGATGTTAACATCTATCAGGTGCTCAATGAATTTTAATAGAAATAAAGTTAAACTTAAGAGGCGATAGACCTTATGATAAGGGTGCGCCGTCTTTCCTACTTTGGGGAGGAATACTACTCTAGCTGGCTTCGTAGAGGTTGCTTATGGATTTTATAACCGAATCTTCGGCCCTTCAAAGCATAACGGGGTACATTTCATTTGAGCGCGGTAAGCTATATTCAGAGAACGTCTATGGTCCTTACAAAAACTTTTGAATACTACGTAGTTCGCTTGTACACTACACATACTTTCCATAGCCTTGCGGACTCTGTTGTGCCTTCTACGCCACTGTCGAAGTTTTGCAAAGAGCTTCTCTTGAATTGCCTTCTAGCCTTTTTATATAACCTTAATCGATCCATCTATCCATAGCTTGAAACTGCCCTTTACTTTCTTCCTAAGAGACCCCATTTCAGGGTATCACCAAATCGGTATACTTGTTCTCTCAATGTTATCTGGTGACCTTAACGATGTTAGGTCACCGAAGGCGAAAGTTATGATCTTTCCTACTTCTGAACTGCAATACAATTACGATTACAACCAGCAAAATTCAGGGCTACTCTCTTCACCAGCTGGACGAAGGAGTACAGGCTCGAACTTGATGTGAAACCCAAAGTTACTGGGAATCACATTCGACAGCCTGCACTCTTTCACATCCGTAAGAAGCATCCCAACAGACAGTTACTAAAAGCTGAACAACCACCCAGGCAGAAAGGGAGTACTCGACCTTAAGGACAGCATTCAGCACCACCTTCAACAACCGCTGGACAGAACGGCTTTCCGACAGACAATAAACGCCATTTACTGAGAGTCCGTCAACACCTTCCTGAACTCTCTCCCCGTGAAGGGTGTTCTCGGAGTAAAACTACCACCTATTGCAGACGAAGAGCTCAAGAATCCCGCGTAATACATCTAGATAGTAGATTAAACTCCTATTTAACCAGACTTGACCCCGACGTACCTAATGTATGTTCTGCATGCAATGAGACCCCGCACAACACTAACCACCTCTGATCTGAACCAGTCGAAATTGCTCGTTTCCTGGACCTACCGTTAGATGACCTCTATGATTAAGACTGGTCTAGTCAGCCTCTAAACGGGGTTAGTAAACCGCTACAACAACAACTCTCAATCAAAATTGTCGAACAAATTCGAAAGCTGCATTTATGTTTCTTCAATTCCGCCCATACTCGTATCACCGAGCCGTCCGGATATTTAATGCTGTGGTATTACACGAATTTTGCTCTACCCTATTTTTAATTTATAAATTTTTATAAGTTTTATTTCCAAATATGCGTCGATTTTCGTGAGTATTTAACTGCATGCACGTTTAGAGAGCTACAAACATAAATATATGCATACACGTGTTCACGTATATATATATATATATATACCTAGAAATGTAAATTTGCATTTTAGTAGCACATGAAATGAATGCGAATACTCTCACGAAGTCACTTTTCAATAAATAAGGTTTCAGCTAACATGTATGTATTTATGTATGTATGTATGTACACGTGTAGAGGTGTATATTGAAGCACCTGTTAGGTGGAGAATACGTTGGCATGAAATAATTTTCCGTTTTTCGTTGCCCCTGGAATGTTTGAAGATGCTTTCCCTTTCGCTAACCTTGAATTGTTTAATAAAACATTTTAAATTCCAATCAAAAATTAATAAATTATTTAATTGCATATTATTGATTGTCATTTTTTACAAAAGAAATATGTAAGTAAGTAAATGTGAATTTTTAATTAGAGATCAAAAAGCAATAAATTATTTTATACTTTTTAAATCAGATTTATTTTTTTTTTTATATTTTCGCTCCAAATATTTGAGTTTCAAAGTTTTTTTTTTCAAAAACTAAAATTTACCCGCAAATCGAACCATAAATGAGGATTTTCCGAAGAGATTCGTCCCTAGTTCACTTCAAGTAAGAAAAATTCTCCACAAATATGTTCCACATATTAAACCAAAACGAACCAACGAATCGAGCTCGGGCCCATTTCCCGTTAAAGATTTGTTCATCATACTACAGAGTTTTCCAATAGGAGGTGATATTTTGATATTCAAAGCAAATCAGAATTTCTTGAGATAAATGATCCGATATTTATTTCAATGTAAAGGGGAACAGGTGGACAGGTTACGCCTTCAGTACTGTATCCTTTTTATGAAATTTTTCATCACCATATCGCAAAGTGGCTGTTGTATGCCCTCAATAGTTTCAAGAATTCCATCTTAGAGGTCTTGAATCGACGTTGGCCTGTTTGGCGTAGACCTCATCTTTCACGTGGCCTCAAAGGAAGAAGTCGTGAGGTGATAAATCACAAGCTTTCGGGGCCCAATTGCGATCACCTCTTCGAGAGATAACACGGTCCGGTAACTTTTCCCTTAACATACCGATGGTTTGGTTGCTTGTGTGGCACGTGGCGTCGTTTTATTGAAAGTAAATGTTGTCTAGATCAAGTACATCAAATGCCAGCCATAAAAAAAATCATTAATCATCTTTCGATAGCGCTATCCATTCACCATAACTGTTTCTCCAGTCGCATTTTCGAAAAAGTAAGTTTTAATGACCCCGCCAGATCACAAACCGCACCAAACTGTTACATGTTGAGGATGCAAAAGCTTTTTAACAATAAATCTTGGGTTTTCCGTGCTCCAGATGTGACAGTTTTGCTTATTGACGTAGTCGAGATGGATATGATTTTTCGTTGAAATTACGGATCGTTTTCATGTAATTCAATGACCCAATCAGCAAAGACACAACGTTGCTGATGATCGGCCGGCTTGAGTTCTTGTGTTAAGTGAACTTTATAAGCCTTAAGAGCCAAGTCTTTATGCAAAATACGGTGTTATGATGTCAGTGGAATGCACAATTCCAAAGAACGCTGAAGAATGGACAAACCTGCGTTTTCTTCAACACTTTGGGCTACATCAGCAATATTCTCAGTTTTTCTAATATGTCAAATAGATCGGTACCAGGTTCATTAGGTTGGGGTTGATCCGTCAGTCATTCAGAAGTCTTTTATATACATATATAGATTACCATAATCTTAATATATAAGTTTTTTAATAATGATTTGCTTTTCAGTTTTATTATTTTTTTATTGAAATTCATTGCATTTTGAGTTGAAAATTTTGTTTTCAAAAATAATTTACAAAAATTTTGAGTTTTATTTTTCTGGTAAAAAAAAAAAATCGCAAGGACCCTCTACATGCCTCTACATATTTATGTATGTATACAGAACACTCTTATGCGACACGTGGAAATCCTTGATTTTCTTCATTGAAAAAATCAAAAATAATAATTAATTTCGATCCGAATAATTTGCAGATTAGTACGTGAATTCAGACAAACACAGATATACATATACATATTATATGTATCTATGTACATAAAGATATGTATACATATCTATGTATACATAGGTGTAACCAACAGCTTCAGGTAAAAATAAAAGGCTTTATAAAAGGTTCAAACATGCGTATGTACATATACATATACATATGTATGTACATATACGTAAATATATTTAGATGAAAAACATTTATTATATACAATAGTTAAGTTAGGAAGTAGGCAGACGCAGATATGTAATGTGAATTACTTTTTAAAAGAATATCTCCATAAGTACTTTTTCCTCGAAAATCTTCATAAACTGTATGTGTGCGTTTTGATACACATTTTTATAACGCAGATAAAAGCAAACGTTTGAGAGACATTATGGTGTGCATAATTTTCTCACTTTTTTTTTAAAGAAAAAATCACTTCTTAAGTTTAAAAAAAAACTTTTTTCAATTTTATTTCAAAAAAATTTAAATATTTATTTGGAAATGCATTTTAGAAAACGCGGAAAAGCTTTAATGTATTTCATAAAGATTAAGTTTTGCCTTCAGAGAAGCTTTAAAATATTCAAGAAAAATACTTTTCCAATTAATTAATTAACTGAGAGAGCAGCACGTCCAGAATCTTCCATGTTGGCAAAAGTGAAAGGTAAGTGCTCTTCCTTGCAAGCTCGGCCACAATCTCTTTACTTGGTATGCTACTATGTCCTGGTACCCATACTAGGTTCAAAGAGAACTGATTGGCATCGAGTTTAGGAATTTGCGATGGTTCTCTATCGTTTCTCATATTTTTGTGGAGGAAATATATACAACGCACCTAATTGAACTAATCATTAGACAGCCTCCTGTACGGCCACCAGCTCCGTTTGAAAAACACTACAGTGCAGTCTTAAAATCAATGAAAGTTATGCAGTAATCCGTGCTACGAGTATATGGTAGACGAAATCTCATCAATATGTTGGTATGATCGTTGTTGATGCTACCTCCATTCAGACACTTTCTGGAGCCTTACCGCAAGATAAACAGAATTTTGAATCTCCACTGTCAAGCCCTCAGAGTTTATTTCTCACATGAAAAAAGAGCTAAAAAAAAAATGATTTAGAATGAATTGTATGTCCCTCCATTTAAGAACTATTCTCTGCACTCTTTAGAGTTTGTAAGTAGTTGATTTCTTCTCGAGTGCTGGCCCGAGATCACTACTCTATGGAAAAGTAAAGGCCCAACCACCGCAGTGTAAAGTCAAGGCGACATACCCATTACTGCCCTCGTTTCTGAGAGCTCTGGATTTAGTAACTTAAAAGTCCCAATGCCTAAGCCAACATCATTTGCCCACTCAATCCGTTTCAATACGACTCTCCATCCAAGCAACTTAACCAAGGGTGTACACTCAGGCAAAAAAGGGCAGAGATAACTTTAGTCGGAAATGTATTATTGAAGACCCCATCAATATCAGAGTATGCTATTAAGCTATGTTTTCTTAACCGATATGGATTTCTCGATTTACGATACCACCGTATGAAGCGCTGTCTTCATGGACCTACTTTTCGTGTAGGCGTGCTAGTTTGTTGTCCCAGGTGTACCTGTATGGATCTTAATCAAGCACTCTGCTACTTTAAACGGAAATGGCGTCTGTTTGTTTTCTGTCTCTCCGAAAAGACCCGACAGTTCTATACTGCTAAAATTTCTCTGTTTATTTCAACGGTTCCTGAAAAATTTTGTGGAAAGTGGACTGGTATTGTATGCTGCCATTTACTTGAAATTCTGTACATAGGATGTTTTTTACTTAGATTATCAGGAAGACTACTCTTCTCTCTGGGATCCGGTCAAGGGACCGAACTATTCGAAAAAATTGTATTTATGGCTTGATTTACTTGAAATTCGGTACATACACGTAGCTAAGTAAAAGGCTTAGCAGGAAGACTACTCTTCTCTCCGAGAAGTGAAACAGGGCCCCTATTACTTCAAATATGGTGGCTTTTTACTTAGATTAGCAGGAAGACTACTCCCAAAAAAAATCCAATTTATAGCTCCTTTTACTTTTGATTCTCTTTTTTTTTTTTGATTCATTCGGTTTGGTTAAATTTTTGGATGAAACACCTAAATGGAACATTTTTAACCTGGAAACTAGTTCGATTTGCTCGAAATGAAGTTCTTTGCAATGTATATAATTGGCGCTTTGTAACCGCTGAAGCGATTTTTCGACCGAGCTCCTCTCCAATTTGTGGTTTTGCGTCTTGATATTTTTCCAGCAAATTCGACCATACCTCTTGTATATAGAAACCCACAAGGTGAGGTCAGGTCCGCTAGTTTATTATATAATAAAGGGTTTTCTAATAAGAGGTGTTATTTTGAGTAGCCTTCATTAATTAAAAATGGGGAAAACTTGGCAGAGACGGTTCGTAAGACTAAAATATTTTTCGGCCATCGTGTAGCACCTTGTCGCATCGCAATACAGAAATAGGTGGGACAAGTTAGTGATTTGAAGAATAAAACAAGTGCACGTCGCTCAAGAACTACTGTTGTAACCCGAAGTTTTGAAGAAAACCTCAGGTTTGTCCATTATTCATCGTTCTTTGGCATTGGGCATTCCACAAATGTCATTACACCATATTTTTCATAAAGACTTGGCTCTTAAGGCTTATCAATTTCAGTTAACACAAGAGCTCAAGCCGGCCGATCATCAACAACGTTGTGTCTTTGCTGATTGGGTCCTTGAAATGTACGAAAATCAACCGGAATTTCATCGAAAAATCATTTTGACTGATGAAGCAAATTTTTACCTCGATGGCTACGGCAGTAAGCAAAACTATCGCATCTGGGCCGCGGAAAACACAAGATTTATTGTTGAAAATCCTCTCTATCCTCAAAGTGTGCAGTTATGGTGAATGGATGGCGCTATCGAGAGATTATTAATAATTTGTTATGGCAGGAATGGGATGGTATTGATCTGGACAACGTTTACTTTCAACAAGACGGCGCTATCGATCTGTTAACGAAAATGTTTCCGGACCGTCTCACAATAAATGACATTTTCCTTGGAATATCAAAAGATTACCTTTTATTGGAAAACCCTGTATGATGGAAAACTAATAAGTTAGAGAAGCGAATAAAATAAAAATTGCTATATTTATAAGATTCTTTTTAATATTGAAATTGGTTTAAATATTTGTCCGTTTATTGTCTCTGCACAACATTTTAAAATTAAAATTTAAGTATTTATTTAGAGAGATCAAACGAAAATTTTGGTATGAGCTGAAAAAATAAACTAAAAAATTGATAAATCATTTAGTAGTACCCTAATGTATATAGGCATGTGTTATGTACTGCCTATATACGAGTATATAGATATATTTGTTTGAATTTGTACTATTAAATGTAGACGTAAACGGAAATCTATGCGTAGTTGCAAAATTAGCACCACGATTAATATGATTATATACAAAACTCGATGGTAAACTAGTTTATATCGATGTAGTGTTCATTTATGTTTAATTTCAAACATTATCAAAAGTTTTCAACTGCCAATAATATAATAGAATTCCTTTAGATCTCACAAATTTTCACTCAAACAAGTGTTCAACGCTTTTTGTTGCCATTAAAATCAATTACCAATGTTTTTTTTTTTACCAAGTTTGTGCAATTTTTTTGCAATTGAAATTTATCTATTTTTCTAGTAATCATTTCATGCTTTTGTAGCTAAAAGGTAAAAATTTAAACCATGAAAAACTGAGCTGATATCGTGTCTAACCAGACGCGTTCACTGACGTACCGGATATGTACATACATATGTATAAATGCATGAACATACATACATATACCTATATATACTGAATTAGAGATAAGCTTTTTTAAAATTAAAATTTAGTACTTAGGTATATACAGAAAAATGGGTGCAAACAAATATATAAGATAAATTTTACAATTATTTAGGCTGGAAAAATATGATGAAAATATATACAATACATATGTATGTATGTATACTATAAAATTCTTTTACTGAATTTCGAGGTATTCTCTAAAATGATCAAAGCACACATGAATGCATTAATATATATTAGTCTCATTTGGTTCAAAAAGTATTCAACACAAAATAATAATAAAATGAAGTTTTTGAAAATTATACCCTTCATGTAAAGACCGAAGAGTACCAGTCACTAGAAGGTATAAATCATTTACTTTGAAACCAACCTTACTCAAATAATACCTAGGTATAATCTTACATAACAAACCCACCTCGAACAGGAACATGGTAGAAAGGTCTAACGAAGCTGCGAGCAAACTGAAAGAGATGGGGACTAAGACCACATATTGTGTACTGGCTATACAAAGCGGTAATAAAATTCATATTATTCTATGGAGTCACTATCAGGTGACCAACACTAGACAAGGCTACCTATAAGAGCAAGCTGGAAAAAGTTCAGCAGACGGCCTTCACACTCATTACATACTCGTAGGTGCGCTGCCCTCAGCTCCTACGAAAGCCCTTGAAATTCTACTTAATCTTCTCACGGCAAATCTATACGGGAAACTCCATGCGAGCTGTAACGGACTAAATGCAACTCAACCATGGCGGCACCTCATAGGACATGCCCATATATTAAACTCTGCACCACTTCAATCTACTGTTTCGACAACACTTTCTCAACAAAACTCCCAGCGAGAAACGAATATAAATATGCAGCAGTTCTGGATCTAGATTCGTAGCCATAACCACCGTCAGCTCTAACCTAGATGACAAATTGGATTGCGGAATTTACTCTAAACCTTTTTCTATAGAATTAAGTAAAAGACTTTCCGACCACTGTAGTGTCTTCCACACGAACCTAACCTCAATAACGGTTGCTTCATGGTTGCTCGTTAAACGTTAATACGTTAAACTAACCTATTACAATATATTCTGACAGCCGGGCTGCCATTAAGTCGCTCCAATGCAATCATAACACCTCAAAAGTGGCAACGAAGTCCCAGAGGGGTCTTAAAGTTAAATACGTCTGTGGTTTGGACATCCCAATGAACTGCCCGGCCGCCGAACTGGCCAGAAAGAGAACAGTCCTATAACCACATGACGTGAGCATACCGTTTTTCTCGCCAAGCAAGTATCTGCTAAGACTAGCCTTCACCAGAAGGGCCAACAATAGAAGACAGAGCGACACCACATGCAATGTGACCAAAGAGAAATCTGGCCATTAATCGAGATAAACAGAACTAAGTGTTTATTTATTCTAAAGCTTAACAACCGATGTAGTAACCGGACACTGCGTTACGGGGACTCCAGGTAGAAGGATGATCTGCTTCTCAAACGATTTAGCATGGACGTTGATGAGGAGGAATCGGTGGAACACTACCTCTGTCAATGTCCACCTCTCAGTGTGGTCAGTTATCGTTTATTTATTTTTCGATTACCTTGCAGAGCTTGCCTCAAGTGGTTTGAATATTTGGAAAGGTGAAAGGAGGAGAATGACGAGCTGAGTTGATTTAGCAATATTGGTCTGTCCATCTGTGTGTACGCAAACGAGTCCCTAAGTTTTTTTAAATATTTCAACCGAAATTGTTACACAAAAGCACTGGGAACATTTATTGGAACTGGCCAGATTGGACCACTATATAGCACATAGACGACCGATTTTGCATATCTGAGATTTTTGCTGGTAGAAACTAATGGTGAATATGCTCAAGTGATTAGAACATGTGAGACATGGTTTCGTCAATTTAAAAGTGGAGATTTCGATTTGACAGACAATGAACATCCTGGTGCAGCGAAAAGCAATTTGCCAACGTTTAATAGCCATGGGAAAGATCCAGAAGTATGGAAAATGGGGCCACACCAGCTGAACGATTGACAAATGGAATATCGAAAAACCGTTTGTGAAATGCTGCTTCAACGATTCGAAAGGAAATCTTTTCTGCATCGAATTGTCATGGGGGACGAAAAATAGATTTATTTTGAGAACCCGAAGCGAAAAAAATTATGTATTTCCCCTGGTGAAGCTGGCCCATCGACTGCAAGGCCAAATCGCTTTGGCCGTAAGGCAATGCTCTGTGCTTGGTGGGACCAGTGTGATGTGGTGTGCTACGAGTTGTTAAAACCTGGTGAATCATGCGTTGATCGAAAAACGGTCGGAATGGCAAAGTTATCTTGCAACTTGACAACGCGCCGTCTTATACCGCTAAACATTAAAAGCACTTAATTGGGAAATATTATCGCACCCGCCGTACTCTCCAGACCTTCGATGGAAGAAGTCGAAAAATGGCTCGTCGAATGGTTTGCCCCGAAAGAGAAAAAGTTTTTTTTGGAATGGTATCCATAATTTGCCTGAGAGATAAGCGAAATGTTTAGAATCCAATGGTCAATACTTTGAATAAAAAAATTTTGAGATTCCTCTGAAAATTAAGTTTTTTCTTTATCGAAAAACCGGCAAATTTCAACTAACACACCTGGTACAAACAAACATTTTGTCCGAAAATCATCGAAATCATCGGACTGTATCAAGATAGAAGATTTTCGGTCAAAAATTCCTCAAAAAAGTATCTAAAAGCATGAGATTTGGTATTATACGAGTACATACATACGTACATATGTATATTCAAATAAGCATTGCCTGAATGAAAGTTTAGTTGCAAAAATTTCAAAATTAATAAATTTACACACATGCATATTATAGCGATTAATTTAGTAATTAATAAATAAATAGTATAATAATTATATTTCATAATAAAATACAAAAAAAAAAAATTGCTCTTCAGAAAGATAATTATTGAATTTTATTATTATCAGCATTCCACCAAGCTATTGATTTATTTCTTTTTGCTATTGATTGATTGAATTTTCTTTATTTTCTATTATAACATGCATGCACATACATAGGTACATATGTATAGGTATGTAAGTCACTACTTTATTAACCATAATGCAATAGTCAAGCTAAATACTGTTCTCTGTTAGCTACAAGGTTTGTAATTGCATCGTGTCAATTATTTTCATTGGGCTGGCTGTTCATTTGACGTGAAACAAGAAGATAAAACGGAAATAATAAAAGAAATAACAATATTAACATATTATGTTTATTTATATGCATTCATGCGCATTAAGGTGGTCGCGACTTGGAGATTTTCAATTTTTTTTTTCTAATATATATATATTTTATATATACGTGTATATTTTGCCGAATTCAGCTTTTATAATTAAAATTATTATTGGAAAAAAAGTTGAAAAATGGTTGTTTTTAAAATTTTTTCTAACTCATAAAAAGACCAAACTCGTGCTATTGCTTTAAAAACAATTCTTGTTGGTAAGTCGACAAGTTACTATATGATAAAAAATAATAAAATATAAAAAATAATAAAATAAAAAAAAAACATGAACTCCATTTAAGACTTTCAGAAAAGCCCTAAGTCAGGAGCAATGCTTGCAGACAATTCTATTCTTTAAAGCTTTAAAACCTTGAATAAAGCTTAGGAAAATTATACTAACTAACAAAAATGAAATGAAACTGCTGTGTCAATATTATTTAATATTAGTATTAAATATTTTTTTAGTGATGCTAGCAACATACGCAAATTGACAAAAAGGAAACGAAAACAAAATTTTAATATTCTTTTTGCTTACAGCAACAAATAAAAAAAAAAAAGAATCAAAGGTGGTTCACAATTTACTTATTTTTATTATTATTATTATTATTATTATTATTTCACTAAATAACTATGTTTATACGTGCAGGAATTTATGTAGCTTTAGAGAGCTTTTAATATTTTAAATTTTTTAGCTTAATAAATGTGTGGACATAGTTAAATATGTAAGTATGTGTAAAAATATTTTCAAATTGGCGGATATTGCGGATAAATATATTCATAATTATAGTATTTTCAAATAAAATTTATTGCTAAAAAGATTTTCTATTAAATTTTAAATTTATTTCTATACAAAAGACTGAGCTAAACTTGTATCAAGTAGAAAAGTGTACTTTGTAGGTATTTATGTACTCGTATATTGTAAATTCTACACATTTATAGACGTGAGTAAACATCACTGACTGTAATGAAGTATGTATTAATTGATTAGCAAACTATTAAGTATGACGTTGACAAGGCCATGGCTTAATAATCCTCAGCTATTGAGTACTTATTGGAAATACGTAATCTAAAACTGAGATTATACAGCAAAATTTATTATTAGATGCTAGTGATTGGTATGTTTATATATGAATATTTGATAAACATTTACATCATAAGCGTATAAACAGCGATTATGTTTGTTTAAACGTGCCTTAAAATCAGCATAAAAAACAAAAAAAAAAAATAAAAATTTAAAAAGGTCATCGCGAAGATTTTAATTAATAAAATTAACTGAATAAACTACAAACTATTTGTGGAAGATTTTAACCTAGCGCATTAACCAGGTTATGTATGCATGTACTTATTAGCGCTCAATTTTGTTTGGATTCACTTAACTACAGATTTATTTACAAATATGTATATGTACATACTTTGATTCAAACATATGTATGTACATTTGTATGTATATGGCTTTGTTAATTATATCAGTTCATTGACTCTGTGGCAAACATGTGTTGGAGATTTTCAATTGTTTATTCATACTTATATACATATGTATGTATGTATATCAAAGCCTCAAATTCTATCAATTCATGGCATATACACGTATGTACCTACATGTGATTCTAATTTCTATCGACCACTGATACAGTTAGTCTGGAAGAAAGCACGACTATGTTTTTTTTTTAATTTTAATTTTCTTAATTTTCAGTTTTATGAACTTATTTGTATACACCTCCTTTATAATTGGATTTTAAAAGCACACATAAAGAAGTATATATCATACACGTGCACCACTTACACCTTGTATAATCGTTCACTGACACTCAACTATCTTTCATATGATTTACATATGTATGTACATATGTTTTTTAAGCCTTCTATTCTAAAAATTCAATTCACGATTTACCCAGTTAACATGCAAATAAGAAGTTAAAATAAATTTGAAGAGAAGTTTAAAGCACTTGTACATGGTCAGCAATTTAACTATATATGTACCGACAAATAAATATATCATTGTTTACAAGCCATAATTGTGCAATAGAGTTATTAGAATAAATTTTTTCTGACCCATATTTGAAATTCACCAGCACTTTTTATATTTTTTTCAATATTCAATTACATTTTCTGGGTTATATACATAAAGAAAAGCAATATTTATTAGTATAATTTTTATTTATTTATAGAAAAATGTATGAAATGTAGATAGGTACTTGTGTTAAATAAACAAAACTTCCGTTTGTACAATTGAGTACTTATACTGATATACATAGTGGTATCGTTATCAAAACGGAAATATTCAAACTTGTAGGCAAGATAAAGTCATGGTAATATTAGTGTGTATTATAAAGAAGGCTAGCTCTAAGGTAATTTACGCATATTGTATTGTAGTTGGACTGTGAGAGATTTGACTGAGTTCTTAAATTGATTACGTGGAGTTTCTTAAAAAAAGCTTGAATTTCCAATTTGAGTTCGATAGCCATACTTAGTCTATTATGAGACTTATGTATGTAGCTATGTGCCCACATTATATATTAACCGCCAAAATTTGTTTAAATGAAGAGTAACTAATTTTTAAATAGCAAGTATAGATGTTTTTATCTATATATTATAATATTATATATGTATAATAAACATATTAATATTTTATTTTTAATATAAAATTTATTTAACACTTATTGATTGCTTGAAAATGAAAATTATAAGAATTCAGAAAATGAAAATATTTGAAATTAAAAATTCAGTAACATAAAAATTGAAAAGTTGAAAATTGTAAGTTACAAATGTTAAAGTAGATTCCTACAGCAAGTTTCAGTGTATTTTACTATGTATGTAGGTACTTCAACAAAACCAGTAATTATAAAAATAAATAAATAAAAAACGTTGCACTATCTTTTAAATGAAAACTTAATAATTAGAAAAATAGATTTTGCCTGCAAAATAATTACACTTTTGCTGGACAAACCCTACCGCTCAAATTACCCAACTCCTGTCTGAAATATATGTACATTGAGAGTAAAAAGTGTCTCAACTGATAAGTTAAAATTAATTTTAAGCAAAATGCGCAACTAATATCGTTGTTTTTAGTTTAAAACTAATACAACCTAACGTAAATGTGGGTAAACACGGGAAAGATTGACTGGTCGTTAAGATAACACTTGAGTAATTCTTTCATTAAAAAAAAAAGCAAGAGGTTTCTTCCTAACACAATTGCAATGGTGATAAAATTAAATAATAAAAAAAAACATTCATAAAAAGAGGAACTACATATGTATGTACATATAGAAAACAAGACACAAACGAAATGACATTGACCTTACTGTAAATAATCGGAAAAATTCGTCAGTCAAGCAAAAATCAAAGAGTTGTATCTTGTATACATAACTGGTTTTTGTTTCTTTTTTTTATTGTTATCCGGTGAAATTTATTTTCAATAAAATGTGCCACATTTTTGTTATTGCACTAAATGATTCACTTTGTTTACCTTAAAGAAAAATACGTGGCTCTACATTGAATTGAACTTACTTCATAAATTGGCAATTTGTCTGAATTCCATTGAGCTATACGTTCCGAACTCCTATCCACTACAGTGACTTGTATGTCGGGACACTTGAGCGCCATTACAGCGCAAGTTGGTCCACCAACATATCCAGCGCCGATACAACACACTTTCATTACGGTTAGCGAATCCATTTTTGTTTTGATTGTTTGTTAAATAAATTAAGCACAGAACTTTAATAAAGCATAAAACTAATGCAATTAAATTCACTTAAATATTTATAAATGCAAAAACTATTATAAATATATTAGTGCAAGCAACTTTGGTTGTGACTATTTTTCGCGTTTTACTCCTTTCAGTCTGAAGCGTTTAATTCGTTTTTGCACAATAATTACGCGCGTAACACGACGAAACAATTTAACTACTCACACCTTGTTGCTCAAGCAAAGAATAAAAGAATTTAGCAAGAACATTTTTAATTTATTAAATTTTCCAATTTCCTTTATGCAGGCGATTCGCAATTCTTATCTAAATTATTCTCCATGCTAAAATTGACAGCAAACCGGCTCGGAGAGTGTAATTTGAGGTGCTCAATTTTTTCTCTCTTGAAATATATAGAGTTGCAATTTCAATCACTTTTAAATGTAATAGATGAGCATACACAGCAAAAAAAATGTATGTATGTTTAAAAATTATGTTTAATATTTAAAAATGTGCATTATTTCATAAAAATTTAGGAAAGCTGAAAAATATTATGAAAACTCTTCTAAGCGAAGCCAGTTGGATAACCTCGATATGAAAAGTTCTTAACTAAGGTACTTCGGATTTGTTCCATAAATTATAAATTGAAGTAATTTGGTAATGTCAGGACAGAGGTTCTATTAATAATCCATTAAAAATATAGTATTTATACAAATTATTATATAGCCATACGTTTTTATGAGTTTATATGTAAAATTTTGATGAAAAACCAATTTCCATTGCATTTATTAGAAAAAAAGTTTAAATTTTTGAAAAGTATTTTATTAAATATGTAAATGTATCTTTTAATAAACAGAAATAATATTGTAAAATTGTTATTTTTTTTTTTAAATATTTCCATTCCATTAAAAAAGAAAAGGCCAATAACTTGTGGTGAACAGATATGTCAAATAAAGGCATTTGTTTTCAACAACAAACTGATAACAGACGGAGTAACCTATGCGTGTGTTTTCAATAACATATGAATACCGATAGGGTAACATATATATCCCAATATTAAAAAAAGTTAATATATATTGCATGCCAATGAAAACAGTGTGAGTGAGTAAAGAAGAAAATCACGTGTACGTGAAAGAAGACGGGGATATTTGTTACTTTTTTTCAAGGTTAGAAGAAAAGTAGTGTAATGGGATGGAGTCAAGCTACTGGGTATGTATTTACCGTCGTACACTCAATTCATAAGTGATCAACCCTTGTACAAGATGCGGTAATCAACCCATGTGGTGTCTTGGGTCACGGCTAAAAGAGAGGAAACTTTAGTGAAGCCATTCTGACAAATTCGATTTAAGCGTTCGCTAAGGTCTAATCGCAGCATCTGTTCACCAGAGGTGCGGCTGCGAGCGGAAGTCGGTCTCGAAGTAAATGGTTCGCTACAAAAATGTGAGCTATATTTAAACCCACTTGTCTAGCGGGGCTAAGTGTTAAGCTTAAGATCCGCCAATGGAAAAGAGACAGTTCCAATGGAAAAGAGACAGCAGCATCAGATGAGAGACCCAACTTTTGATCTTGATATCCCCACAAAACTTTTACGGTTGTGTAAAGTGGCGTTAAGCAACTCCTAAAGCACCTTCAGGATCTAGAACGACTACTTCGAGCTGTTAGATACCAAAGGTGTTTCCTTATCGTGTGGCTTCTTTAATTTATTGCTAGAGAAAGTTATACGAGCTACAGAGCTGAATAGAGATTATACATTCTAAAGGGTGGTTAAATTTCAAGGGCCGATGTTTTTTTTGTTTTGAATAAAACACAAACTATTTAGGAAATTATTGAAATTTTATTTTATTATGATATATTGGTATTACTCAATTATGTATGTAACAAAATAACGGCCAAATGAGCGCCGCGACCTCGGCGGCACACCTCCATACGATGGTCCAAATTTTCGATGACGCTGAGGCATAATGGAGTTTCTATGCCGTTAATGTGCCGAATTATCTCATCCTTTAGCTCTTGAATTGTTGCTGGCTTATCGACGTACACCTTTTCTTTCAAATAACCCCAGAGAAAAAAGTCCAACGGTGTCAAATCACATGATCTTGGGGGCCAATTGACATCGCCATTACGTGAGATAACACGGCCATTGAATTTGTTGCGCAAAAGAGACATTGTTTCGTTAGCTGTGTGTGTGTGTCTCTCCACGGTTCAAATTGAGTAAGTCTGAAATAGAGAAATGTCAAATTAAATTCGGAAAAAAACTTGGCGTTTAGGTATGGTTCACATTCAACATCGGCCCTTGAAATTTAACCACCCTTTATAAGAGTATACACCCGACCAAACTTTACAAGCCGCTCCTCATTCGCGTCCTGCTGTATGATGAGTCGATGCTAAGAGTTTTCGAGATAAAGGTTTTGCGTAAGATTTATGGTCCTCCATGCGTTGGCAACGACGAATACCACAGTCGGAGGAACAATTAACTGTAGAGATCTACGGTGACAATGATATATGTAGTTCAGAAAATCAAGAAAAAACGCTGGCTAGCTGATGTGCTAGCTCATCATGCATAAGAATATTCCAGCTTTGAAAGTTTTTGATGCAGAACCTGCCGGTAGAAGTAGACAAGAATACCAAGCTTTAATAATAGCCCGTCGCCACTATACTGTAAAGTCAGCTCTTGCTGCTGTCCATCCGACATCGCGCGCAACAATTGGAGCTGTTGCTCATCCACTTTATGGAAAATTTTCTGGAAGGTTCTTAGTTTGTGGGTTCGCAAAATCCAACTCGTGCAAGAATTGAAGCGAATCGGCAATCAAGCGCGTTACATGTTCGGTGAATGAGCCCAAAACGAGATGGCCACCGATTCCGATTTTCCCAAAGAAAGTGATGATAACCCATAAGCAACTGTTGGAACGCCTTTACATACTCAAAAACTCACTGTTTGGTGTGCTCTATGGGCAGAGGGAATCATAGGTTTATATTTCTTCAAAAAGGGGACCATAATGTAACAGCCAATGGGGAACGCTACAAAGCCATGATTCATGGCATGTTGATGTAGTCGACGATACGGTGCTACATGCCCCATACAGCTACCGAAAAAATCAATTTATTGTAGAAAAACTTTTGATGAGCACAACATTTTCTGTCGCCGATCAGTTATGTGGCCTCAAAGATCATGTGATTTAACTCCACTGGACTATTTTTTGTGGGGTTATGCGAAGTCTCTTGCCTATGCACATAAGACCGAGACGATTGGCGCCTTGAAAGAGAATATCGGCGGGTTATTGCTGACATATGTCCCCGATGTCTGCACGAAGTGGTTAAATATTGGATCTCTCTGCTGGAATTTATTCAAACCAGCGGCGATTACTTGCTCGGAATCGTTTTCGAAACATTATGGCAAACCTTTTTCTTTATAAGAAAGCTAAATTCTTGGCCATAACATTAAATTATGTGCGTTGTCTTCTTGAAAGTTCTTGAATGTCTAAATTAACTATGGGGGTACTTTTCAAGGGCTACACAAACAAACAATTTTTTCTACGTCCAGTCCATCTCATAATAGTAATGGCTCTTAGAGCTCCGGTAAATGAGCGTTTTTTGTTTGGGCAACCAAACAATTAGGTTAAGTAACCAAGCTGCGTATAAGCCGGCTCGTAACAATTTCATCGTTTATTGTACAGTAATCACATACATACGTGTATACACCTTGAGTGGTTGAAATAAATAATAAACAAAAATAAATTCAAATTGATAGCCTCTTTGTCAATTGTAAAAAGTTTTCATATCTAATAAAAAATATATTTATTACTAATCGAAAACTGTTAAAAAATATAATATATTTTCTCTCCATTTACATACATACAAAACTATTTTACTAAAATATCTACTAACCATAAAAATAAGTGATTTATATCTAAAAAATTAGTGTGGACTATTTTTAAACAAAAAATATAAATAAATAAAAAAAATGTCTGATCTCCTCGTGGAAGTTAAAAAATTAGAGCCGCGCGCAATCTTTGGTGCCAATGGTAAGGTAGAGAATGGTGTACAATTGCATCCCGACAAGGTCAGCATGATTTACTCGCTGGGCAATAAAATTGGCATCTCCAATAGACTGAGCAACAAACAGGAGTTCCTGAGTGGACACACACATGCCGTCTCCTGTCTGACGATTAGTAAAAGGTAGTAAGAGTAACGGTAATTTCTTATCTTCTCACCACATTTCATTTCATTTCTAGTGGTCAATATCTTGCCTCGGGTCAGCGTAATCATATGGGCTTCCCAGCTTATGTCATCATGTGGGATTTCGCAACACGCAAACAATTGACGCGTCATGATCTCCACAAGGTTTTAGTGCAATCGATAGCGTTCACGGCGGATGAAAAGTGTTTGGTATCTGTTGGTGGAAAGGATGATGGCACCGTAATTGTCTTGGATACGGATGCACGGTGAGTTATATGAACTATGTCAATGTCGTGGAGCTCATTGCACCACCGTCTGCGATATTTGTCATTGCAATTGTGTGGAAGAAAAAACCGAAAAACCTTTCTCTTCAAGAATCCCACAGAAATGATGAGGAGCTTGTGGGGTTTGATCTTTGTTAGTGCGGCTGTTTGTTTGATGACAGGAGATATTTCGTATTGTCCTAGTTCACTACTAGACCCATTTGTTTCGCCTCTTCAGCCTTAGAGAAGACAGAACTAGCGGAGCAACGGTCACTCTGTCTAAAACCTCTGCTTGGAAAGGTCCTTTCCAATTCTCTTGCGCTTCTGGTGTTGTCCAGCGTCAGTTTACACAGCCGTATAACTTTAGCAGGAATTCATACATAGTGGTGCAGAGGCAGCTCCTTTTGGTGCTGTCAATGATGTGTATCGGTTTTTTTCTAAGATTTGTCGCATCCTAAATATCTGGTCAAATGGCTACGAGTACATTGAAAAGACCCAGCTTTATTCTTTCACACACTCACTCTCGATAGAACATTATATGCTATATTTGGGGAACTAATCCCAGCGACTTCGTGAATAAATTTGCTTTGAGAAATGCGACGTAGTCTCTCTCCCACCACAAATCCAACAGAAAATTTGAGTTCCTTAAATGGCTTGTGTAATAAATTTCACAAGGATCCACCTCCTTTCGTTCTTGTCCATTGCTCTTCTTGGACTGAAGACAGCTTTTAATCTTACAAGGACATCAATCAGCTGGGCAGCGGCACCTTCCCAATTAAGGTACCGGACATTCCACGGACTCGTCCTCTAATCGTGATTCTTAAATTATTTGTTCGAAGCTGTGGCTATGGTGAGTTCCAAACTTTACGCACAACCGCAGGGGGATTCGTCTTCCCACTTTAGCTCGCTTCTCAACAGAAGTTTGTTGGCTCCCCAGAGGAAACTTGGCCTGAGAGCGGAAGTCCTCTCATGGGTGAACTTGTACATATGGGTCCCTTCTCCATCTGACGAGCTCCTGAAGGGTAGAATTTATGTCTCACCACATAAATTTCAGGTCCAAATGAAAATATTAGCAATAAGGCTCAACTAAAATCGCCAATTTGAGCATATATAATTAGCGCTTTGTAACCGTTGAAGCAATTTTCGGCCGAGCTCCTCCTCCAATTTGTGGTTTTGCGTCTTGCTGTTTTTCCAACAAATGGAGGGACCTACAGCTTATACTAAGCCGCCTCCGAACGGCTGATGGTTTTTTTTTTACGAGGAGCTTTTATTTCATGTCCGAAATACACTCGGAGCGGTGGACATTCCATGTCGGTATAAATTTCGATCTCTTCTCTCTATTCTCTCTTCATTGACCTTAGTTAAGATTCCTTTTCGTGTTAATGAAACTATACTTTATAATAGCCCTGTTCGGTGAGCTGGTGGGCAGTAACAAATGTTACCAATTCTGTTTCCGAACCGCGTTCGATGAGGCAAAAAGCGCAATTTTTACATTTCGTTACAGGCTAATTCTCTCTCTGGCATTTCTCATTGTTACTGTCAGTCCAACAGCTCACCGAACAGGACTAATATTAAGGGAAATTTTCTTCTCTCCTAGCACACCAATTTGTCAGACTCCAGCTGCGCGCTCGATATCCGGCAACGCACTCAACGTTTGTTCCCTACACAACAGTCCCTCGCATTTTATTGTCGCTGGAGATCGTAAGTTTTCGCCGCTCGAATTAAATTTTAGCTAAAGACATAAACGTTTATCCTTTTTTAATTTCCCCACACCTAGGACACCTACGCATGTGGAGTATTCAGCGTGAGCAGAAAAAACTTCATGTACATGATATGCATGTGGGAAAGGTCCAGCGCATATATACGGGCATGCAAGTGGATGAAAACGATCAATACCTCTATTTGGGCACAATGACTGGGGATATTGTAAAGGTCGCACTGAAGTGTTGTGATCCAGTCAATGTTACTAAGATTGGCAATACAGCGTCGATGTTGGGTGCTTTTGGCAAGCACAATCCACGTAAACCTTATGGAAAGGATTGTGAACGGTATGTTAACGGTGTACGTCATTTATGTATTGTGAAGAAAGGTTTGATATTGGTCGGTGCTGGTGATGGCACCCTAGAGTTGGTGGAGGAGCGTAAGGATGTTACTTTGGAAATGATGAAGAATTATCCATGCCCAACTTGGCCCATCTTTCGCACGGTAAGTAAAATGCTATGTATTAGTTGCGACTTCCTACTTATGGGATAATCTAAATTCCAGCTCAAACGCACGAACGTGCATGCGGCCGTCACTTCCTTGGTACGAAGCAATACGACGAGTGATGATTTTATAGTGTCGACAGATCAAAATGAAATATGGCTTTTGAATATTGTGAAATTTTCCTGTAGACTATTGAAGACATGTCATCGCAAGCCTGTAAATCAAATTGTATTTCCCAAGTGAGTTAACTATATTTTTTAATTCTAATTGCGGCAGCCGATTAGAGAGATTTCTTAATTGATTAATCCACAGTATTTTTAATTAAATTTGATTGAACAATTTCCCGACTTGTTGAACTAAACGGAAAATAGTTGTTTTGAGTAAATGAATCGTGATTATTCCGTGTGTATTTAATTAATCAATAATTGATTAATCGCTTATTCTTTTTATCTACGAATCTGTACTCGTTTTATTTTTACAGGAATTTATCAACCGTCTTTGCCTCGGCTGGCTATCAAAGCATACGAATTTGGTCGATCGGACGCTTACAAGAGATTCTACGTATCATGGTGTACAATTTTAAGTGTGTCTCCTTGCAATTCACCAACGATGGCAGCAGCATTGTATCCGCTTGGAGTGATGGTGTCATACGCGCATTTACACCAATCACGGGTCGCTTGATATACGCCATACCGAATGCTCATAATAAAGGTGAGTTTAAGGCCTAATTTTTATTAAACAGTAATAGGCCTGAATGTGTGCTAGAAGACCCTTCAGTAGTATCACGTGTTGCAAAGGGAATGACCTGGGGAAACTTTCTGGGCATTCAACGGCAACTCTTCAGCAAACGAAAAGAGAACTCAACACCGCGATTGCCACTTGATTATCCAACTAAATTTTTTTTATTCTTGTCAGAACTAAATATTCCAGGCGAAAATTGAGCCTACATTCAATCAGAAACCAAAGGCGGCCGCGAGAAACCAGTGGTTAGCATTGCGTACTTACATTTGGAAGGCTAGGGTTCCAACCCTGGTTTGACCAACGTCCAAAATTTTAGAAAAATATTAAAAAAAAAATAATTTTTCTAATTGCTGACGCCCCTTGGCATGGAATGTTATGGTCTCGAGTGCATTGCTGACATGAGTGGCGAGCATGCCCAGCAAAATCAAAGAATCCCATGAAAAACGCTCCATTATACGCGTGGAGCTTGCAAAACTGAGCAATCGACATATCTTTGCTTCAAATCAAAGGTTGTCACCCCTAGAGACTTCATTGTACTATTCCAAAGTGTAGGGCATTCGTAAAGGAAGTGCTTTAAGGTTACAGGTTCTTTCACTCTCTGTAGCTTCTGCAAAAGCGATTTGAGGATACGTCCGGTCTTTTTGTGTGCCTGCCCAACAGAAGATACCTTGTAAAAATACCCATTATTGTAGATATATCCCTTGCTTTTAGTGCGTTAAGTTCTTGTAACTCTCTGCTGTTCCATTTTGATCATATTATGCACCCCTTGAGACTTTTCCGTCTTAAGTTGGCATCCACGATGAAAGATTCTCCTATGATGAGCGGCATTCCATGATGGCGAAAGTGGTAGACGGGCACTTTCCTTTCAAGCACCTATATTAAGTTGAGGCGGCATTGCTGGGCCATCAAGTGATGTGCGCAGTTATCTTATACTTCTGATTTTATGTCGCAGTTTTCAGCGATCTTAATGCGGCCTGGCTATCCAGAAAGAAAAGGATACAATTAACAGTCTGATGTATGTCAGCGCTTTCCGCCTACTAAACAGTACAGTGATCCGGTAAACGAATGGTGTATATTCATAAAATTCTATTCCATTGATTTCTCTGACGGTGCTTTTTAAACGTTGAACCGATTTTCGTCCGAGCTCCTCCTCCAATTTGTGGTGAGCGCCTTGATGTTTTTCCAACAAATGGAGAAACCTACAGTTTATATTATCGAACGATTGATGGATTTTTATGAGGAGCTATATACCCCTGACATTCCCTTCGAGGGGCGACTTAATTTTTTATTCAAATTAATTTTCTAATACTTTTGGATGTTGGTCGGGCCGCGACTCAAAGTATGGCCTTCCGAATGTCAGTACGTAGTGCTAACCACTCACTTATCTCGGTCGCCAATATGGCTGGTTAGCATTGCTAACTTAAAATACGTCGTCGGGTGGTCAGTGAAGGTTGTGCAGTAGTCCATCTTTTAGATGGGACCTAATTAAGATATTATTATAGTATGGCTGCCAATTTCTAGAGAGAAAATTTTTATGTGAAGGGCACCCTTTAGTCGCCCTCTTCTGCCGAAATGTCAACTTCTCCATGTTGAAGTTGCCTAGTGTAGTTGTAGTAGATTCGTCCTGCATACCAGAGTTTCCATAAAACATAATCTTCCTATCGAATATGGCGATTCGTATGCGAATTTTCCGGCTAAGAGGCTTCTATATCAAAACTTTATTAGATGATGGAATTACTAGAGGAATTTGTTCTAAATAATCAAACCCCCTTCATGACTTTTTCATACATATTTATCGCGGTAGTAAACTGTATTTATTTTTAGGCTGTAGCGCATTGAGAACTTCGTCAACGGGTCGCTTACTCGTCACCGGCGGTGTTGAGGGACAAGTGCGTGTATGGAAAATCGAGCCGTATCGGCAAAGTTTGATTGGCGTACTAAAAGATCACTCTGGCCCAATATCCTCCTTGGACTTTAATCATTTGGATACCGAGGTTATATCTGCTTGTGTTGATGGGTCCTGCGTTATTTGGGATGTTAAGTATGCGAGAGCCTACTATTGTGCAACAACCAATTACTTTCTTCAAAATAATCCCACCTCTTTTCTAGTCGCATGACCCGCAAATTTGTCGTCACCTCCAATACACAGTTCATGTGCGCACGTTACTTTCCAACCGGTGTACAATTGCTCGCCTGCGGTTCCGATGGACGCATTAGCTATTGGATGGTTTACAATGGCAGTTTGATACGTGAACTTCATGGAACGAAAAAGAATTCAATTAATTTTTTGGATATTAATGCAACTGGTGATTACTTTTTAACGGTATCGAGTGATCAGACTGTTAAGGTTGTGTTCTCAAATGAGATTTTTGGAATTCTATTTATTCCAAGTGTTTTGGTTTTCATTTTCAGATGTGGGATTATAATCGTGGTATAACTGTATGCGCAGGTTACGAACATTCCTCGCCGGTTTTAAGCTGTGCTTTCAGTCCCAATGGCAGGTTGTTTGTTACCGGCAGCGTCGATGGTGCAATTATTATATGGGATGTGCCTGAGGTGTGTTGTCAACACATACAAAATTATATTTGAATATACATACTTACTCGTATTTAATAATATATTTTAATATATTGTATGCAGGAATTCTGGGGTAAACCGAATCCACCACAAACATTCATACAAGAAACAGTTAGCAAAACCGAAGCACAACCTGTGCCGGCCACACCGAAGAGCACAAAGCAGGAGAATATTGATAACCTTTTAAAGAGCTCGGCGAAGGATAATGTCTGCTGTGTCGAATGCCCACCCGTTAACATGAAGAAACAGCCGGATATCAATTGTGATTATATACCGGATATAAAGAAATGTTAATATATTTAATTAATATTCTTGTCGCTTGATAATTTCGATAAATATACATATATATATATATTTGAGAAATTTTTAAGTGACCATTTTATTCGTCTTCATAGCCTATTTCTGGTAACGGGTTGGTATGTGGATTGTGGAAAATTGATTTTACGCCATCGCCCCAGGGAAAGGGCTTGTCTCGCTTATATAAATGTGGCCATTTTTTGAATACTTCGCGCTCTTCATGAGTTCTTGTGGCAAAAATTAGTACATTGAGCGCCACGACTGCTGGTACGACGCCGAATAAACAGATTTTTCTAAGGTTTCCCGCCGTGCTGCTGCCTGCAAAAAAGAAATATAGTTATGAGTGTGAGGCAGATAGAGAATGTAAGTGTACTTTTTGTAGGTTTTAAAATTTTTTTCTAAAAAAAGAAAGTACGTAATACTTTGGTACTAAATGCAAGCTATTTTTCGACATAGTCGCCATTTCGCTCTAAGCGGTATCAAATTTTTGATGCTTTCCTCGAAGTAGTTTTCCGCCAACCTTTTCGTTCGGAGGTGTAGTCCTTTACCTCCTCGCAGGTTAAAAAGCTTTCACCACATAAGAGATAGTAATCTGAAGGTGCTAGATTAGGGGAATGTGTCCCATTTAGACGCAGAGAGCAGTTTCTTCGTGGCGTCAAGCAGCAGGTAGACACCTTTTGTCGTACAATTCTGAGTTTTATAGCAAACTGAGGTTTTCCCTTCTAAACGGATACACCGCGGATTTCAGACTTGGCGTGAGACTGGAATGGCATTGTTCAAGAAACGTGTTTTCGGATCGACAGTTCACAACGTATTGACCTCAAGCCGGTCTCGTCGTAAAGGGGAGAAGTTTCTACATGGGTGCTGGGGTATGGAAAACGTGTACCATAGCTACACTAGCAGACTTCAACTATGCATTAAATTGACGAACAAGTTGCCTTCAAAATCGGCCAACGCTAATTATTCAGTTGCTTGTCTCAACGAAAATGCCGAAAGAAAGGAACACTTAAATTGCTGGAAAGTCTATTATGAATCAGTAAGAATAGCAGTTACAATCGCTGGGCTATACTCAATTCTTACGCCTGTCTCCTCGTCCCGAACATTTGAAACGTTAGCAACCTTTGTGTGAAATGCTGGTTACGGCTAAAGGGGAGGAATCTTCAGTGGAGCTACTCCGACAAACTCCGCTTAAGGGTTCACTGAAATCTAATTCTGGTGCCCTGAAGTCTACGACTTCATGCGCAACTGGTTGATGTCCTCGGAAAGTCAGGTCCTTGTTACATTTATTATTACAGTTGCATTATAGCAAAGACTTTGGCTTAAAAAATACTAAAGGAAAATGGTAGTGCCAAAATCTAGGCGAGTTTACAACCTTCTTGCGTGGATGTTTGGAGAGGAACGTTATAAGCCCTAATGGAGCATTGCTCAATAAGAATCTATAGTGAACAACTCAGGGATGAGTGTAGGAGTAAGCAATGAGGAAATACTTAACCCTGGACAAAACATTTCTAGTAAACCTCGTCAGTCCCACAATTTCAAAATTTAGAAGGATTTTGAAAGAAGTTAGAGGGAGAAAAATGGGATAAAGGAATTTAAAAACATAAACAGTTATATTATTAAGAAAAACACAAGATCAAAAACTTTAAGCATACCTTTAGTTGGTGGCTTCTTCTTCGCCTTGCAACTGGGCTCCCTTCCCGGGCCACCTAAGCTTTCAGTTTTCTTGCCATCGGTTGGTGGTACACCGCCACACTTCATTGCTTTTGCCTCCTTTACATCTTTGCCATCTTTTCCGTCTTTTCCATCTTTACTGCCTATTGCAGTTTTACTGCCTAAAACATCTTTACCACCTTTCTCATCTTTCTCACCTTTACCATCTGCTCCACCTTTATCACCTTTTTTATCAGCACATAGATCGGCTTTCTTTTTCGGTGAACATTTGGAATCACCTTTATCTCCTTTATCGCCTTTGCCTCCCACAGGTCCTCCTTTAATGGTGGAATAACGTAATGGTGCCGTTAAATTTCGTAGAACGTAGAATTTTGAAATGTGATACATTTTTACCAAAATTTAAAGTTTTTACAAAAATAGTTTTCTGAAAAAAGTTGACAACAAAATGCATCAGAAACTGAAATGTGAAATTGAAATGAAGCACAAAGCTTATTAACCCGCAAAGAGCCAAGAAATACAATAGTAAAGTATTGAATGAATGAACGAGGACAAGAGAAAGGAGGTATTTTCTCTAGCATGGAAAATAGGAAAATATTTTGAAATAAGGTATTGGAGTTTTGGAAAGAAAGGTTAATGGACCCTTGTACATTAGCGACACAGTCAAAAATTACCCCGCAATGACTAGGACAAGTGAGATGAAGATGGGAAAGCCACCAGACTAATAGAACTCCGTTTGAACACCCTTACAGAAAATCTACTGATGTTGCCTGTACATTATTTCCATAGAGAAGCAGCCATACTTCTAGTTAAGAAGCACAATATTATGCCGTGCAAGCAGTAACTGCAGGGGTGCTATCGCAGCTTTCATCTTTGCAGATGCCTGATAGAAGTCGAACCACTCCAAAAACATCAGGAAGGAAGTAGTCAACTTTATGGACTACATTCAGCAGTATATAACAGGTCCGCTGGGCAATACAAGATATGCGACTGGCTCCACTGTAGTAGATTCCTATTCCGAATCCTATTTATTTAGATTGAGCACCGACATATTTCACGTGAATATGTCCTGCTTGCGAAGAGCTCGCGCACGACATTAACCATCCGTTGCATGTCCACTTAAGCCCCCTTATGTAATAGCCCCTTCAAACGTCTTGTTTTTTGGTCCTACCTTACTACTAAATTCGCCTGCTTCTTGTTTGGATTGGATAGGAATCAATGGGACAGGGTTGTTCCAACATATACGAACTCAATATACTTTATACGGATGTATCAAAACTAGACAACACTGACAACCGGATCACTGTAGTGTTTTTCAAGCAGAGCTGACGGTCATACGTGTATATGACGCTGCTAATTGTCTTGGTCTAATAGCACTCTTGGTGAATTGTATCTATATCTAGGTAGCACTAAGAGCCCTTATTTTGGGACACCGGCACGATTTACAGAGAGAAGGAAACTGTAAGAAACGTCTTTGGCGAATGGACCGCACTTTGAAGGAATAAGTGCAAGGCTCTAGGGCCGGCAACTTATGTAGACTTGAGTGAAATGGCGGGTGCAAAGATTCGTCGATTGCTCTGTTCTGCCTACTCCACAAATTGGTTTGAATTGAGGGTATCACAATGAGATTGTATGGCAGTCTAAGTGAGCTGATATCTAGAAGCCAGTTTGACCTGACCTAATCTTGCCTGCTTCCGAGTGCAGTTACCTAGCCTCCACAACAACAACAACTTCAAACATTGTGGTCCACTAAATGGAATACACTATTCTGTACGCTCTTTCTATTGAGGTTAAATACCTAGAAATAATCTTAGATAGCAAACTTACCTGGAACCGCAACAAAGTAGAAACGATTAGTAAAGCTAAATCAGTACTATAAGCTTGCTTGGCCAGCATTAGACAAGGCTACTTTCAGGAGCAAGCTGAATAAAGCTCAGTGGTCGGCCTCCATCCTCATTACAGGAGCGCTGCCTTCAACTCCTACAAAAGCTCTTGAAATTTTGATTAATTCGCTCCCGGTAGATCTTTACGGAAAGCTTCAGGCGAGCTGTAACGACATAAGACTACTTCAACTAGACTAGATGCGACTCGTTCGTGGTTTGAGTACCTGCTCATTTGCGGCACAGACGAGCTGGCTACGCCGGCAACAGATGGTAGAGTGAAATCACTTGCAATGTGATCAAAATTTTACTTTTTATGAGGGAAAGAGAACCATGTAAGTCTTTACGCCTTCTAAACAGGAGAAGAATGAGCTGCTTCTCCAACGACTTCTGACGAAGCTGCAGGAACATATGTAGATGCGGAGGGATCGGTAGAACATTATCTCTACCACGGGAAGACCTTAGCGCAGCCCGCTATCGTTTTTTTTATAACTTCTACTTCGATTGCCTTGCAGAGCTGGAGGCGTCCATAACCTATGGAACTTTATAAGCATCCGGAAAGTTGAGACGAATTTCTTTCACAGACCCAACATAGGTATCGCGATCTCTTTAACTAACTAACTAGAATTTACCGTTACGTACGATTTTAAGAACCCAATGAAGGTTAGTTACCATTATGAATTGTTTTCGAAATTGTTTTTTTTTTGGTACTCCTTTTCCAGTGATTTTAAGAGCACTCCTCCACTAAGAGAATTTCAAAATTACTGGCGAGTAGAATCTCTCAATTGAGACAAATTGGAAGCACATATATACATACATACATATGTGTACTATACATACATTTACTTATGAACAACTGGAAGAGACTGCTTGCTCAACAATAACAAAGCCGGCCAGTTTATTATTCGTTTCATAGACATCGAGTTAAACAGACGTGATTTTAGCTCTTACCAGAGCTTGGCAGTTAGTAAGTCGGATAGTCAATTTTCATTACCGTGCGTCTTCTCTTTTGTGAATATTATTAGTATTATATTAGAGGAACATTTTTCTTTTAATATTATATAAATATATTTATTATACTTTATATAATAAAATCTTCGCATTTAGTTAAATACCAAAGAAGAAAAGAAAAGGAGGAAAATCAATATTTCACTGTGAAGACAAAGTGTTTTGTGCCGAATTGGCGGTGTTTTTGTTACATATGTGTGTCTGTATGTATGTTAGTACGGTAGCTATTTGTGCATAGTAATCACTTATGTAGCGATAACCTCACTTGTTTGAAAACATACACATATTTACATACAAACATATGTGTTTTCATATTTTCGGTGCTATAGACGATGTCGCTGTGAATTTTATTTTCCAATTATTTAGATTGGAGAAATTTCGTTCATTGACACTGCAAATTGATTTATTTTTCATTTATTTATTTATTTTTTGCAGCAGAAAATCTTTAAAAAAAACATCCACAATCAATAAGTCGTATTTCATATTAGAAGAACGGGTCAGAAGCGATATGGTCACTGTCGGTGTACCCATTTCAAGCCGCTTGGCTTATCTATTGCGATTGAGTGTTGTTTTGATTTTGTTTGCATCTATCGATAATACAAATGCATTGGGTCGATTCCGTAATGGACGTTACGATGATGGATTTCTAGGTGAGCCGAGCAAATTTGAATCACTTCGTCGCAAACCCGAACCAGAAGATAAATGGTTTGTTCAAAAGTTGAATCATTTTGGCGAGAAAAATAAGGATGTCACTTGGAAGCAGGTAATATTGAGTATTGATAACATACATACAAACTGGCGCACATATTCTAATATGCGTACATACATACATATATGTATGTGTAATTATTTCCTGCACAGCGCTACTTTGTAAACGACGAATTCTATCGCAATGACAGCACTGCACCAGTTTTTCTTATGATCGGTGGCGAAGGTGAGGCATCGAAACGTTGGATGTCGGAGGGTGCATGGATTAAATATGCTGAGCATTTTGGTGCACTTTGTTTCCAGTTGGAACATCGATTCTACGGCAAGAGTCATCCCACAAGGTAGCTATAAGGATATGAAGTCGATATACAGGACTTTATTACTTTCCTAATTAATGAAATAAATCGTTTTTTTCCTTATTTAGCGACCTCTCTACGAAAAATCTTGTATACCTGACTTCTGAACAGGCACTTGAGGATTTGGCCAACTTTATACGCAGCATGAAGGTCGAATATAAAACGGGTGCCAATCAGAAATGGATAGTATTCGGTGGTTCTTATCCTGGTTCTTTAGCTGCTTGGGCGCGTGAAAAGTTTCCCGATCTTATACATGGTGCTATTAGTTCGAGTGGTCCGCTATTGGCTAAGGTCGATTTCAAAGGTATGGAAAATGATATATTATAAGGTGGTGGGTATGGAAAAAATGTTTAGGTAATCCGTAGCTTCTACGGAAAGTGCTACACCGCCCCTGTGAAAGTTAATAAAATGTCCATCTATGTATGACTTAGCAGATATAAGGTTCGGCGGGCTTTTCCTCCTATATGTCCTTATGCTGTTTTAAACAGCTCTCATCCAGAACCGGTCTTGAAGGTGTAAGTTTCTTGACCGAGTTTTCTCGAAGGCTGAGTAGCGATCTGCCTAATTTCGTTACAGCTCATTAGGTTAAAGAAGTTACACCAAAGATTTAGTGGGCTTGTTAGGAAAATATAAGAAAGTGAAACTAACTTGGGTATTCTTTTAAAGCAAGTTCTTACTCAATGCATTTGCTACTAGAGTAAGCAGCTACTTCCTAGAGGGTTTCAACGGTAGTTTATCCGATATGTACAAGGAGATGTTTAACAAGCCTCACCACAAATACCATCGACTATGGATTTATAGATCAAATTTGTGAAATTTTATTGAATTAAATTCGATACGAGTATATTATAATAAAATGAAATTTAAATAAATTAAATAAAAATACTTAATATTTTAGAATACTTCGAGGTAGTAAAAGCCTCATTGGCCACATATTCCGCAGAATGTCTAGAAGCTGTCGGACGCGCTTTTGCCCAGGTAGAAATTCTAACACGTCACATGATCGGCCAACGCAATTTAGATGAAAAGTTCAAGTAAGTATTTCATATGCCCTTCTAATATAATTCTAGTATTAATTAATTTTAAATATTTTAGAACTTGCACTCCAATCAAAGACTCCGTCGACAACCCATTGGATATGTCTAACTTTTTCGAATCTTTGGCTGGCAACTTTGCTGGCATTGTGCAGTATAACAAGGACAATAGGCCCAGCGCTAAATATACCATCGACGATGTAAGATTTACTAAAGTATATTTACTTAAGACCGATCTATAATGTCATATATTTTGTGAATTTATTGCGTTTCGAACAGCTTTGCAATGTTATGGTTAACACCACAATAGGACCGCCTGTTGCCCGTTTGGGTGTGGTCAACGATATGCTATTGAGTGAATCCAAAGAAAAATGTTTAGACTACAAATATGATAAAATGATTGCGGAAATGAAGGAAACTAAGTGGGAGGCTAAAGCGTGCAATGGCAGTCGTCAGTGGACCTATCAGACGTGCAACGAGTTCGGTTTCTATCAAACATCGAATAATAAGAGTGATACTTTTGGTGATCGATTCGCTGTGGATTTCTTCATAAAGCAGTGCATGGATATTTACTCAGAGAGGTAAGACAAATATAAGTAATTCATTTTTTGTTCGATATATTATTTACATATTTTTATGAAATATAAATTTCTTTGTTTTAATTATATTCCAGCATGGACGCCAAATACTTGGAGCAAGTTGTGACACAAACAAATAAATACTATGGTGCCTTAAAGCCAAATACAACAAATGTGCTCTACGTACATGGCTCGATTGATCCATGGCATGCGCTTGGCTTGATTTCATCGAAGAATCCTAATTTGCCTACAATTTATATTGAAGGTGATTAAACCAGTCTTAAATTCTTCTATCTAGTTTCATATTTTACTCAGAATTTTATTAATTTTTACCCTTTAGGCACTGCACATTGCGCCAATATGTATGAGCCTGCTAAAACTGATCCGCCACAACTCGTTGAGGCACGCAATAAAATTATTAAATATTTGGCACAGTTGTTGGAGGGTTTCAAAGTGGAAAAATCATAATCACTAAAATAATATTTTATTTTTATTGCAAGCAAAGAATTAACATACTGAAAGTAATGTTATTTTGTGCTAAAAACAAAGAAACTCGAATGTTATGAAGGGGACAATATCGAATATCTGTATGTAAATATATTTTTATATAAATAAAGGATGGGAAAATGAATTTTGTTGCATATAGACAGCAAGCCTGTATATATGTATGTATATATGTGCACATATCTCATTACTGTTACTGTGTATTTGGGTTGTAATTGGAGTACGAAATTTTGTAGAAAATTAAATACTAATTTATGTAGATTCGCATACTATGCATTTGCATATTGTAAATGTACAAACGAAGATTGAATTTAATTTGAGTATCCTCTGGGTAGCTGACAAAAATCCTTGAGAAGGCTACTTTCTCCGTGTTTTTGTTGTTGTTGTAGCAGCTATCTATCCACGCCTAGGAGCAGTCGAGACTAGTCTACGAGGTCATCTAGACAGAGTGTCCAGGAAACGAGCTGTTTCGACGGGTTCGGACCAGAGAAGAAAGGGTGTTAGATGAGTAGGTTTTGAGAGATGGTTAGTATCGTGAGGAGTTTCATTGTAAGCAGGACAAACGTTGAATCTAGATAAATAGGAATTAAGTCGACTACAGTATCCAGATATTGGCGACACCCACGATAGACGATTCTAGGCATCGGAGTTGACCGGGGCTGATCAAACAGGGTTTTTGTACTGCAAAGACCTGGATTTTTATCCAGCCATGGACTCTCACTCCCGCAATATTTCGCGAAGACCAATTCAGATATTATTTTGCGTTTACAAAAACAACAACAACCCGGATTTTGTCCGATCAAGGACTGTTACCCTTTCGCGACCTATCCCCGTTTATATAATCAGGTAATTCAGGCGACTTCTCTGTGATTGCGCGTGCTCCAATGAAAAGACAACATAATACCTCGGATGAAAGACCGACTTTATATGACGACACTGCATACGTTTAAAATATCTCGATTTGAGGGTATGTACCTGGAATATCCGGTTCCTTGATTGGAAAGGCACCACTGTCCAGCTGGTTAATGTTCTCGTAAGACTTAAGGTTGACTTCACTGCCGTCTAAGAAGTGTGATGGACGGAACAAGTGCAAAAGAGAGAAAATATGGAAACAAGATCATAGATGCTTCATATGAGGACCTAGAATACAACCATGATCGCTATTCCCACCGCGATATCAAAATTGTGTTTAGTGATTTTTACCCCAGGGTGGATAAGGAATGTATCTTCAGTACAACAGTCGGAAAATTCAGGCTTCACTACGAGACACCCACAAACGGGCTGAGGATGGACGACTTCGCTGTTGCTTCGGAATACGGTATAGGAAAATTAATCCAGCTGCAGGGCTGTCACCGGATCGGAATCGTGCAACAAGATCGTTAATGTAGTGCTCAGCAGCTCGATATGGGGTAACTATGCAGCGGAATTTTTAGCTTTTCTTCGTATGAGGTGCCCACTCTAATAATTTTAGCATTTCCATTATCGCTTTGTATCAGAGAATGTGTCCAAGGTTTGGTTTAATATTCAAATTTCAGACAACGTAGCACTGATGGAATCTTAATCTCTTACACTAGCACCGAAACGAATATTTCTTATCTCCTTTTCTGATTTTGAGTGAACAAAATCATTTATTAAGAGTAAAACTCTTAAAGAGAAAGAGATTATATTACATAATATAATACTTCACAAGTCCGCTGCATTAAGAGAATATTTAGAATTGATTTGTTGTAATCTTCACGTTGATATTTTATAAAATTGGATTCTTTCTTTGGCAAGAATCAATCGGAATGTTAACGCAAAACCAGGCGCACAATAAGAAGATTATATAAAAGAAAGACTTAATTTTATTTGCTTTTTGTAGTTTATAAAATAAATAAAACTGAAATAGCATACAATTAAATAAAATAAAAAAATACAATACAATAAAATAAAATTAATTTAAACAACATAATTAAATATAAAATAAAATAAATAAAAATTAATTCAAATAAAATAAAAAACTAAAATAATTTAAAAAAATAAAGGTAATACCTATGAAAACAGAATAAAAATAACTAAAAATAAAATACAACAATATAAATTATAATAATTACAATAAAAACCAATAAAGTTAAGTAAATATAAAATAAGATAAAATAAAATAATACAAAATAAAATAAAACAAAAAAAAGTTTACAAAAAGAAATAGTATATAAATAAAATCAAACAAAATAAAATAGATTAAAATAAATAAAATAAAACAAAATGAAATAAATTAAAAGAAAGCAAAATAAATTGTAATCAAATAAAATTAAAAAAATTAAATATATCAAAAAAAAAAATAAATAAATATTAATTCGAATAAAATAATAAAAAAAAACAAAATAAATTCTAATAAAAACAAATAAAATTAAATAGGCATCAAATAAGATCAAATAAAATAATACAAAATTAAATAAAACAAAAAAAATCAAATTAAAAAAAAAGAAATAATATAAAAATATAATCAATCAAAATAAAATAAATTATAAAATATAATATAATAAAATTAAATTAAATAAGATAAGTTAAAAAAAAAATAAAATAAAATAAATATGCAATAAAATAATTAAAGAAAAAAATAAAGCAATTGAAATAAAATAAAAATAATTTGAAGAAAAATAGGTTAACTTAAAATTAAATATTATAAAACTAAAATAAAATAAATAACTATAAATAAAATAATTAAAAAAATAAAAAACAATAAAATTATTTAGAATAAAATAAAAGAAAAATACAATAAAAAAAATAAAAACTAAATATTATAAAACTAAAATAAAAAAATAACTATAAATAAAATAATTAAAAAAGTAAAATACAATAAAAATAATTAGAATAAAAGAAAGCAAAAATACAATAAAAAATAAAATAAAAATAATTAAATTAAATAAAAAAAATATAATAAAATAACAAAATTAAAATAAATTAAAGTAAAATAAACGAAAAAATAAAATAAATTAAATCTGTTTAATTAAATAAGGGCGTATTTTAGTTTTAGAGTGAAAAAATAAAGAATCTAAAAATATCTAACGCACCACTTGAGCCAACAGTACGCAGTGTACTTACTGACGATCAGCGCTTATCAAATGAAGGCTGCTACAATTTTGTTGTTGATATTTGTTTTGCTTAATATTGTTTACTCCAATGAGTTGAGTCAATACCAAGATGACCATCCTTCTAGTGGCGAACCCAGCAAATCGAATTTAGCGGCCGGAACGTCAGAACAGGAAGAAAACTGGTTCGAGCAAAAACTTGATCACTTTAATACGAATAACGAGGATATAGTAATATGGAAACAGGTGAGAAATTGAATTTAATTGCATATTTGGCTTGGTACATATATTTGAAATGTTATTTATTCATGCTGTTATTAATACGTTAATTATATTTTCTTTTCAACTATTGCTTAGCATATTTAATTTTATTTTGGAAGAAAAACATCCAGCTTGTAACTGAAATCTCTTAATTATTTAAATTTTACGTTATAAGATATTAAATTTACAACAACAAGTATAAAATTTTGTAAATTTAAATAAATTTATCGAGCAAAATTAATAATTTTAGCTTACCTAAAACTAGTGATTTTTTTAACTGGTATGAGACTAATATATTTCTTGCTGTTATCGTAGAATTCGTTCATATTAATTTTATGCATTGGACTAATATATTTCTCACCGGATATGTAATGTAAAAAAATGAGAACCTCAAAAAAAAAAAATATATATATATACATATATATACATAAAAATAAATATTATTAAAAACCAGGTTTTTAATTAGACACATTTTTCGATATATGTAAAATATAGTAGATTGAGTGTAGTTATAACCAACACAACCTACGAGCGCATAGAGTGCAGATTATTTGCTACTGGGTATAAATGACCAGCATAAATATTTTCTAATAACTTATTAACTTAAAATCAATTATTTACAAGTTTCTTCACCAGTATACTATATTTACATTTAATTAATTCAAAATTATTATTTCTATTATTATTTACACTCTTCTTGTTGTCTTTAGCGATACTTCATGAATGATAAGTTTTATCGGAATAACAGCGACGCACCGATTTTCCTCACGATTGGTGGGGAGCTAGCAATATCGTCGCGGTGGGTGACAATGGGTGCTTGGATTCGATTTGCCGAACACTTTGGTGCGCTGTGCTTTCACTTAGAGCATCGATTTTATGGAAAAAGCCAGCCGAGAAGGTAAGGCAAAATATGTTACATATGAGATCTGAGAGTATTTTAAGTACAGTAAAACAAATAAGGTTTACTTTAAGATATACTCATAAAAATAAGTTCTTCAGGGTAAGTTTGGGCTCAACTTGCTTGATAAGTTAAATATATGAGGGGCTTGTTAAGAGAAGAAGTGAACTCTGATACTCAAAATCCGAATGGAAGCCAAATTTGCTAACCTCATCAGGCTTTGATATGACCCGTTTGCAGAAGATATCATAAAGGATGAAAACTCATGGTATTCATTAAACTGTGTCTTAGCAGACCTGATAAGGCAGATAGAATATACGGATACACAGCCTCTGAATCATTTAAAGACATTATTTCTTTACTAGCCAGCCGCTTAAATTCTTATTATTATTAGGTCACTTACTTTGCTCTACCACATAGTGTCCTGAATTCGACAAAACGTGTAGTGTATATCTATCAAGAGTCCGGGAAGATACACTTAGTACCCAATATCTAACTATTTTCGCAAAAGCAGGCAATGAAAGAGAAAGAGCTGAGATGACTCCACTTTGTTATACTGCTGACAGTTTCTACAATAAGAGTCAGGCTGCATTGTTAGCCTAACTGCACGAGTACCAATAGGAAAGAGGCTAGAAAGAGCTCTTAGCAAATAAATGTAGCGGCTAGTACAAGATCCACCAATCTCAAGAAATCCACTAAAAAGCTTGCCGTACTGCACGTCGAGATATTCGTTGAGTTGGATCATCTCTTCAGAAGGAGATTAGATGCATCCAAGCTCTCTTATTTCCCGGTGATAACGCAACCCCGCAAAATTTATATTTAGACAAAACCAGAAGAGGAGTCACAATTATGAAGGACCTCTCCGAGCTGTTCGGTACCAAACGAGGTTTTACACAGGGTTACTCTTTATCGGGTAATTTCTTCAATTTGATGCTGGAGAAAATAAGAAGAGCTACAGAGCTAAATAGACAAGGTACATTCTTCTCTAGGAGTGTACAGCTGCTGACGGACGCCGATAGTATTGACATCATTGGGCTCAACAACCACGACGTGAGTTCTGCTTTCTCCAGACTGGCTAAGGAAGCGAAGGATATGGGCCTGGTAGTGAACGAGGACAAGTCGAAATCTCTACTGTCATCAAGCAAACAGTTATCGCATTCGCGACTTGGCTCCCACGTCACTGTTGACAGTCATAAATTTGAGGTCGTAGATAATTTGGTCCATCTAGGAACTAGTAGCAACATCAATAATAATGTCAGCCCTAAAATCCAACGCAGTATTACTCTTGCCAACAGGTGCTACTTCGGACTGAGTAGGCAATTGAAAAGTAAGGTCCTCCCTCGACGAACAAAAACCAAACTCTACAAGTCGCTCATCATACCCCTCCTACTATATGGCGTAGAAGCGTGGACGTTGCCAACATTTGATGAGGCGGTTATGGGAGTCTTCGAGAGAAAAGTGTTGCGAACGATTTATGGTCCTTTGCGCATTGGCAAAGGCGAATAACGCAGACGATGGAACGAACTATACAATGATATTGACATAGTTCAGTGAATGAAGTGACAGCGGCTATGCTGGCTAGGAAATGTCGTCCGAATGGATGAAACCACTCCAGCTTTGAAAGTACCCGCTGGTGGAAGCAGTGGAAGAGGAAGACCTCCAGTCCGTTCGAAAGATCACATGGAGAGCGACCTGGTTTCACTTGATATTCCTCTTTTTTGCATGCTCATCAGCTTTGCAGCTACCAACAGCCTCTAAGGCCTTATCGAAAGTGGTTCAGCGATATATTGTAGTACTCTTTAATCAGCTTTTAACTACCATATCATGTATTTGCTATTCAACATTGTTATTTTTTTCTATTTTCATTTTTTTACAGCGATCTTTCTTATGAAAATCTTAAATTCCTTTCATCGAAACAAGCTCTAGCCGATATTGCTAATTTCATTGAAAGTATGAACCAGAAATATTCCTTAAACAGTAAACAGAAATGGATTGTCTTCGGTGGTTCCTACCCCGGTGCTTTAGCTGCGTGGGCACGTGAGAAGTATCCCCACTTAATACATGGCGCGATCAGCTCAAGTGCGCCGATTTTGGCTAAAGTGGATTTTGTTGGTATGATTAAAAAAATAGATTTAAAATATTTCTTTTTAATTTAATATTTGCTTTTAGAATACTTTCAAGTAGTTAAAACTTCATTGGCAACGCATTCGGCGAACTGCGTGGAGGCGTTTGGGAGAGCTTTTGCTGAGTTAGAAACTCTGCTATGGTATTGGATTGGTCGGAGAGATTTGAATGAGAAATTTAAGTGCGGAAATTTGTTTTTGTTTGGTGAAAATATTAAATATTATTTTTTTTATGTTTAGCACTTGTACACCGATTGAAGACTCCATCGCTAACCCCTTGGATCTATCGAACTTCTTTCAAAAATTGGCCGATAATATTGCCACTGTGATACAATTTAATAACATTAAACGTCCTGATGTCAATTACACTATCGACGAAGTGAGTGTAATTGGTAAAAAAACTATTTAGGATTTTTGAAAAATTTTTCATATTTTTCTGCTTCAAGGTTTGCAATGTTATGGTCAATACAACAATTGGCCCACCAGTTGACCGCTTGGGTGTGGTAAGTGGCATACTTTTGGTGAAGTCAAAGGAAAACTGTCTGGATTATAAATATGAGAAAATGTTAAATAAAATGAAGGATATTTCCTGGCAGTCGGAAGTAGCTAACGGTACACGACAGTGGACCTATCAGACATGCAACGAATTTGGCTTCTACCAAACATCGAATAATCCGAGTGACACATTTGGCGATCGATTTAAAGTGGACTTTTTCATAAAACAGTGCATGGATATTTACTCGGAGAGGTTTGGCTATTAAATATTCATTATTTTTTACTTTAATTAATTTATGTGCGATTATGTATGTGCATTACATTGCAGTATGAATGCCACGTACTTGGAACGTGTAGTGGCAGAAACGAATAGCCAATATGGTGGCCTAAATCCCAATACAACAAATGTACTTTACGTACACGGTTCTATTGATCCATGGTATGCGCTTGGGTTGACCTCAACTAATAATCCGGAATTGCCGACTATTTTTATTGAAGGTGTGAGAAAAACTTAACGAATTTCTTAATATATATTTATATAATATTATTTTTTTCTATTGGCAAGGCACCGCACATTGTGCCGACATGTATGCATCTGCTGAAACCGATCCACCACAACTCATCGAGGCGCGTAATAAAATCTTTAAATATCTGGAGCAGTTGTTGGGCAATTAAAATATAGAAATATCATAAGAAAATACTGTTAAGTTTTTTATGTTAGCAAGGATTATATAATATTATATATGGAAGAAACAGAAAAGTGAATACGAGTAGGCAAATATTAATGATGCTTCTTGAAGAGAATAGAGGGCAATTCTGTGGATTGGGTATATTTTTTTATTTTAATAAACATTATTTTATATTATAATTAAATTATTCTTCTTTTTTATTGGCGTTGGGACCGTTTGCGGGATTATAGCCGAATCAGTATTAGCGCACCATTCCTCTCTTCTTTTCGCCGTCTGACGCCACCTAATCCCTCTAACGGAATGAAGGTCTTCCTCTTCCTCTGCTTCCACCAGCGGGTACAGCATCGAATACATTTAAAGCTGAAGTGCTTTCATCCATTCGAACGACATGACCTATCCGCTGCCTCTTCATTCGCTGAACTATGTCAATATCATCGTATAGCTCGTACAGCTCATCGTTCCATCGTCTATGGTATTCGCCGTTGCCAATACGCAAAGGACCATAAGTAGTTCGCAAAACTTTTCTTTCAAAGACTTCTAGAGCCGACTCATCAAATGTTGACAACGTCCACGCTTCTACGCCATATAGTAGGACGGGTATGATCGGCGACTTGTAGAGTTTGGTTTTCGTTCGCAGAGAGAAGACTTTACTTTTCAATTGCCTACTTAGTCCAAAGTAGCATCTGTTGGCAAGAGGGATTCTGCGTTGGATTTCAAGGTTGACTTTATTGGTGCTAATGCTGGTCCTTAGATAGACGAAATTATCTACGACCTCGAAGTTATGACTGTCAACAGTGATGAGGGAGCCGAGACGCGAATGCGATGACTATTTGCTTGATGACAGCAGATATTTCGTCTTGCCCTCATTCACTACCAAACCCATTCGGTTCGGTTCTTTATCAAGTCTGGAGAAAGCAGGCGCGGTTGTTGAGGCTAATAATGTCGATATCATCGGCGTACACCAGCAGCTGTACACTCGTATAATTAAATTAGTTTTACAAATAAAGGCCTAGAGGTGGCGAGGTACATTATGCTCACTGTTTCTTCGGCGACGACGAACCCAGCCTTACCAACATCCCACACATCCGACGAAGGTGCATTCCTGAAGGATAATCGGAATACCCAACAGATCGGTGGCCGAAAACCAGTGATAGTTCAGACCGAACGCGGAAGGTCGAGGTTACACTTGCATCTTACACTATACAGCTTTATGAAATTACATGGAAAAAGGAGAAGGAAATAACTTATATTTATATAAAGCATTCAGATAAGACAGACGGAGGAATCATTGCTGGAGGCATGAGTATAAAAATAGTTACACAAACATATAAAATGGGTCGTGTATTTCATGCATTGGTTTTGCATGAACACAATAAAATGGGTCTAAAGTGTCTACACGTAGATGATCTTAAAGGAATGGTTAAATTAAGCTCGCTCAGTAGAGATGGTCTATTTGTTAATTTCGCACTTATTAATTTAGTTCAAAATAAAATTTAATCATCTCCCTCTACGACTATCGAGTGTAGGCAGATTAATAAGCCGCAAGGAGAGAGAGCGTGGATAATCGTTGATCGTTGGTGCCGATGGCGATCCCGATTTCGGATTATACAAAAATCCTTTAAGTCGAAGAACTGCCGGACGATTGAAATATAAGTATGCTGTTGTGTTCAATCTACAAAAGACGTAAACCCACAATCTGCGCCAGTTATCGTGGTATATATTATATACCTATATAATTAACGCTTTGTAGCCGCTGATGTGATTTTCGGCCGAGCTCCTCCTCCAATTTGTGGTTTTGTGTCTTGATGTTTTTTCAAAAAATGGAGGGACCAACAGTTTATACTAAGCCGCCTCCGAACGCCTGAAGGTTTTTTTACGAGGAGCCCTTATTTCATGTCCGAAATACACTCGGAGGGGTGGACATTCCCTACCGAGGGGCGAAAGCAATTAGAAAATTGAACTTAATTTTTTATTTAAATTAATTTTCCATAACTTTTGGATGTTGGTGGCACCGGGATTTGAACCCGCGCCTTCCGAATGTCAGTACGCAATGCTAACCACTCGGCTACCGCGGCCGCCATGATAAATTATTATTAGGAGCTTTTATTTCATCTCAGAAATACACTCGGAGGGCTTGACCGTTGCTGCCGAGAGGAGACCGCAATTAGAAAATTTATTTAAATTAATTTTCTATAACTTTTGGATGCTGGTCGTACCAGGACTCGAATCCAGGCACACCGAATAGCAATATGCAATGATAACTACTCGGATATTGCGGCCCACGTGGGATAAGCTTCCTCAATATTGCGTATAAGGTTCTATTGAGCGTATGAAACCCGGTCAACTGACTGATTGAACCTAAATAGTGCGGTTTTTGATCTGGTAAGTCCGCCATTGATATTCAGATATTCACCATGTGCCAAATCTTTGAAAAGAGCCATGTGAAAGGAACGACTTTGAAAACATAGTTTTGATGAATACTTTTAGAGACTGCAATTAAGTGAAATATTTTGAGAATCCAAGAAAAAATTTAATTATAAAAATTTAAAATTGGTTACGGTTCATTCGTAAGTGTATCAAGTGGCATACGATTTTTACCTTAAAATTTAAACTATTTTATTAGCAAGGAAAAATATTATATAGGCATGAATAAATAGTTAATTTTTTTAAATTTATTTTAATAGTAAAATCAAATATGAAATATGTTAACATTGTGTACTAAATATGATAAACGAAATACATACATATGTATAAGCTAAATTAATTAAAAAAAATGCAATAAAGAGAACAGAAGAATGGAGTAGTCTCCAAGTAAAATTCTGTATTTCCTTGCGTTCGTAACTATGTACACACCCACTCCCCATTTACCATTCCTTCTTGGCCTTAGCCATTCGTTCATGCAAACGCTTCCAATAAAATTGCACAGAATCATTGGCGATTACATGAGTATCGATGGCGCGTTTAGTATTAACATAAACCCACACGCTTATATCCCACACCAATGCAAGCACACGGAAGAGGAATCTCTCGATTTGTTCGCGATCCGGCAAACTGGGCGCGGGCACATTTTGTGTGGGGCTATTGGATTGATGTTCGCGCTTCGTATCATTGGCGTAAAAACGCACAGCGGTGAGTGTGAAGGGCGTAATCGCATTGAAGCTGATGAAGTTGCTCGGTACGCGTACACACGCTAGAATAAAGAAATCGAACACAAGCATTGTGAAATTGCAAAAAACGCACAAGAAAAAAACTAAATTTTATTCTATTATTACTGTGCTCTGAATTGCACTGAAAAGTGCATGACTTACCGGTTAATCCATTGGGAATTACTGCATTGGTGTGCATTAAATTTCTATGTTGCTCCAGATTTGCCACCACACTCGGCCCACTGATTCTAGCTGTTGTTGCGCTCACAAGTGTTGGTGTCATTCGTATGGATTTTGTCAGCAACATTTTGTTTATCTGTTTAAAAAATAATATTTAATAGTTTTAATAAGAAAATTGTATGTATGTATGTATGTAAAAAAGGCAAACAACTTACATACATCTGTCTGCTTGTGCCGGTTGGAATTGCGTTTGTTTTGACGTTGATGAGATCACTAAAAACCTTTTCAATTTGCACTTTTTCTTGATTCTGCTGCTTGTTGCTTCTGATTAAGCGCTGAGTGGTTTGATTGAATATTTTGCTACGTCGTTTTGTTGGTGCTTTTTTATTTTCTCTGCTTGTATTGGAAAAAGCTTCTAAAAAGTTTAAAAAATGAGTGCTTTTTGTCGTAAACTTTTTTCTTTGGCTTTTGTCAGTTGATTTTTGAATTATTTAACTTAAAATTCTTTGGCCGCTACAATTGTTTGTTCAAAATTTGGAGAGAAACTTTTTCGAAACTTTTGTTTTAACAGTTATGCTTAAAAATCACCAAATTTCGATTAAAGTCCACATTAAAAATATCTGGGTCATTATCGTCCTTTGCCGTTTCTTACTACTATTTTTTTGTTTTTTTTTTTTTTTGAATTAAAGTATTTGGCATAAATTGGTGAGAAATTTGGCTAAACGAGAATTTAAGGTAATCTTGTTTGTAGCGTGTAGAACTTGGAGTCCGATGACGTGAAAGTCCTGGTGCGCTTTCTGTGAAAACCGCTTAAATTTTGGAGTATGTTGCCTTCTTGTTGTAGCGACTTGATCAAACCTCGCCGAGAAGCAGGAAAAATTATTTATCTAATGGGCTGTCCAAGAAACGATCTGTTTCGATGAGTGATTTTTCCCGGACAAGAGTCGCCGTAAGCCAATGACATCTTTTTTTCATTATGTTCGCAACCGATTTACCTTGCTTGGTAAGAAACTTTATAATTGTGAATGGCGTTTAGGGATTCCTCTTCGTGATGTACCCCATGGGCACGGAATTTTGACGCCGTTGACTTTAACATTCAGTTCGATTCGGTTCTCCTTCGTCAAGATGGTGAAGAGAGTAACCAAGAATTTCACTGGTTGTATTTGTAGTTGCCGTGCAGTAAAGAATTTGGAAAAGTCAGTGAGATAGTTTACCTGCGAACAAGGGTTATGAATATCGAGCAGTCAACGGCATAATAGATCAGCTTAATTTTTCGATGCCTTGAGCAGGATAGTTTTCGGTTAAGCCGTGGATTATCTATTGGTGGTACTTTGAGGAGAGGTTGCAGAACCTGAAGTATTCTTCCCACTTGCTTCACCGAATTTCTAAATTAATTTCCCTCAGTAGAGAACCTCCTCGATCGGCTTGACGTAGGCAGTCCCCATTTTAATGCTAGTTCCGCCGAATCAGCGGTATCCCGTCAATTATAACATCAGTTGGAGTGGGGAGGGTACTGTAGCCAATCCAATTAGTTTTGCAGAAATTTATATGGTATGTACATAAGTCTGGTGATCTACGGAAACAAAGTCGGACAGCCTGTAGTTGTTGCGGTTTTGTTGTAGCGATGCACTTCACTACAAGATCAATCTAAGACATCGAAGTAATCTATCGGGAGGTCCATGAAACGGGCTGTTTTGACGGGTTCGGACCAGAGGGAAAGGGTGGTTAGATGAGTATGTTTTAGTGGGCACTCAAAATGGTTGTTAGCGTCTTGCGGGGACTCGACTACAATATACAGATCTTAGTTACGCCAGTATTACGTGGGACTCACGAGACAGCTCGAGCTCTTCGTCTGCAATGAGTGGTGGTTTGACTCCGAGAACACTATTCAATGCCTATAGATAATTATGGACGGATAACATGTTGTGCGAGCCAGCAAAAGTAATCAATTAACGATGTTTATAGGACCATCGGCCGCCTTGGGTACTGCCATTCGAAAGACCAGGGTTCAGATCCTGGTACGACCAACATCCAAAAGTTATACAAAAATATTTTAAATAAAAAATTAAATTAAATTTTCTAAGTGCGGTCACCTCTCGGCAGGGAATGTCAACCCCTCCGAGTGTATTTCTGACATGAAATAAAGGCTCCTCATAAAGACCCTTCAGCCGTTCGGAGGTGGCTTAGTATAAACGGTAGAACCCTCCATTTGTTGGAAAAACCATCAAGACGCAAAACCACAAATTGGAGGAGGAGCCCGGCCGAAGATCGCTTCAGCGATTATAAAGCGCCAATTTTATATTATATAGGATCAGAACAATTAGCCATAACTTTGCAGTGAGCGTCATGCCAGCTCTAAGCTCATTGGACAGTATAGAATTCCAAAAATCGTGGCACACGTTCGCATACTATGTTTAACTTTGAAACCGGTATAGCTCAGAAGATATGAGCGGCCGCAACTGAGCTTTCGGCTCATGAAGTCAATTAACAGTTGACTGTCTTCGTCTGGAAAACGTTGCAGTAGAACTTGCAGGATTCTAGTCTGCTTCGCGATGGTGTTCGTAGTGCGCAACGTGAAAGAGTGATGTGTTGGGTTTAGTTTATTGTAGCTTTTTTTATATCAAACTACTATCATTGAATCGTGTTTCGTTATTATTTACTTTATTATATATTTTGTAGTATTTTGTACATTAAAACTAGAGTTATAAAATAAAATAAAAAAAAAAACATTTTCTCATTAAAATTAAATATAAGCACTAATTAAATATGATTATTATTATTAAATAATAGCAGATTAGCAAGAATACACGAGCATCATTCTAAAATAATGTTTGCTATTTTCATCATAATAAGTAATTTTAAATAATATTTGCAAAATGACAAAAGCAAAAATGTTTTCTTCTCGAAACTTTTAATATTCGATACGTAACATTTGTACATGGAATGGAATTGGAAATGTAAAAATATTGTATATAAAGGATTTAAAAAGTTTGCTTATTAAGTATAATAATTTTAATAATTGTTCATGTAAAAGTTAAGCAGTTGTTATACAATATATTTGGAAATGTGTAAAAATTACCGCTATTTCAATTGGAATGTAACTAAATAATATTTTATTCATTAATATACTCGTTTATTATTTTTTACTCAATAAATATTTTGCTTTATTTTTACGCACATTCAACACCTTCCTCAGCTCAGAGAGTATATTATTGTCGTCAGCTTCCGAGCTGAGTAATTATTAATTAGACCTTTTATTATTTTTTTTCCTACTTAAATATCTATACACAAGCTACAAATTTGAAATTGCATTCTCATCATTAATTATTATTATTATTTTTATTTTTTTTTTTTGATAATACTTACTTACATATATTAAAGGTTTACTTGAAAAAATGTGCTTACGCAGCGTAATTTAATGAACTTGACATTTTGTAACAGCCCATACGAGTACATATGTACAGTGGAATTGTTACGTGGCATATAAATATATGTATATATATGTATGTACGTATAGTACCTACGGCTTAGGTATGCAATATGTTTATAGTGACTTGAAATAACCAAAAGTATTGGAATGTATGATTGGTTGAATGATCTATAATGAATAAACCGTTATTTGAGTATGAAAATTGCCACATGTACACATACAGAATGCACAACCCGAATTCATACATAAATATTTTATGAAATAGATATGCAGTATATGCAGTGAGGGGTAAGAGACTAACTTAAATGCAAACATATCAACTAGAGTGTAGAGTGTAATTTTAAAAAAGCCCACAATCTCGAAGATTGTTCTTAATGATAACATCGGTGACGGCATCAAAAACAAAGCGTACATTGTTCGTATCCGTTGCGCATGTTAAATGTGTGTAAATCTCTTTCTGGTCTTTTCGTTTGTTGAGACTTTCGAATTTTATTCGTATATAATTTGTGGCGTCCTCGTAAGTGTTGGGACCTAGAGAGATGTAAAATAGTTTATTTATTTATTTATTTATTTATTTTCTTTTTTCAAATTTCACTCACCTGTATACTCCGGAAAGCAGATTGTGAGTGGAGATCTTTTGATTTTCTCTTCGAATAAATCCTTCTTATTCAAAAATAATATTATAGATGTTTCCACAAACCATTTGGAATTGCATATAGAATCGAATAGTTTGAGTGACTCAATCATACGATTCATTTCTTCGTCTTCGGCAAGTACTAGATCGTATCCTGTAACGAGTGAATGAACGATAAAAGTTTAGTAAGCAATATTATACTGCTATAACTGCTATATAATGTCACGGAAGGTGCAGGAAACATTCTCTTTCAACAGGTTCGGGTCAGAGGAAGAACGGTATTCGAAAAGTTAGGAGAGTCGTTGATTATGAGACATTCGTTGCGTATGTCCGGGTTGAGTCTGGATAAGTAAGATCTTAGTTTTGGCATTAGTCCTTAATACGCCAAGATTACGCGAGTCTCTCTGGCAAGTTGGAGGTTTTTGTCTGCAAACGTTGTGCTTAGATTCCAATAATGTCATTCATGGAAAAGGCGGTCACTGACCCTTAAGCGGTTCTGTACGATATATGACGAAGCCCATCGCAGTCGTATATTAAAAATACCTCCTTATGTGTCTGGAGACGGTTCTAATTCGAGCCGGGACCTCCCTTTACATGGTCTCCGCGACTTATATTGACAAAGCCTGCCCCAAGCGGGGTTAGCCAGCCGCTACAACAACAACAACAGGGATGTTCCCAATGACCCTGCGGGGTAGGGGTTCTAGAATTTTCCCGCGGTAAGGCATGCCTGTCGTAAGAGGCGAATAAAATCCAAAAGCTAAAGCGGCAGTCGGGTCTTTATACCGGAACGACCCGGATTTTTATCCGGCCAAAAACTGTCACTCCCGCAACATTCTTTGGAGATTGTTTTGCGGCTGCAACAACAACAACAAGAATGTTTCCAATTAATATCCTAGACAAACGTCAAGATATCTAACCTCTGAACCCTGCCTTTGTTGTCGACCACTCAAATTTGACCCCGGTGCCAGTTAGTAGGACGGTATAACAAATTGTGACAAAGCCCAGTACACCTCGGCTCGAACTGAATGTGAAAGTCGATGACTGGGTGTCACAATCGACAGCCTGGACTGCTATATCCTGCATATTACTGCAATTGTCACCAAAAAACGGAGCCGCAGCAAAATGGGGAGGATGCCATCGCAGAGATTATCATTGAATACACCTACTGGAATCTAGTTTACCTCCAAGTACATCAGAAATTCTATTCAGCACTAGATAACAGAACACCTGGGTAGGTCGAGTTATCGACGGGCTTTCAGAGCCATTCAAAGAGAGTTCGTCAAAACGTGCTCGGTATCCAACCACCACTCATAGTAGATGACGAGCTCCATCTACCTCGAGAGACATGGATGATAAGGTTTAAACGCTTTAGGTGTACTAAACTAACTCATACCTATCCAGACTTGATCACTTAGATCCTACAGGCCATGTTTTCCCGCACACCATCTCTTTGAATGTCCACTAAAACCCACTCATCTAACAACCCTCTTACTCTGGTACGAACCGAAAGAAGTAACTCGTTTCTTAGGCCGCTCTTTAGAAGACCTTGACAACATCGACTACCTTTGCCTACGGAATCCGCTACAACAACAATAACAATCGATTTCGGACGATTCGACTACTTCGCTGAGCTAAAAGGATTCAGCATCAGCGGACTTACGTCGTCGTAGGTCGGTTTTGGAGGTCTTAACCTTTTTAATGACTCCCCGATCAATTGTAGAGCGGTTTGCGCACACGGCGAGCCATTTTTTGTTTGTTTCTGGCTATCGAGTTGTTAAAATATTAATAATTGCTAAAATAGCTTTCGCACCTTTTCGGGAACGACCAAAGGAGAGTTTCTCTTGGTCTTAGGTTACAAGAAAGTTAGGTCGAATTTCCGCAGCGCGACCTGCAGCGTACTAACCTCTAACACGGTTAATGGCATTAAGACGGTTTAAATGGAGTGCATCTTTTGAGTTTGAGAAATTTTGCCAAGACAACGCTTTACTTTTAAACATAAATAATCAATCCATCTGACAATAACTCACCTGATAGTGCGACACAAAATATGATTGCCGTTACACCTTCAAAGCAGTGTATCCATTTCTTTCGCTCCGAACGTTGACCACCAACGTCGAACATTCTAAAATAATTCAACAAAATAATTAATAAAAATATTTAATGAAATTAATTTCCATTGCCACTCACTTGAAATGCATGCCTTTACACGAGAATTGTGTCTCCACTATGCCCGTGGTCTTCACACGCGTCCGCAAAACATCCTCAAGTGTTGGTATGTAATTTGGTTTTGAGATTTCATCCAATAAATTCAAATAATATGCAGCGGAATCATTCAATTGGTATTCACGTGAGCGGGAAAAGGACTGTTGTACACCAGCATCGGCCCACAATTTCTTCATGAGCAGCACAATTTCCGGCAGTAGTATACCCTCCTCGGCTGTGGAGGCGTATGTAAAGAATTGACGTGCAATTTCTGTTTTCGATGGATCCGCAAAATCTATCTTCAAATGACCCATAGCACGTATGATGGCCATCATACTCTGTATGGTATTGCTGTAGACAACGCGTCGATATTGTTCGCATTCTTCTTGTGAGTAACCTTTGTCGTGTATGATTTTCATCTGTTTAACAATTGTGGATTTGCCTGATTCACCGGCACCTGAAATGAAATAGAAAAATATAGAATTAGTTGTATTCAAGAGTTATGTGATCTTTCTGAGCAAGATGCGATGGAAAGTTTACGAGATGCGAGTTTGTGTAATATCCACCAAAACTACTGCACTAAAGCCAGCTCCTTTTCAGGTGTGACCCTAAGCTTCACTCGACTACGCCAACTCCACTTACTACTTTGACAATCTCTTCTCCAAAAGAATCGCGGACAGGAATGAATGGATCAAAATGACATAGCCATGTTGTTGTTTTCGTTGTTGTGGTTGTAACCGAATTGGTTTTCGGGGAATATTGCGGGAGTGACAGTCCTTGGCCGGATCGTTCCGGTATAAAGATTTTAGTCGCCCCTTACGACAGGCATGCCTTACCATGGGTAAATTCTTAAATCCCTAACCCGCAGTGGGTCGGATTTAGACTACGCTCTCAACCAATTTTAATTTGAAGTGAGTCTACCAGACTACTGTGGCGTCTTCTAAGCAGAACTTTTGCAATCACGGAAGCCGCAGTATGTTTGCTCGGATCTCTCCCATCAGATCTCTTTAATGTGATTACACCATATCAAAAGAGGCGTAGAAATGCAGAAGTACTCTAAACAAGCGCCAGAACATAGGGACACACCAGGCAACTGTGTGGCGCATGAACCAGCGAGAGGAGGACGGATGAGCTAGCGAGAGGAGGTAAAACTCATGCCGAAGCTGGCTTTTTCCAAAGTAGCCAACACCAGAAAAACTTGTAACGTGACTAGACTAGACAGCTCTGGCCTGTGTTGGACGCTAAAAGATCAAGGAATATAATATTTTTAGACTGGTTCAAGATCAATACAACAATAGTTATACTAACTGGATACCGTAGGAGAATGGGATATTTTTCGAATGATTTTTGTCGAAGCTGCAGAGACGAAGAAGAGGAAAAGTCTGTCAATTAAGCACTGCCTCTGTTACTGTCCAGCCTTAAGTATGTCGTATAATTACAAACGATATCACTTCTATGATAATTGCCTGGCTGACATAGCAACGGGCCTTCAGGCCTAACTAAGTTCAGCCACATCAACTAAACTCACTCACTGTAAAGATTTAATGAAGATGTTTCTGATTCCGGTTGCTGTTGGTGTAGCGGTTCGCAAACACTGCTTAGGAGCAGGCTACATCAGTCTAAGTTTTTCGAGGTCATCTAACGGGAGATCCAGGAAACGAGTTGTTTCGAAGGGTTCGGACCAAAAGCAAAGGGGGGTTAGAGGAATTGGTTTAAGGAGGCATGTCAAGAGGTGGTGGTTTGACTCCGAGAACGCTATTCCCTGAGAGAAGGTGTTGACGTACTCTCGGTGAAATGCCTGTCGGTAAGCCATCATGTCCAGTGTTTGTTGTAGGTGGTGCTGAATGCAGTCCTCAAAGTCGAGTACTCCCTTTCTGATATGCCTAGGTGATGGTTCGGCTCGGTAAGTGTCTGTTCTGCTCCATAGCTCGTAGCATAGATGCTTTGCGGTGCAAGGATGGTCTGGCGACAACAGGAGGTTTCCTGTCACGTGCCTGAGAGTGGTGTTTGGAATATCTGTGGATACACCCACAAACCCATGACAAAAATACCACAGAGTGGGAACACAAAACTTTGCTGTTCGAAGGCGGATCTCCGCAGTCATTAAGGAGAGAGCTATTGAAACTTATTTCCCTTTCAGTGGATAAACAGGGCCTGCCGGATATTTGTGTGATGATATTTTTGAGTGAATAAATTAAAAAAAAAAAATATTAATAATAATATAAGTACTCATAACCAATGAAATCGAAATGAGATGTGCATACATATGTATGCATAAACTAGAGACATAAGCTTCGGCTTAGCTTTGACGCTATCGATTTCAGCACAGCAAAATCCAACCAATTTTGCCACACCCTCATTCATAATCGATTGCCATTGGTGCGAATTTCTGTCAGCGCACCAAAAATAAAGAAATACATATACCATATATACAAGTATACATATGTAATTACAGCTCAAGTATTGTAATTTTATGAATGGAAAACTTCTACGTTTTTATGAATGAAAGAATAAATGAATTCCACAAATTGTTCAATTGAGAAGTTCAAAGTGTCAAAGCATAAATTTACGAGAGGACAGAATAATGTACAATAGTAACCCAACAAAACAAACCAGCCAACAACAATATATCAATATATAGAAGAGACAGACAGACATACAACGATCAAATGATCAAAGGCAAACAAGGAGGAGTAAAATACTGTGGCAGCCGCATTCTATTGAAAGGTTGAAAAAAAAAAAAAAATTCTTGAACAAATTTGTTTCTTTACCATTTACACAATAAATATTTTTCTTCGTTGGAATAATTTGGAATTTGGGCATTGGCCATTCCACAAACGTCATTACACCTTATTTTGTCTAAAGACTTGGGTCTTAAGGCTTATAAAGCTCAGTTAGCACAAGAACTCAAGCCGGCCGATCATCAACAACGCCGTGTCTTTGCTGATTGTGTCCATGAAATGCATGAAAATGATCGGGAATTTCATCGAAAACCCACCTTGACTGTTGAGACCAATTTCCAACTCGAAGGCTACGTCATTAAGCAAAACTTTCGAATCTGGGACTCGGAAAATCCAAGATTTTTTGTTGAAAACCCTCTTCATCTTCAACTTGTAACTGTGTTTGGTCCTACGGGGTCATTGGAACTTACTTTTTCGAAACTTACAACAAGACGGAGCAAAGAAACCATCGATGTTTTAGGAAAAGTTTCCGGACCGTGTTCTCTCACGAAGAAGTGATTGCATTGGGTACCGAGATCTTGTAAATCGTGAAAGATAAGGTCTACGCCAACAGCTCAATGTCGATTCAAGACATAAAAGATGGAATTCTTGAAACTATTTAGGGCATATAGTAGGTACTTTGCGGTTTGGTGATGTAAAATTCCATAAAAAGGATACGGTAATGTAAGCTTAGCTGTGGCAGTAATTTGGCTGATATTGTTTCCATTATTATTGGTATATCTTCCTCTTTGCATTGCAATAAATATCCGATCATTCTGGAATATCAAAATAGCACCTCTTTTTGGAAAACTCTGTACGGATCAACCACAGCCTCAACCTGAGACCGTAGAGACCAGAAACTGGAGAGAGCGTGCTTGTGTATAACGTATGGGAGATGGACCTGGGAACGATATATTCGAAAAAATCTGTACCATGACGTACAAGTGGCACAGTTTATTTATCGTGTTGACCACTCCAGAGCTTATAAAAAAAGACGATGCTCGACTAAAGAAGTAACAACTCGCAGAAATCGTTGCATCCTGCACGATCATTTTGGCACGACCAAGGTCAGCGCAAGATCGGTTGCGAGAACGATCAGACCCTAGGCAAAACAACAGCGCGTGTGTTGACATGCACTTTTCGGATCACTGTAATGAAGGGAAGGATGATGTATTGAGTCGAATTGTTCCAGGAGACGAGACTTGGTTCCATCAATACGAATCTGAGTCAAAACAAGAACCATGTAGTGGCATAGAAAGTGCACAGCACCTCCCAGGTGTCACAGTCAGCTGGAAATTCATGGCAACTGTCTTTTTGGGACTCGGAAGGAATATTATTGATCGATTATAAAGATAAATGTGTTTCTAAAAAAACTAAAACAAGAAGTAATTTGAGGGAAACATGAGGAAAATTTGATGAAAGGTGTGATGCTTTGCACGACAACGCGCCCGTCTACAAGACCCACGCTGCCTCGATATTTTGAATCACCCAACCTGCAACCCATAGCAGATGAACAAAGATAATTTATCCCTATGCACTGCATATTTGCGACAAAAAAGAATACAAACAAGAACAGATGAGGAGATGAAAAGCCAAATTAATCAAAGGCAAAAAAAAAACCAACAGTCGATGAACCAAATAAAGCCAGGCTGAGTGAGTGATCACCACCATCATGAGACAATACAGAGCTTGTATGTGGGCGCACTTTGGGAGTATTAGATCAGAGTGAACACAACAAACAAAGAAGTGCGGCTCATGGCCCGACTGTAATTACAACCAAATAAAGCGAGAATGTTAGTCAGCAGCAGCAACAACAACAGCAGCAAAAAATTCATTGGTGATTTAGACAAGCTAATTGGATGCACACACCCCGGCGATCGTCTGTTGTGAATTACACAACAATGTCAATGACTAAGCGCTGTGCTAACCGCAAATATCAATAACACGACATAACTTATATACATACATACATATATATATATTTGGTGCAGTAGTATTTTGTGCATTTAAAATTTTCTTGTGTTAATATAAATGACTCAATTAATTTAGTAAATTGTAAACAAAAAGTTAAGGGGGATTTAATATATGAAAGAACGCCAAAGAGTGTACTTAAAAATTCTTAAAAAATTAGCGATAACTCCGAAATTCTAGTTAAGATATTATAAAAGACGATCATACAGTTATTTAGCGGCTTTTTTTCCTTTGGTGCAATAAAATTGTAATTTATTCTTTCGTCGCAATCGCAAACGAAATGAACGAAGAATTTGTTTGTTACCAGAACTAAACTACACTGGATCAATATGATTGGTTATACGAACGAGAAGAGAACGAACAGTTAAAATTTATACCGAACGAATCAGAGCGACGAGCTGAGTTGATTTAGTGATGCTCGTTTGTCTGTCTGTCTGTTTGAACTCAAACTAGTCATTTTGTTTCAATTAAACTTGTTTTGTTCATTTGGTATTGGGAATCTGGAACTAGTTAGATTTGTGAATTAACGTCATAAATTCGTCAAAAAATATCAAAGTTTCCACGCCAGTAAATCAAGTAATATTGACAACAAAAGTCATAGTAATCGGACAACAATATCATATAGCATTACTTATTCTTCTTCTTCTTCTTTTTTATTGACGTTGGCACCGTTTACGCGACTATAGCCGAATCAAGATTAACCACCATTCAATTCTTCCAACGGAGTGGAGGTCTCCCTCTTCCTTTGCTTCCAACAGCGGGTACTGCTTCGAATACTTTCAAAGCTGGAGTGCTTTCATACATTCGGACGACATCACATAGCCAGCGTAACCGTTGCCTCTTCATTCGCTGAACTATATCAATGTCATCGTATAGCTCGTACAGTTCATCCTTCCATCGTCTGCGGTATTCGCCGTTGTCAATGCGCAAAGGACCATAAATCTCTCGAAGACTCCTCAAGCCGACTCATGAGATATTGGTAACGTCCACTGCGTCATAGTATAGTAGGACGGGTATGATGAGCGACTTTGGACTTTACTTTTCAATTGTCATATCATCCAAAAAAGCACCTGTTGGCAAGAGTGATTCTGCGTTGGATTTCAAGGTTTCCTAGATAGATGAAATTATCTAAGACCTCGAAGTTATGACTGTCAACAGTGACGTTGGAGCCGAGTCGCGAATGCGATGACTATTTGTTTGTTGACAGTACATATTTCATCTTGCCCTACCACTCACTACCAGACCCGTTCGCTTCGCTTCTTAATGAAGTCTTGCACAAAAAATAGTTTGGAACCAATTGAATACACAAAGAAGCTCGATGTATGGGCGACATATGAGTTAACGAAAAAAAAAATGTCATGGACCGAACTTCCATTAGCGAATCGTTGCTGAATCGTAACAAAATCGACCATCTGAAGCGGATGGTGATAAAGAGTGAATCACTAACAGCAACGCCAAATGAAATCGGTCGTTGTCTAAGGGTAGTGAGCCGGCTTAAACGGCCTACAAGCCGTCCCTCTTAAGGAAACAATTGCACAGCAGCGCCCATCTTTATATTTCACAACAACGCCACACCACAAACAACGATAGTGACTCGCCAGAAGCTCCGAGAGCTTGGCTGGAAGGCTCTTATGAATCCAGCTTATATACCTTTATCCGTTTATCACTTTACACCTACATATGACAGCCTATGCAGAGGACTTAGCTATAGTAGTGATGGGAAAATTTCCAGACTCTATTAGTAACGTGATGGACAACGATCTAAGGCTCATACACCGATGGTCGAACTCGGATAACTTACATGGAAATGCTGGTAAGATGGATACCGTACTTTTTACAAGTAGATGCAAGATCTCGGCTTAGAAACCCCCGAGGTTCAACGGGTACATGGGTGGGTGAGTGGGTGAAAAAGGCAACTGTAAAAAGATGCTGGGGTCTACAAGTGACCTCTTGCCTGGTCTCATGCATTTGTGTTGGACCGCTGCCAGCAAAGTCTCATACAGGAAAGAGACCATTTGAGCGAATTCAACGGCTCATAATTGATATTGCAGTGGAAAGCTTTGCAGCGAAGTTGGGTGAAATTTCTACCAGTATCCTCGGGCATAGCTTAATAAGCAATGGATTGGTGGACAAAATACATCATATACCCTCACGTGTTAAGGTTTCAAATCACATTGAAATAGTATTGATCCTGAGACAGTTTTGCTGTAATTAAAGCAAAAGCCGTAAGATCGTATTTCGTCAGAAAATGTCCCTGGAAGCAGGTAGGTGGCTGCAGGTTATGCGGCTGCATATATACTGGGCCACAACGATGACAATGAAATCTACGAAAGGGTTGACAGAAGCGTCACGACAAGAAAGATCGCCCAGATCATGTGCAAGAGCATCGAAAGGAAAGCATCCATATTTTTTGTGTTTCAATAGGGCTCTGACCACCACCATATGAAAACGATGAAAGGCATTGTGGAGCAGGTCATGTCTGTTTTCATGATTACACGGATGGCTCTAAAATGGATGAGCGCTAGAACTATATACCGAGTTGGTAGTCGTTCACAACTCAGAAATCCTCGAAAGATTTTTCAGAATGACATTCAAGGGACCATCAAGACTTAAAATAGGCGGATAACTTTCATTGGGCACACATACATTTTAAAATTGGCGCTGAAGCGATTTTCGACAGAGCTCTGGCTCCAATTTGTTGTATGCATCTGGATTTTTTTCCAACAAATGGAGGGACCTAAAGCTTACACTAAGCCGCCACTGAACAGCCGATGAATTTTAATGAGGAGCTTTTTATTTCATGTCAGAAATACACTCGGGAGGCTTGACATTCCCTGTCTCAATGGGCGGTGAAAAGCTTTTGGGAAAAACTATATCAAATTGTAATTGATATGGCTACATGGCTGAAGGCATAGTGGAGTATACATACATATACCTTCTTTGTTTTTTTCCGACTTGAAGCAAAGCAAATTGTATTTATGCATACGATCATCTTCACATATACATATACGTGTACACAAAAACCTAAGCGCAGTAGGGCAGAACGACAAAAAAAAAACAACAACAACAGCGCCAGAAGTACTCGATTACCATAAAATAAACTACTGGTAAATGTTTAGCATACGATGGCGACTTCATAAAATTTATGGTATAGTAATAAAGACAACAAAAAGACAACAAAAAAAAGAGATGAAAAGGCACGCAAAGGGCTTATTAAATTCCAACATTATTATTATTTAATTACATGTCACGTATTAAATTGCCATACTTAACGCAATTAGCCGATGTCAAAACGGCAGACGACAAGCCGACCAGCCGACTGGCCGCCTAGCCTAGCCGACCGAGCATAATAAAGCTACTGTCATAATATTCACAAGTGTACAAGGTATATATGTGCACAATAGTTGTTGTACTAGTAGCACCCAATAATCGTATAGTTCAAGCGCCTTAACGACAAACGAATCGACCGCAACATAAATAACAACAACAACAAGTATCATTAGGCAGAGGTTGCGGTGGCCAAAGCGAATTTTGCAAGCGTACAAGTGATTGTGTCGCCACAATGAAAAAGATATATATATATATATATATAAATATACATAAATGACAAAAAAAAGAAAACTTACTTATTTGTACATATGTACTTTCACTTTTGTTGTGTTCGGTCTGACACATGTACTCACGTACTCCCTCCTAACGCACATACAAACTTATGTACTTATTGTACTCGTATTATGGCATTTGCCACTTTTTTTGTTTTTGCCTTTCTTTAATTACCCCTATGATATTCTCCACTATTATGGCACCAGCAGTGCTTTTGTAAAGCGTTGTTGTAAACATTTGTTGTTGTTGTTTTGTTTACAAGTAATAATAGTGTAATTTAGTTGGAGCTGTAGTGTAGGGGGAAAAATTACAATATTATTTTGCCATTGCGTGCAGAGTTTATAAATGTAAAGAAATGCAAATTAAATGAAAAAAAATTAAAGAAGAGCTTCTCGGCACATTGCATTTGAGGTTAGGTCAGTATGGTTGAGTGGCTTAACACAACCGCCTATGAGTGTTTAAAGTCAAGGGTGTAGCCTGGATTCGATTTGTGATAACAATAATTTTCAAAATTCCATAAAATTATTGTATGATACAATGGTTTGAGCTTGACCAGAGCAAGGGCATTACATACATAAATAGTTGCTAATAATATTTGTACTAATTCAAAATGAAAGGACGTTCTTTCATAGAAATTGGTGCTAATTAGTATGTTTTCAAGCATAAGTAAAGTAATTTAACGTGGATTAGCCAGGGTTCGAGTTATGGTCCGACCAGCATTCGAAAATTATAGGAAATTAATTTTAATAAACGCCCTAGCTCATCAACAACCGGTGAAAAATGAAATGCGATAGTTGGGAACGATCTCCGAATCACAATTAGAGAAATCGCTGAGGATGTTAGCATCCTGATTGGATTATTTCAATGTTTGAGGCACAATTGCCCGGACAAGTAGCCGGTGATTAGCTAGAGTGTGGTAGGGCATAGTGACGCACAGCGCCGCACCTACTTCGATACCTACATTGGGCACTGACAAGGCAAGATGATACCGCTTTTAAATAAGTATCTGGATAGGCTAGTCTTTTGTAGGCTTTGAGGAATGTGCGCTAAGTTTGTGCCCTGCCTTATTATCTTATGCGCATTGAAAACCTTACCGACAAGACCTAAATTGACCTAAAAAATATTAAAATATCCTACGTTCTCCATTATCATATTATTTTAGAACCCTCTAGGTAAATCAGACCCCTTCAACCGAACCAAATTAATTTGGTACTAGGTTGATAAAACAGAAAGCATGAAGTGTGATTAATAATTTTCATAAGATCATTTTTCAAGTATCTGTAAGCCACAAAGATAAAATTCTTAAAACAGGGTAATCTAGAATAAAAGTCGACTTGCAGAAGGTTTCAAGGCAAGAGCATACTCATATAAGACCCAGCGCCCTATGCCAAAATTAAACTGAATTTATGGGCAGAATACTCTGCAGCTTACTGAATGGCAATGAAAAGAAACGAAGTTTTCCAGAGAAAGGCATTAAGAACGATTTATGGACCTTGGCGATGGAACAATGAGCGGTTACGCTGATTAAGGCATATTGCCCGTACAAGTGGCATCACCTTAGCTATGTTTTCAGTGGAAGCTGTGAGAGAGGACGAGCTCGAGCTGCATCGAGAGACCTGCAGTGACTCTGGTACAATTTAGGCCTGGATACTGTAGCAGGTTAAACTCCTACCTATAAAGACTCGACCCCAACATACCCAACATATGCCCTGCATGTGGAGAGTCTCCGCACGACACTAACCACCTCTTTACATGCCCCCTTAAGCCGACACATCTAACCCCACTCTCCCTCTTGTCCAATCTCGTCGAAACAGCACGTTTCCTGGACCTCCTGTTAAATGACCTCGGTGACTTAGATTGATTAACCTGTACCTAAGCGGGGTTAACGAACTGGTACAACAACAATAACAAAGAGAAAAGCTCCACTCGGTTGGAAAGATCACATTGAGAAGACCATCTGAGTGTATTCTGAAACATATTTGTTTCTCTCGATCTTTCAGAGACAATACTTCCATTAAAAAGATAAAGACAACTCACAAAAGATTTCTTCAAAGTATAGTCTATTGCTTTCCAAATAAAAAAGTACAATAATTCAAAGAAATTTTGGAAAAAAATACAAGTATACAATATATATTTTTTTTATTCTTATTTTTTGTTTTTAATTTGACCGATTATGCAATTTGTTGGCAAGAAATAACAATGAAGCTTTCCTTATCTCGTTTTTGACCGCTGTATATATATACATAAGTAGTATATACTAGTAATAAACATATTTATTACTATGTATGTATGTATGTTTAAATTAATTTATTTGAAAAAGGCAAAGTAAAAAGGCCAAAGACAAAAGCAATGCAAAAACAAAGTAAAATAATTTTAAAATAATACATATATACATACATATACATATGTATATATGCATATATTGATAGTGTTAGCTTGAAATGTCGATAAAAAGAAATTACAACACAAACAAATACAAATAAGGCAAAACAAACTATTTTAAGCGCCAATAAAAGATAACTCAATTTGATTACTTAAGTGTGAGTGTGCACTTTGTGAATGCGTTATTTGCTTGTAAATATGTATGTATATGTATAATGGAGTGCATAAATTAAGTAATACTTTAGATTTGATATGAAAGTGTGGTGTGTTTGTTGAAGTGTGCCGGTTTTACTAGTAGATGTCGCTAGCAATATCTATAAGTTTCTATGACTTGGCATGTATGTAATTTTTTTCTATTGACATTAACCTACAAAAATACGCAAGTCACATTCAGCCAAAATAATAGCGTCATATTTGTTTACTTCAATGAATATGTCGAGTTTCGAAAGTTTGTGAAATGCTGCTTCAACGATTCGAAAGGAAATCTTTTCTGCATCGAATTGTCACGGGGGACGAAAAATGGATTTATTTTGAGAACCCGAAGCGAAAAAAATCATGGATTTCCCCTGGTGAAGCTGGCCCATCGACTGCAAGGCCAAATCGCTTTGGCCGTAAGACAATGCTCTGTGTTTGGTGGGACCAGTGTGGTGTGGTGTACTATGAGTTGTTAAAACCTGGTGAAACGGTGAACATGGATCGCTACCAACAACAAATGATCAATTTGAATCAGGCGTTGATCGAAAAACGGTCGGAATGGGCCCGAAGGCATGGCAAAGTTCTCTTGCAACATGACAACGCGCCGTCTCATACCGCATTAAAAACACTTAATTGGGAAATATAATCGCACCCGCCGTACTCTCCAGACCTCGCGCGGTCCGACTATCAACCTTTTCGCATCGATGGGACACTCCTTTGCAGAGCAGTGCTTCGCTAATTTTGAAGAAGTCGAAAAATGGCTTGTCGAATGGTTTGCCTCGAAAGAGAAAAAGTATCCATAATTTGCCTGAGAGATGGGCGAAATGTGTAGAAACCAATGGTCAATACTTTGAATAAAAACATTTTGAGATTCCTCTGAAAATTAAGTGTTTTCTTGATCGAAAAACCGGCAAATTTCAACTAACACACCTGGTGCATATATACAAGTATTTATAATTGCCACTTTGGTTTTCGATTACTACAAAACATTTATTTCGGCAAACAAAAAATCTCCAGCTTGAAGAAGCAGACAAATTCAGGCACATCTGATGAAAAGTCGTTTGGGGCAACACAAGAACAAGAAGAACAAGTGGTTCTTCAATACACTTCAAATGAATGTGTTGTTCTCAAAGCAAAGAAAAAAATTAATAGAATAAAAAAAAAATTAAAAGAAAAAATATTATAGGTCAAAAGCTTTGTTGTTGGCCGGCTCTGACACAGTTCAAGAGCTAAAATTATGAACAAATAAAAAATTCAAAAGAAAATAATTGTATAATTTATTTTTAAATTACAAAAAGCTTTAGCGAGGCACCGTTAGTTGTAGATATGTATGTTTGATATAACAATAGGCGACGATTCGCTTACAATAAACAACGGAGTGTCGCCTTAAATGCTACCGGCTGGCTTCGTATCGGAGAGTTAACAAAATTATATAAATAAATATAAATAAATTATGGTATATAATTTAATCGCTTTATATGTACAAATGCACATGATTTGTGAATTTCAGCATGCTAATGACCAATTATTGCCGACCCAGTTTATAGGTCAGTTTCCAAGACATTTCCTCAGTCAATAGCCGGTCTCTTTATCAGTCGCGACAATGCCTATGCTACAAGCCAGATACGGGTTTAAGAGGTTCCTTAAGGGGTGAAGCCACTCTAGGATTTTGGAAAACGCAATTTCTTTTTTTTTTTTTGCTCACAGGGTACCTTTGGGTTCTAGAAATCATATGCAATTGGTTTTAAAGTGAAAAAAATAATATTTCAAATAGCTGAACTTTTTATTTTGCTGCAGCCCCTCAGAACGTGTGCTGAGTACAATGAAAATTTTGAACGCGTTTTTCTCAAAATCACATTTTTCAAACTGGGAGGAGAGATTATTTAAACCCTTTAGCATCGATTTATCTGAAATTTTGATAGTAGCTTCACAAATACATTTTTTTTTGGAAGTACGTAGTCATTTTACGATTAAATGTAAACTTTTTTTTTTAATAATTTAGTGCGAATTTTTTTTGGCCAAAAATCAATCTTAAAAAAAAATTTCACAAAAATTACTTCCAAAAATCATAGTGTGTAGATCACAAAACTTTTTGCTTTTCTGCACTAGGTCTCTTTCTTTAGAAGAAATCGGTCCTCCCATGGATTAAATAATGGACTTGATCACCGCCATTTTGTAACAAAATAATAATTAAATAATATTTTTTTATACTTCAATAAATGTTCAATAAAATATTTAAATAGAAATTCTGTTCCTTTTCCCATCCTACAATACATTTAAAAAAAAAAATGAGTCTCTCTTTCAACCTCTAGATTGGTCTTACCGCTTAAAATGTAGGTATTACTGAGAATTATATAGAATCAAATATTTAGCAATAATCAACATTTCTTGTTGACCAAGTGCCAAGACTAAAAAATAAAGAAACAAACACCAAAAATTTATTAGAAATGGAATAGTTGTTTATTTGCCCCTTAGATTTAGATTTTTATTACCTTAACATTCGCAAATAATAATCGTAGCTAAACCAGATAAAGACCACTGACAGGCGTCCTCTTACAGACCAATAACTATACTACTGTATTCGAAAGAATACTGCTATCAAAGATTTTTATTTTCTCTTTCGTAAGAACACCAATTGCCTACAATAAATTTGATTCATATCTGTCTAACAGGAGATTTACCGTAAAATAATCGGAATTTATCACTGGAAATTTCCAGTTAAGGCTAAAGGGTCCATATTATACCTTATATACACTGCACACTCCAGTAACCCGAAAACAAACAACAATTTTCAATGATGACAGGCATTTTATACAGGGAATGTTTGCTATTATATTTTCCAACCAAACGAAGTAACATATCTCGCTTAAATTAGCTTTTCTATTAGATTTCTGGTCTAAAACAAGATTACAAAGTACCCATTTTCAATGCAATTATAAAGCCATTTTGATGTAAGAGTAAGGTATTCAATTGTAGGGTTTTATGATCTGTGTCAATAATACTGATAAAATACAGAGGTTCTGGTCCAAAACTTTAAGGGTGATAGCGGGTGCTACGTAGCACGTTCGTTACGTAAATATACATATAGGCCGTGGTATCCTACTGGTTAACCTTGAAGTTAGAAGGAGACATTAACTAAAGCTTTGTGCAACTATCGTACGAGCTTGAAATGTATCGGAAAACTTGCGTTTTCTTAGGACAACTAAGGTCCGGTTACTGTAACAGGTTAAACTCCTGTCTATGCAGACTTGACTCGGGTATGCCCAAAGCATGTTCTATATGTAACGAGTCTCAGCACGACAGCTGACATCTCTTTGTATGCTCTCTCAAGCCAACTCATCTAAAAACTCTCTCTCTCTCTGAACTAAATAATTTTTTCTACTTATACCTAAACGAGGTTTACAAAGCCGCTACAATATCCACTTCGACTCTCGCCACAATCTATAACCACGTTTTTGAAATAGCACGACGAACTTGGACTCTCATTACCCCTACAGTTTCCTTCGTTTTCCTTAAGATCAGGTACCCATTTAAGTTTAATCAGGTAATAACTCAATAATATGGAATGTAAGATAAACATTTCTTCACAATTCTTGGGCATTTCTTAAGCTTCGCGTTATGATAGCTGCTATTGGTGTTAATACTGAAGCAGAGAGTCTATTGCATTCTAGCGAAATTCGATAGACCACAAACAAAAATTTGGAGGAGCTTGGTTGGGAAGTAATGATGCACCCACCATTTAACCCGGACCTTGCAGCTTCCAACTACCATTTGTTCCATTTTTTCGGTCTCTACAAAACTCTGTCGACAATAAACAATTTGGCCGGACCGAAGAGTCCTTGAAAATCATTTCTTCACCCATAAACCACAGAAGTTCTACACTGCTGAATTATGGCAAAAGGACATATAAGTCAATAAGAAATTGATTTACATTAATTTTCCGCAAGGAAAAATTTTGTACAAAAACATAGAAAACAATAACGCAGAGACTTATTTAATTATCGCTGCTCTGTGCTATCAAAATTCTGTTGAATTTCTATTATAATAAAAAAAAAATATGCCAATGCTTTACCACTCAATGTAAACGTGTTCTTCTTCCTAAAATTCGACTGAATGCCGACAAAATTTCTCTCTAGAGTCGCCAAACCCACATAATATGCCTTCTCGCGAAACCCAGATAGATAAACTTGACTTGACTAAGTTATGAATATTTTAGCGGGTTAAACTCCTTTCTATCCAGATTTGCCACGGACATACCCGTCGTATGTTTTATATGCAACGAGTTCTAGCTTAGACACCAATCATCAATTTATATATCCTTCAGAAAAGGTAACTACCCTCCGCAACCGTTGAGAATCTCGACCAAAAATTGCTTAAACGGTTTGGAAACGCTCTTGTTTACCTTCAAGTTTTAATAACTACACACTAAAATTTCCTTCAGGGTATATGGGGAATCGCCATTGCTTACCTTCAAGTTTGAATAGTTACGTTGAAATTTCCTACAGGGTATGGGTGATTTATTTTCATCTTCACGCGGATGAAGTTCTGCGTGAATACAGGAAATATTTAGTATAGATATGTATGTAGAATATGTCGTATGCCGGATTTATTTCAATTTTATACCAAAGTTGCTAAAATAAAAATTAAAGCAATATTAACGTTGATTACTCAAAATCAAGGCATAGATAATAATTATCTCGTTGCCAACTCCATTTACTCGGGCACTTATCTGTAGTTGCATTAAAATTATTTTTTAAATAACCACTTATAAATTATTTTCACGAATTTCATAATAAACACTCTTTGTCATTTTTTAGGAATGTCTGTGTCATCTGTCGTTTGATCGTTGATTGTTGACGTAAAATAATCGAAGAAAAAAAATAAATAAGTTTATTATCTTTTTCACTTTAGTAAAGCCCAATCACACGTGATAGAAGAAATAATTTTTATTTGACAGGGAAAGCCATTGCCTTCACCTATAAGCAGGAAATCAGCTGACTTATATTTAATTGATAGCACTTATTAACACATACTCCTATATAATACATACATACTTAGGTGCTATAACTTATAATATATGCAAGTATATTATGCGCAAACATATGCACTCTTTCCTTGAAAAATACCCATTTCGAAATAACTGCATTTTTTAATTATTTTATCTAGTTTCTTTCATGTACTTTCATACGCACATATTTCTATTTGAAAGCAGCTTATGTATTGTAAACGAGGGTTGTCTTTTATTAGGTAAAGTATTGTAAAAAAGCTCGTTCGGTTTTTTTATGCAAATGGTTCCAAACGGTTTTCTGGCTTATCTTTAGTTCCTCAGCAATTAAGTAAGTGTTCACGTGACGGTCTGTTTCTACTATTTCCATGATTTTATCGCAATTTTCGACGACAGGCCCCCCGACGCGTGGTGCATCTTTGACATCGAAATTACCGGAACAAAACCTAGCAAACCACTTTTGTGCTACAAGTTCGTTTACAGTATCGGGCCCATAAACTAAATTAATTTTTTCAGCCGCTTTGGCTGCTTTTTCGCCTTTATCGAAGAGAAATTGTAAAATATAGCGAATTTTCTCTTTGAGAGTGTCCATCTTTGACGAGCCCTCACAACATACTGAGTCAATCAATCGAAATACTGTCAAAGACAAACTTTTAGCGCGAATAAACACGTTTTCATCGCCGTATAGTTTGACATGATGCGACACGTGACACTAGTGCTATGGACAATAACGCCATTTCTTAGATAAAAACCGAACGAAATGTTTACTTTACCTAATATATTTCGTGGTTTGGCAACCCTAGTGCTGCAATCTTGCAACTGACAACTTTATCGTAAAATTTGACATTTTTTATGTTATACATACTCAGAACGTTTTGGCATAAGAGTGGTATTTGTGTTGTTTGCAGTAATTTATAATATTAATCTCGGCTTAAAAAATGTAATTAATTCGCGAAAATTTTCACGATATTATTTTTTCCAGCTTGCGACATGCGTCAATGAACTTAATTAAATTTCCGGCGATGAAGCTCCAAGGATCAGTGTTTATCGATGGTCTGAAGAAATCAATCTAGGTCGTAGATGACTACAAGATGAATTTCGTAAAGATCGGCCAAAAGCAGTTGCAAACTGATATTGCTAGATCATCATATGAACTATGGAGAGATTGAGACAACTTTTGGCATTAAAAACATTGTAAACGATGCATTCCACACAATTTGTCAATCACCCAAAAAATAATCTAATCTAATCCGGAAATTTTTATTGTGAACATGAAGCAAATGCTGTCTTCGGTCTTGAAAAAGTCTTTATATCCATCATAAACTTATCAAAATCAAAAAAAAAATTTCTATCTATTATCTTCAGGGTCAGCATTAATTTGAATTTACGTGTGTTTCACGCTCTGCTTTAGATGCACTTTTGTCGAGGTTTTGATCTGAATCCTCAAAACAGAGAATTATATGGGAACTCTTTAATATATGTATGTAGTATTCTGATTTCGATAATTTTTAATACCGATATTTATCTCAACATCTCAAGTCTGAGGAATCGGTCAAATGCATGCTTTAGTGGACCGATCTGGGCGGTTTCGATAAATGATCGTGTAATTGTACTAATCAATGCGTCTGTGTACCAAGTACACTTTCTTGAAGAAAAAGTGATCCTTATCATGAGACAAACAACTACCTGTGTACCAAATTTCAAGAAAATCAAACCATTAATAAGATTTTTTGGGATAGATCATTCCAAGCTCTACTTCTAAGGGGGAAAAAGCTACCTGTGTAACGAATTTCAAGTAAATCGAACAATAAACAAGACTTTTTCGGAATTTTATTTTTTCTGATTGGTGGCAACTCTTCCAGAAACAATTGGAAAACTAAACAAATTGGGTTTAATAATTTTGAAGTCTCTTGGCTGCATAAGAGATTATCTATTAATAAGTAAAAAATACTAAGTTCGGTTGGATATTTGTATTAAGTCCACAGATCGGTCAAAAGAAGAAGGTTTTTATATTGAAGGTATGTTTATTTTTAGAATTATGTCTTTGGTAGGACTATGTTCTCGAAAAAAGTAGCATACCTAAAAAGTTTAGTTTAGTTAATGCCTTAAATATTCGATCTGGAGTGAAGCGGGGGTGGCAAGTAAAGAGTATGTGGGATAATCAAACCATTAATCATTTTTAATTCGTATTCATACTACACCTTGGGAATTATAAGTATCGGATTTTATAAAATTCTCTCTCTGTTCAGTGACCCAAAAGTGGGTGGTGCCGGGCCCAGGTTCCATACGTTTGTAATGGCCACAAGGCCTTTTCTACAGGAACTGTATCAACACAACAGTCATAACTTTTAAAATAATTAATTATGTGGAAATTTCCATTAAGTCAAGTTAAAATATAAAATATGGACACTATATTATTTTTATTAAAATAAATTTACTGGCAAAAAAAATTGGTTGAAATGTTTTTATGCCCTCGACTACCCCTTAAAGAAATTTCTACAAAAACTATACATATAATATATAAAAATATATAAATACGTTCGACAAAAAAAAATTCGGGAAGTGGATCGGGTTATAATCTCATCGAAAAAATCTTTTTTTCGTCTTTATTTATTTGAAATTCGGTACATACATTGTGGTTTTTGCTTAGGTTAACAGGAAGACTACTTTTATCTCCGGGAAGTAGACCAGGGACCGTACTATTCGATAACATTGTACTAACAGTTCGATTTACTGGGAATCCGGTACATACGTGGTGGTTAGATTAACAGGAAGACTAACCGGAAAGTGGACCAGAGACTGAGCTATACGAAAAAATCTTATTCACTTGAACTTCTTTTTTACGGAAAGTGGGCTGATCTATTTAAGAAAATATACATATTCATGGTTTGTTTAAGTTAAATTTTTGGATGATATGCCAGAGATCCGGAACCAAGTTCGATTTGTTCGAAGTAGTGTTTTTTTTCTGTATAGGAAAGGGATTGCCGACAAATTGTCAAAAAATAGTTTCATTTAGAAATAAGCATGGATCGAGCGTAGGTATTTTTGGGTTACAAGCAATTTTTATACGTTAAGTTAAAGCGTGAATAAGCATAGATCCGAATGCTGCCTTTGGCTCACTTCGAGTCATTCATATTGACATTTTCGAGAAAGACTTTGAGCAGCGAAGAAGTGATCCACATACACATACAAATAAGTAGTAAAAATATAATAATAAAATAAAAAGCCTAATATTATGATTTATTAATAATAATTAGTTTTTTTTATCGTTCTTTGCAATATCAACTTGAATAAAAATAGGACAATAATAGAGAAATAGAGAAAGCCACAGCAACGTGTTTTCGGGTCTGTGAGTTAGTCATAAAAAATAAAAAAAGCAATCTGTTTACTATTATATTATAAACTCATTTGTATGTAAAAATAAAAGTATACAGTGGATAGTGCCAATAATAACTTGTACTAAAAACGATAGTAAAACTAAATATAAAATAGTGAGTAATTCCACTTTCCCGTGAAGCCGACTAAAAGTGCGCATTGCGGCGACAATGGCAAATGCGCGTATTGTAGGTAAATATCGCTGGCGACGCGTTGGCGGGATTGAGGCTCGATCATTTTCGCGGTAAAAGAAGTAACTAAAGCAAATTAAAAACTTTAAAAACTAATTATAATAAAGGAAATAAATATGAAAACAAAATAAAATTTTAAATTACTTTATTTCTATTATTTAATTTTTTTTCTTTGTTTTGCGCGAAATCTATGTAAAAAATTCATATAAAAAATATATTTTCTTATTTGTGGCACCAGCTGTTATGGGTCTATTACTCATACATGACAAACTGGTGACTGACTTCCTTATAATATGCGCATGTGTTTCTTTTTTTACAAATAAAAAAATAAAATATTTAAACAATGCAAAGAACTTGTGATTTTTAAAGTTGTTCCCCCTCAACGCTATTCACTTACATACATTCACGCAATTCTTATCTAAAGTTTTTTTACTTTCTTCTTTCTTGGCTTGTTAGTTGTTGACATACTCCTCGTTCGTATGTGCCAATACAACTGAGCAAATAATAATATCGAAATAATTAAATACATATTTGTACTTAAATACGCATAATCCATTGTAATAAAAAAAAAACGGAATAAAATCTAACTGCATCGATTTTATTCCGTTTTTTTTAATTTTTATTTATTTATTTTTTTTAAATCTTGATTATTATTTTTGCGAAATAAACTTTTTCACCCCGTAGATTTTTCAGAAAATAAAAAAAACTTTTTATATTCTCTGAAAATGAAGGCAATCGCAAACAAATTTTCTGAGGATAAACCTGAAGAAGATATATTTCTCAGGTAATGAACGAAAAAATAAGATTAAAGCAAATTATGACTATTTTTTTAACACTTTGGTGCGAAGACTTTAGTGGAAAACGAAATTTTTTCTTAATACAATTAATTTTGTCAAAAGTCTAAGTCTTTTACCATTGTTCAATATCTTTATTAACCTATCGTTAAAAAGAATCAACGATGTTTTTTGATAGCTCATAATACAAATCGCCGAAGCCGAGATCACCACCGCTTATCCATGACCTTTTTCTGGTAGTCGTTCGGGACATCACCTGTAGCAGCGATGCATAGGAACAATTTCACATGATCGACGCAGTTTTGCAAGCTAGAAAGTAGGCTCTTTTCGAATTACCAGCACTTCATTTTAATTGTAAATAAAAATTGTTTCTATGAAAAGTTCATTTTGAGCCTCGTCTCGAGGGTTAAGAAACTGACCGCAAGTGGACGCACCTAAGTCATTTAGCAGGCCCCGTGTCTCCCAATTAAGCGTTTCGCTCGATTTTATAGATTGTTTTAGTGGAATTTCCGTGAGTTTGAAGCTGGGAGCATTGTGGAAGATGTGACGTCTCAATCGGCTGAAGGCCGAACTCTCGCAGAGGTAGTGCTCCAGCATTTCGTCATCCTCTGTGCAAGCTCTGCAATTTTCCTTCTCCAATTTGTGGTTTTTGCTTCTTGATGTTTTTCCAACAATTGGAGGGACCTACAGTTTATAGTAAGCCGCCTCCGGCTCATGGTTTTTTGTGAAGCCTTTTTTTCATGCAAATAGAAATTTTAACTCAATTTTTTATTTAAATTCATTTTCCATAATTTTTGGATGTTGGTCGTACCAGGATTTGAACCCTACTCTTCCAATGACAATACTACACTCGGCTACTACGGCCGCCACGCATGTTCCACACACAGCCAATTCCAGTTTACCTAGGTTGTGAAAATGATATCTCAAGGGTAGAAACCCCATTAATAAACCCATAATAATGCTCAGTTCTCTTTGGCTTAATGCAAGTAATTGTTTGATCTGCCTACTACGTGTATCTACGCTGCTACACAATAATCTAGTGGTCCGCCTAACGTTGGAAGAGTTCCATGACCTTAGGTGTTCCTCTATGATCCACTGTGGTAAACAAACATTTAAAGGCGCTGAAGGGTCTGCGGCAGTCGATGGTGCAAGCTTCGCCACCGGCTCTAACGCCAGCTAGCTTTCACGCCTTCTACAACGGTGTGACCCGTGTTTTACCGCGATAGTGTGTTAATTGTGTTTTAGTCATTGCCTGCTTCAGTGGCAGCTTCAAATTTAGATTCAAACTAGTTGTGGTTATCTTCATTGTTACCGTAGTGCCCGCTTTCCGTCTATTCTTCTCTAATAGGGTAGAAGTAAGAGGCCTCTACCCGGCATAAGGTTTCCGTATCTCGGTCGCATTTTACGTTTAGCTCGAGTTCTGATATAATTTTCTGAATGTCTCCATGACCCTCATAATTTGAGGACTGGACTGTTTAGACTGCGTAGAACATTTAGGCAGCTTGCCTTTAACGCTGTTTATTAGATCCTTGTATTGCCTAGGATTACTTCTTGGGCCTTTGTTGAGATAGTCCTTATCGCACTTGATATACCAAGTAGACAGTTAAGTTGCACCTGTTCCAAGGGTTTAATACCTCACTTCTTCTTCAATGTCGGCCTCTACACGATTGCTCCATATGGTAGTATGGGTCTTTTGACACTTATGTAAAGCCATTGCACTATATGGGTTCGTAGCGCATATTTTGGTGCAATCTCTCTTCTGCAGGTATGCCAAATTCGGAGAGTTTCAACGGCTCTGCTTTCAACAATATTGGAGGGAATTATAATTTTACCTCTTAAAGATGTTTGGTTGATTTGATGACATTTCGTCTTTCTTGTAAAGAGGCAGATCTCAGAATTTCCGGGTTTACAGAAAGTCCTTGTTCTCTCAGCCCAATCAGCTACGATTTAAAGTGACCTCTCTTTTACTCGTGATATTCGGTTGAGATGTTTGCTAAGCGTCTAAGCTTCATTATGAAAACTAATTTCTTCGAACCCAATGCATTAATTTATATTTCATCCGTAAATAGTAACCATTCTCCTCTTTTTAAGTTAAATTCCGAGTTGAATTCGATAAACTGAGGGCAACGAAAGGACTCATTTTACTTTGCTTATGAATTAGTTTATCCTTAGAGAGGTTGTTCTGCGATGCATTGCCTTACAAATTGTGTTGCGTTAAGAAAGAAGACATTGTTTCGCCCAAGAAGTAACAACACTACACGTATTCTAATTTTAGTTGTTAGGGACCTAAACCTCTGCCCATGGCTGTATAACTGAGATGTTAACAAGTGGTCGCCCCAAATAGTACAACGAGCTCATTTAACAACGAAACGAGAGGGTGCAAAAAACGACACCACCAGGCATTTCATTGGGGGAATACATATTTCCCGCACAAAAAATAAAAATAGAAATAAATAAATAAAACAGAAAAATGCACAACCTCAAGGGGCTAACTCATGCAACCATTGCAAAAACTTAAATTGGTAGAGGCAATTATTGTACTCGTATTTACAATACATATACATACAGAGTATAAATATCTACAATACATAACTTAAGTTCGGGTGAAGGGAACCCCAACATAAAAATTTAATTTAATGGTTGAAAAAAGTTAAACAGAAATGTCGATACTGTAAAAATGCTCTTTTGGAACAAAAAAATTTAATCGAAAAAATAATCATTATTTTCTCTCAATTTTCTATTTTTAAATGTTTCATCGAAAAAGTGACAAGACGGGATAGTTAATAATGTAGCACATTCTTCGTGGAACATATGATCGGAAGTCAACAGTCTAATGAAGGATCTATGAAATAAGTAATTCGAAATAGTCCATTCACAGAGAGACTGTTATTCGATTTGCAATAATTTTAAAAGGAGTACAAAGTTACTGTTTGTATCATTCGGGGACCTACTACAGATCTCAATTGACGAAGAATCAGGCATACCTTTTGAGACCAGATATTTGTCTGCATTTGAGTGGTCTTTCAAGTCATGAATCCTTCAAAGGCTCTCCACCAAAAATATTCTAACAGAGTCTTTCGCAGCTGCGAAGCTGCCGATTCACATCGCTGTTTCGGTTATTTATGCGATTTTCAAGCACAATGTGCCAAAGATTGAATGTAACGTTGGCTGCGTGAAACGTAGCGCCGCCCTGTTGAAAGCACAAATCGTCCATGTCACTCTCTTCAACATTTCGAAACAAATAATCTCCGATCATAGTAACGATCGTTTCCGATGAAAAATCGACCGACGAATAATGCCACCAGTCCACCAAACTGTCAACCATCTAGAATGTATTGTCCTTTCCTTGGCAACGTGAGTGCGTTCTGAGTCTTAAACCCAGCGGTTTTGCTTCTTAATGTTGCTTTATCAAAAAAAAAAATTATTCTATGGGCGATCTTCAGCCTATTGGCAGATTTAAGTGAACCTAAATGGCAACGGATGGTCATAAGACCTCAGTTCTTGGAAAATTTATACTTCATAAGCATTCATAGCGAGGTCTTTATGGAAAATCTTGCACAAAGAAGTGCTTCGGAATGTTTAATACCTGGTACTGATGACTGTTCGAGCACAGTTTGAGCTACAGCAGCAAAATTAGATAGCTTACTCTTTATTTCTGGCAAGAAAATTAAATCAACTTATAAAAATCCATCAATTTTTTGAGTCTCTCCACTTGAGGGATAAACACCATAGATTAGGCTCGGTCAAAAAACCCCTCTGTTTTGAAATTCTCCACTTGATTTTCCATTGTTTTTATTTTTAACTTTCTAAATCTATTGAAAATGATCACCGATGCTGTCTCGAATGATAAATAATAGCCAAGACCTCACCCAACCTAATCTATCCTATAAAATTAACCAGTTTCAGTCGCTTTAAGAGGAATGAGTCTAACAACTTTTATTTTGGGTATACAATGAAATCGAGTCGGGATTTATTATATCTACCTTGCATGTAGATGAAATGTTAGGTGAATTAACTTTGGTCCGAAAGACGTAAGTACCAAAAGCAGAAGAGATAGACCCATCAAAATTTATGCTGATCGGGTTAGAATGACGAGTTGAATTGATTTAGTCTGTTTGTTTGTACGAAAACTAGCCCCTCAGTTTTTGAGAAATTTCAACCAAACTTGGTACCCTTGGATACATTGGCAGATTTAAACGATCATTTGTCGGAACCGGCCCTTAGCGGACCACTATGTCTTATATATGACCAACTTTTACGCTTTGAGATTTTAGGTCATAAATTTGTGAAAAAACCATCAAAGAATGTGAAATTTGAAACTGAAAATTATTGAGATCTGAGTACTATATCGCATAGCCCTCATACAATCGATTTGTTCTAATATACGGTTTTGGGTAAAAACATAAAATTTCGAAATTGAAAAAACTTGATTCTATAGGCTCCGCTTCCTGAAAGGAAATACCATACATTTAATGTGGCCATAAAAGGTATAAAGATGATGTTATGGCGTTTGGAACCATTTGAATATGGGTGGATACGAAAAGAAAAAATTAAACCATTCAATTTTATGCAAAACTAATGGATTTCTTTTTATTACTTCTAATATTTTGAATATGTTTTTTGGGTGGATAATGACGTCAGATGAACAAAAATACTCCAGCTCTCTGAAAGTATTCGGGTGGTGGTAGTAGAGGGAGATTAAAACCTTCACTCCGGAGGAAAGATCTGGTGGAGAAAGGTCCGTATCCACTTGGTGCGTCTAATTGGCAAAGAAAGAGAAGACAATCGGCGTGCTATTGTTAATTCGGTGATAGGGTGACTACACCAAAAGAAGAGAAGAATATTTGTGATAATCAACTTCCTGTACTAAGGTGAAACTTACGTGTTTATAACGTATTAGGGAGCTTAGGATAGAGGTCAAATGGAAAATTAATTCTTTAGGGCATCAGAAGATGTTTTCCACATTTTCCCGGTGCATCTGTGTACCAATTTTGGTATACAAATTTCAAAACATGAGGGACTAGTGTGCGTTCAAACAGAAGAGCAATACATCATTCTGATCCGATCAGTATAAACTTTGATGGATCTATTTATCTCTTCATCTTTTGGTATTTACATATTTCGGATCAAAGTTAATATACCATTTCATACACATGCAAGGTATAAAAAGTTAAAATTAATTTGGAAGTGCATAAAAGCAGCGGCATTATGGGCTCGGTTGAAATTATGTGAAGTTTACCGTGGGGACTGTTTTAGTGAACTCCAGTCTCCTCTTTCTTTCAGCTCTTGGCGAAAGAACAAAGAAACATTGCTCCCAACTTACAAGGCAATCGGCAGGTCGGTCATTAATTACGCCGCACCAACTTTGATACCTTGGATTAGTAAGAGGCAGTTGAAGAAGCTACAAGCCCACTCTATCACACCCTCTTTTCCGTCTGGTGCGAACACTTAGAAACAGCTTGTTTCCTGGACTTCTCGTTAGATGACCTCGACGACATAGATTCACTTTGCCGTCGTTGTTCTGCAACAACAGCGGTTATAATGGGTGGATAACGACGTCGGTGATATGATAAACCTCTTCTTGAAGAGAGTGGTGTGAGAGAATATATACCTATATAGAGTTTCCGATTACAATCACCACCAAGTGGATAACAACGATAGCACACAAATTGCATTTTACAATACACAATTCATGCAAACTTACGTACATATGTGTGCGAGCGATTTATGTGGAACATATTTAATTTATATGGAGATCTGCCTTCCTTTTTCACTTATTTAAAGCATCCACAACAATGCAAAAGTTATGTTGGTGTAGGAGTTGTTGAAGCTCAAATATGTAGCGGCATGAACATATGTACACATACATATGTATATGTACTTAGATGCATAAGCTGTATACAAGTATATACATATCTAAATGCTGTAGCGCGAATAAAAAATGGCGTATAAAATTTATTAAAAAAAAGTATGCAATTTAAATGAATAATGTGGATATTTCCACAAACATCCATCCAACTGTGTGTATTTATTTATTTATGTATACACAGAAGTGCGTTCATGTGTTGCTCCAAAAAAAGCGTCCAACATTCAGCGCTGCTAAGCAAAAGCGTTGCGGCATTTACGAGTACGCTTTGAGGTCGGCAACATTAAGCGCAATTGGCTTTCATATACATAATATTTATGTATGTATGTATGTATATATGTATAGAGGCGGCCGCAGTAACCAAGTGGCACTATCATGCGGAGGATCATGGGTTCGAATTCTGATCAGCTCAATATCCAAAATTACAGAAAGTTTATTGTAGTCGCCCCTCCGTAGAGAATGTTAGCCCCTCCGAGTGTATCTACTTCTGATATGAAATAAAAGTAAAATAAATAAAAATCCATTGGCCGCTTGGAAGCGGTTTAGAATGAACTGCAGATCCCTCCATTTGTTGGAAAAAACATCACAAACAAGCTCGGCCGACAATCGCTTTAGCGGTTACCAAGCGCCAATTATATATATATATATATATATATATATATGTCCATATGTAGGTGTGTTTGTATATTGGTTAATATGTTGTGTGTGGCGCATTTTCATTTTATGTCAATTTACATGTTGTGACGAATGTGTCACATACAATTATTATTATGGTGTTGTTTTGATGATGATAATGACTAAAAAATTAAATAAATGAAAATAAGAAAAAAAAAACGGCATGAGTGTGTTAAAAATAAAGCACTGTTCGTTCGCCTGGGGGATTTTTTTCACATTTAAATTTATAGTAAATAGTAAGGGTCGGAAGACTTGGGTAATACTAGTAAGGAGATTGGCGAAACAACCTCTTCTGATGCCCTAAAGAATTAATTTTCCATTTGACCTCTATCCTAAGCACCCTAAGACGTTATAAACACTAAATTTTACTTTGAACAGGAATTTAATTATCACAAATATGCTTCTCTTCTTCTTTTGATGTAGACAACTTATCGCCGAATTAACAATAGCGTGCCGATCGTTTTTTCTTTATTTGCTAATTGGACGCACCAAGTGATTCCAGACCTTTCTCTACCTGATCTTTCCTCCGGAGTGGAAGTTTTCATCTCCCTCTGCTACCACAACCCGGTACTGCATCGAATACTTTCTGAGAGCTGGAGTGTTTTTGTTCATCCGAAGTTGTTATCCACCCATCGTAACCGCTGTTGTTGCAGCCACCGGCTCAATCCCGCCTCGGCAAAGTTAATCTATGTCGTCGAGCTCATCTAACGGGAAGTCCAGGAAACGAGTTGTTTCTATGTGTTCGGACCAGACGGAAAAGGGGGTGTGGTAGAGTGGATTTTAGTGGGCTTTTAGCTTTTTCAACTGCGTCTTGCTAATCCAAGCAATTTGTTTACGTAATTTGTTGGTGCGGCGTAATTAATGACCGACCGGCCGATTGTCTTGTAATTTGGAAGCAAAGTTTCTTTGTTCTTTCGCCAAGAGCTCACGACTTAAGGTTTGAGATTTAGTGGACACTGGAGTTCACTAAGACAGTATCCACGATAAACTTTACATAATTTCCACCGAGCCCACAATGCCGTTTTCTTTATACACTTCCAAATTAATTTTACCTTTTTATATCTTGCATGTGCATGGTATATTAACTTTGATCCGAAGTATGTAATGTATGATATAGATCCATCAAAGTTTATACCGATCGGGTCAGAATGATGTCTTGCCCTTCTGTTTGTACGCAAATTAGTCCCTTATGTTTGGAAATTTTTATACCGGGAAAATTTTTCAGAACCGACCAGATCGGACCACTATATCATGTATAGGAACGATTTTTAAGAGCGTGGAATTTGGTATACTACACAAAGATGGCGAATTACACTTCGGCGCTGAAAATTAACTCCCGCTCTTCTTCTTTATTGGCGTAGACACTGCTTAAGCGATTATAGCCAAATTGATAACATTTCGCCCATACATTTCTTCTTTTCGCAGTTTGGCGCCAATTAGAGATACCAAGTACAACCAGGTCCTTTTCTACCTGGTCTTTCCAACTTTCAAATCTGGAGTATTCTAATACATCCGGATCACTTGACCTAGCCAGCGCTGTTTCTTGATTCGCTTAACTACATATGTAGTTCTCGTACAGCTCATCGTTCCATCGGCTGCGGTATTCGCCATCCCCAACTCGCAAAGGTACATAAATCTTACGCAAAACCTTTCGCTCGAAAACTCCTAACGTCGACTCAACAGGTGTTGTCATCATCCATGCCTCCGCACCGGAAACAATGAGTAATTTGTATAGTTTGATTTTGTTTTGTCGAGAGAAGACTTTACTTTTCAATTGCCTACTCAGTCCGAAGTACCACCTGTTGGGAAGAGTGATCCTGCATTGGATTTCTGGGGCGACGTTGTTGTTGGCATTAATACTGGTTTCAAGATAGACGAAGTTATCTACGACTTCAATGTTATGACTGTCAACAGTAACGTGGGAGCCGAGTCACGAATGCGATGACTGTTTATTTGATGACAGGAGATCTTTCGTCTTGCCCTCATTCACTACCAGACCCATTCGTTTCGCTTCTTTATCAAGTCTGGAGAAAGCAGAACTCAGGGCGCGGTTTTTGAGGCCAATAATGTCAATATCGTCGGCGTACGCCTGCAGCTGTACACTCTTAGAGAAGATTGTACCTTTTCTCTTCAGCTCTGCAGCTCTTATAATTTTCTCCAGCAATAAAATATAGAAGACTATTTGGCTATAAATCGTTAAAAAAGGACATGCAATACAATAAAGTTCATGAAAGGTATAAAGACTTCGAACATGGTCGACATGGTCGAAGACAGACTTCTTTCAGAAATTGTGGCATAAAAAGTAAATTAAAATATTACAATAGTGGCTTCATTGAGTTAATTTTTACAGCGTAGTAAGCATATAATCTCAATTTCGCAATAAATGTAATACTATATTGGCGATAGAAATACTTAGTTATATACTTACATACGAAGATACATAACAACTGAGAGTCTCAAATTTCCTTACTCTCAATTTACGCTTATTTTCCTACCGCTTCAAGCCAAGATACAGTTAATAGTTATACATATACATATGTATGTATTTTTATATTTAAAATAAGTAGCCTCTTGACTAGTACCACTTTGTACGGCTGCAATTTGTTTACGTAATTAGCTACGCTCAGGCAAATCTCAGCACCACCTCAGCAGTTCATTGTTTGCCTTTTATAAATAAAAAAATAAAAAAATAAAAACATGAAAAATACAGTAATTAAATATTCAACTAACTTCAGCGCCACACCACACTATCTAAATCTCCCTTGAAATTCAGCTTTTGGGGTCAATGAAATTTAAGTGAATTTCTTATCTCTCTAACAAGATCAAGAGTTCACGAATTTTGTCATGCTTACACCTTTACGGAAATTTTCATAAATCATTTTCCGCTCTTAAAAAACAAACAGCATCACAAAAAAGCCGCTAACTTTACTTACTTAAGAATTATCTGTGCAACAACAAAGAATTCTCACCTGAAGGGATGGCGGCGGCGGGCGGTGCACAGTTCTTAATAGTAAAATGAATGAGTATGAGCTTGCATTTGAGTCATCTATTGACGTTTCTCGGTGCGGGTAGGTTTAGAAGGCGGGACAGTATGCTAAAAAAAAAGCGAGAATAAAGTGTAGTCGTCTGTACTCGTCTGTATGTATGTACTTCTAAATACGGACCAGTTAGTGACGCATTCAAAGATTAAAACTCATTTCATCTGCTCAGTGAGGTGAGCGCATGTATTATATACCACATGTATGCGCGTGTGTTGGTAGCAAAATTTTACCTTCCCACTTCATTTGCTGTTTAAATTTATTATACAGTTTATATGTACTAGAAATGTTGGCAAATACTTTATATATGCAATAATTGTTGTAAAACAAAAAAAAAAAATGCTTGAAATGGAATTATTTTCTATTATATTTGTCAGTTGGCAATGAAATATATTTTAATTGTCATTGTTTATCACATAAATTCATGTAGATTTATTTTTTCTTTGCCTCTACTGAGGAGGGCATAAAAAGTGAATTTGGCTCGTATACAGTGTTGGGGAAAATATTTAATAGATTCGCAAATTTCTACAAGTTTGTCAATTAATTTTCGAAGACAAATACATATATTTCTGTTCAATACTTCTGATAAGTAATCAATATGTAAGAAACAACGAATTTTTTGGATTATTACTTCCCTCAGTTTTTGAGATATTTCAACCTACCAAATGCACAAATCCGAGGGTATACGACTACGTTCAGACAAAGGCTAGGCGTATTAAATTTAAATTGAGTCTGGGTAACCAATAAAAGCATTACTAGGTTTGTGGAGGTTAAATTATTGTCTGAGAAGCATCTCATTTAGACCCCCAAACGGACGATCCTGTTGTGATGCCACTGAGAATTCTTATAACCATCACCTGCTTGTCAATCCAATGCTTGTAGTTTGAATATCTGATTCATGGCCGTATCTTTGCACCCTCTATTACGCTCCAGTCTCGAAAAGGTTGCCGTTCATAGAGACTTCAACCTACTCCTCCAAAACGCAGGTCGTTCTCAAGGGAGGGCTTAATTTCATACAACTTCTGCAGGGTGCATACCTCGCAACTCTAAGTACGTCCACTGTACTAGTGGGCTGGGATAGTTGATGAGAGAAGCAAGACGCATGGAACGACAAGGGTAATGCTTCGAAATTCTATGAATAGATACGACGGCTTACTGAAGGTTTCAAGACCGGAGCAGACTCTTGTAGGACACAGAGAGGTGAGCTGGTGACTGATGCCTGGACTGAAAATATGGAGAAAACACTTCTCCAGCCTGCTGAATTGCAGTGGAAGTGCAAGACCCAGAGATGGTGAAACTGAAACCTAAATCGAAGACGATGGAAAAGACGTTCCAATACGCGACTATAACGAGGTTTGAATAGCAAAAAAAAAAATTAACTTTCCTTCGATTTGGTGGGGGGAAAATGTCGAGTCCCTCGTGAAAAAAAAAATAAAATAAAATAAAAATAAATAAATAAAATAAAAATTAACAGATAAAATGAAAAAATATATAAAATAAAAAAATTAATAAAATAAATACATTAAAAATAAATAAAATATAAATAAAAAATTAAAAATAAGTAACATAAAAGTAAATAAATAATATAAAATAAAAATAAATAAATAAAATACAAATGAAAAAATAAATAAAATTAAAATATAAAAATAAGTAAAATAAAATCAATAAAATAAAATAAATAAAACTAAATAAATTAAAACTAAATAAATAAAATACAAATAAAAAAATAAAAAATAAGTAACAAAAAAGTAAATAAATAATATAAAATAAACAAAGAAATTAAAAACTAATAAATAAAATATGAAAAAATAAATAAAATTAAAATATAAAAAATAAGTAAAATAAAATAAAAAAATTAAGAAAAAGTAAATAAATGAAGTAAAAATATATAAATATACAATAATAAAAAAACAAAAATAAAAAAAAATAAACTAAAAGTAAATAAATAATTTAAATAAATAAATAAAATAAAAATTAATAAATAAAAATGAAAAAAATAATAAAATAAGTAAAATAAAATAAAATAAATAAAGTAAAAATAAATAAATAATATAAAATAAATAAATATAATAAAAATTAATAAATAAAATAGAAGTGAAAAAATAAACAAAATAAAAATAGGTAAAATGAAATAAAATAAAATAATAAATTAAAAATAAATAAATAAAATACAAAAAAAAAAATTAAATAAAATAAAAAATAAGTAAAATAAATTAAAATAAATGAAGTAAAACTAAATAAATAAAGTAAAAATATTCAAATATGATAAAAAAAAAACAAAAATAAAAAAATAAATAAAATAAAAGTAAATAGGTAAATAATATAAAATAAATAAATAAAATAAAAATTATTAAATAAAATAAAAATGAAAAAATAATAAAATAAAAATAAGTAAAATAAAATAAAATAAATAAAGTAAAATTAAATAAATAATATAAAATAAATAAATATAATAAAAATTAATAAATAAAATAGAAGTGAAAAAATAAATAAAATCAAAAATAAGTAAAATGAAATATAATAAATAAAGTAAAAACAATTATAATAAAACAAATAAAGTAAAAATAAATAAATAAAATAAAAGTAAATAAATAATATAAAAATAAAATTAAAATGTAAAAATTACGGGGTTTGCTATATTATTCGTTAGTAGTGTAGAGGCATACTCCTCAGTAAAAAATAAAATATATGCACATGTTTGTTTGTTTGTATATTTGTAGTTAAATTTTAATCGTGTGAACATCACATTTTATAGTTCATTGTTCGTTAAGAAATAACCAGCTGCTGTCTTGTTTCTTTCTTACATATATGTAAATACATACATACATATGTACTTGAACATCAACAAAAATACAGCTGAGGTCAAAGTGGATGATGTTACAAATGCAAACAAGTGGTAGATACATACATACATACGTATGTATATAAGTAAATACCTTTGAGATCTAGTAGAAACAACAGGTGAATAGGCGTGTGCTGAGAAATTGAATTATAGGAAAATATGTATATATATACATACATATATGTATGTATGCTTGGCGTAGGAAAATAAAAATGCCTAAATTACACGTGTTGTAGTTACTATTCTTCCTTGGTATTAAATTATTATTTTTTTTTTAAAAGGGAGAGAAAATTTTAATGAGACGTTGGATACACAAACATACATACATTCATACATACTTCTTAATATAGTCAAAAGTTAGCAAATAACACTTGCGTATCAAACACAAAAAAAAAAAAAAAAAAAAAAAGGAAATGTCCTTTTCATTTACTTCCGAATTTCACATCAAATTCAGTCTATTTTCCTTCGAATTTTCACCCGACGACTAAATTCGAATTTAATCACTTTTATAATGGAGAGACTGATATTTTCTTTTATTTGAATGTTTTGAGAGATATTACTTTTGGGGTTACATTTTTAGACAATTTAAAGGTTAATATTTTATAGTGTATATATAGATATGTATGTATATTGGCTAGCTGTTAGAGGACTAAAGGATTTCAAACAAAGAAAAACTTTAATTTTTTAATTATTTCGATGCTCGAGACTTTGTAAATATGTAATATCTATTATATATGTATATCATTAATTTCAAGAATCATTTATTTACAAATTTTGTCATCATTATCTACGAATTATAAAATGCTATCTGTTAGCTAATCTTATACGGAAACAGTTTGAGATAAGTATTTACGAGTGTGATTATTAATGGATTTCATTTTATATCAGAACAAACCGTTTTGATACTCATAATATACATACATACATAAAAATGCGCAGACACGCATCATTATTTATGAGGCTTTAATTTTATTAGGCTTAAGTATTTTATTGTTTATGAATATGCGTGATTTACGTGACATTTTATTTAATAATAAAAAGTTTTATTTTTTATTGCTAAGAATCGCTGACGCTGAGTTGTCAACACTTTAAGACAGGTTGCCGTAATATTGGACCTGGTTTATATACGAGTAAAGGGTTTTCCAATAAGAGCTGTTATTTTGAATAGCCTGCGATTCCGGTAGAAGTCACTTTTGAAGCTGTAATTTTTTGACATTTAGCAAAAATGTGTTGAAGAAAACCCAGGTTTGTCCATTCTTCATCGTTCTTTGGAATTGGGCATTCCACATACGTCACAACACCTTATTTTGCTTAAAGACTTGGGTCTAGAAGGCTTATAAAGTTCAGTTAACACAAGAACTCAGGACAGCCCAGCATCAACAACCTTGTCTCTTTGCTGATTAGGTACTTAAAATGCATGAAAACGATGCGGAATTTCTTCGAAAACTCATCTTGACTGATGAGACCCGTTTCCACCTCAATGGCTATATCAATGAGCATAAATGTCCCACCTGGAGCTCGGAAAACCCAAAATTTATTGTTGAAAAGTCTCTCCATCCTCAACATGTAACTATTTGGTGCGGGTTATGGTCATGGGAACTTACTTTTTCCAAAAATGAACCTGGAGCAACAGTTACGATGGATGGATTGCGCTATCGAAAGAAGATTAATGATTTTTTATGGCCGTACATTGGACGTACTTGTTCTGTAGAACGTTTACTTTCAATAAGACGGAGCTACGTGCCACACTAGCAATGAATCCAACGATATTTCAAGGGAAAAGTTTCCGGAACGTGTTATCTCTCGAAGAGGTGATCGCAAACGGCCACTGAGCTCTTGTGATTTAACACTTTGCGACTTTTTCCTTTGGGGTGAAAAAGTCGATTCAAGGCCTTAAAGATGGAATTCACGAAGCTATTGAGGGCACCCAGCAGTCACATTGCCGTAGCTGTGGCACACATGGGCTGATATTGTTTTTCATTATTAATATCAGATCGTCCGCTCTACAATGAGATAAACATCAGTTCATTTATCTCCAAAAATAACATCAAAATAACACCTCTTATTGGAAAACCCCGTAGTAAAATAGCAAAAGGCAGTAGGTACCTATGTATGCACCACAATCCAAATCCTTACAGTTTAAATACATACATATGCGTTGAATTTTAATATTTATTTTTGCTGCCTATGTATGGATATGTAGGTATATGTATACATACATACACACCGACGTCTACTGTCGTTTACAATATGAACATGCATATTTTTATGATGTCTGCTGTACTACAAATAAGCACGCAAGCGCAGCTCCGCAAAACAAAAGGCAAAAAAAAAATTAAACGGCTGCGAGTCAGATACATTTTCACCACACACACCTTTTTCACACAAGTATAAAATGTATATATATTCCACCACAAATACACTACTGCAAGCGGTGAGATACTTTTCGTACATACATATGTACATGTGTGTTCATGCTATGCGTATATATGTACAACATATATAATAACGCTGCATTTACTTTCAACATAATTATCGCACATCGACCGGCAACAACAACTAACCAACAAATAATTATTGCAACAAAATATTTTGCTATTACAGCCGGCGAGACGATGTTAATTTTATTTAGCATTCTACAAATTGTTTTTATATTATATTAGAAAAACCCAAAGTAGGTGCACAACTTAAAACACTTTCTAAGAATTAGTTTGTGTAAGGGAAATTAAAATAAACAATGAGTTTGGCTGGCGAAATCTGAGTAGATAGTAATAGTCATATGATGTAGCAACAACAACAACAACAACAACGTAGACTTCAGCTGTGGTTTAGCTAAGCATTTCAATACTAGGTACTGTAATAAATAATTGTGCCAACATGTTTATATAGATATAATTAAATTTATTTAAAGATGAAAGTAATTGGAAATACACACCCAATAGCAACAATTTCACCTCTGCTGCCGCTCGCTCTGCATCCCTTTGCAGCACTCGATCGATGTTTTTCGAATGTTCCACCGCCTCCTTATCGCGCGATGTACTCACTGCACAACCCATTTTGTTATATTTTCTATTTTTTTTGTTAGCTAGTTAGCGGCACTTCAACACAACAATTCGCACACTTCACCTACAGCTGGCAGATATGTACGTGTATGTAGCGAACGCAATAAAAAAACCACTGAGACCACCAATAAATGATTTATGATTTATATTTGACTTGTGTTACTCCAAAATCGCCAAGCCTTCACAAAACAGAATTACCGATTGCAATTTTGCAATTAGGCCTTCGCGTGTAAACTTGTCGATTTAAATTTTTTTTTTTACCAATTTTATTTTATTTTTTCACCAACCGCTCTTTCACGGACGCACGCGATTTTTTCCTTTTCTCTATCGCGTCTGCGCGAAATCCACTTTCCTTGCTACTTTCAGCAAAAAATAGATCACCTTTTTATTGATGTTCACTATTAAACTCTTTAGGTTTTCACTTTTCTATAAAATTATTGCACTTTTTACACTATTTTTATTGCATATATATGTATAACAAAAATTGTTTAATTTGCAAATGCAGTAGCACAATTTATGATTCACCAATTTGTAATACCTTTTTTGCTTCTTCTTTTCGCATGAAACAATCATCCGCGCATTCGACACAACTTTACCACTTGCAGAAGCGTTTGTGTTGAACTGTTGATCGATGCAGTGTTGGTAACACATTGGGGGTGAAAAATTAGCCGTGTGGTGAACTTCAGAGAAATAGGTATTTGTTTACGCTCATGAACTTAAATGGTTGCTTACTACTTTTGACCTTTAAATAAATAAATAGCAACAGTTAAACTAAATTTTTTAGATAAAATATATTAATAAAGTAAAATCAGTTTGTACTACATAAAAAGATTTGTCTTCAAAAAAATTGTGGTCTACCAACCCTTTTGATCAGTCAAAAGGTGTAGGCATCACTGTTGAAGAGTTTGACAATAGTATTCACCACATTGTAGTGTGGCAACCTCAAACAAAAATGCAGTGTATTTAAAATTGTTTTTGCTCGTTTATAAAATTTGTTAAATACAATATAATTTAAACAATAAAGTGTGCATTGAATTTATTTTCAAACAACATTATAAGCTTGCTCCGTTACGGTATACGTAATTTCTGAAAAATATGAAAAATATTTATTCCGCTAGTGGAGTATCGAATGGTTCTTGTTTCTGCTAAACTGCCGTTAACTAAGTAAAAGTGGTTGTGGAATATGCTGACATCATTAAGCTGGCTGTATTTACATATATGTGCAACGTTCACTAAACTAGTAATTGTGGAGAAAAAAATTAAAAATAATATTTCAACGTTTCATTGAATTAATAAGTAACGGATTGGTAACGAAAAACTATTTTAAAAAATTGCTTCAAAATTGTTGTACCAAACGATAGATACATAAATATTTTTTAATGATTTTGACTTTATTGAAATACTATGGAATCCAACAATTTTCCAACATATTTCCTATGGTGTTACCTCGCATGGCTGCATTGGCGATTTCGATTTCATATTTCAAGTCGTGAATCGTATCTGGACTGTTACACATCAATCACTTCTTCTTGTTGCTATTCCAAATTTTCCAAAGCTGGATGTAAGTATTTCGTTGCTACCTTCTAGCTTACCCCTCCAGCCTAAAAAAAGCAAAACACCGTTCTTGAGGTTTATCAATATTGTCGGCACTCGCCAACAGTTGTACGCACTTATTTTGTTGTTGTAGCGGTTCGCTAACCACACTTAGGAACAGGCTTATTAATCTAAACCACCGAGGTCATCTAACGGGAGGTCCAGGAAACGTGCTGTTTGGATGGTATCGGACCAGGGGGAGAGGGGGGTTAGATGCGCCGGTTTCAGGGGGCATGCAGAGAGGTGGTTATTGTCGTGCGGAGACTCTCTGCATGCAGGACATAGGTACGCTGGGTATGTGGGAATCGAGTCTGGATAAGTAGGTGTTTAACCTACTACAGTATCCAGAACTAAGCTGCGCCAGCCTCTCATTTCACTGTGAAAAAAACTAGTTTGAATGCATCATGTGGTTGCAACTTTTCATAACCAAACCATCTTTGTGTTTGTTGACGGGCTTTTGTTCTGCAGTACCAAGAGGTGAGTGCGTAGCTCGGTTGTGCCAAGGTAGTAGAATTCAAGACCTCGCTCAAAAAAAGAGCAATACACGTGGAGAGCTTGGCATTCCCTATAAAAGGCAATACGGCAACCATCTTTCTAAAATAAAAAGTAAAAAAAAAAAAACAAAAGAGAAATGAACATAATTTTTGGCTCTCAACTCGTTGACTATCTAATGTATTAAAAATTCTACTAATTTCGACAGGAAAACAGCAAAGTGAGTGATTTCATGTCGTCAGTAGATCTATCAACAAATTTGAGATTCGTCTTCTTCTATTTCAATTTGGTTACCAATTCACTTTGAACATTTTGATGTGGGTTCTGAACGTGTGATTAGGACCCAGTAGGAATTATTTTCTTTCATGCTAATCGAGGTAGAGCCAAATCAAGAAATAGTTTAAAAAACAAAAAACATAGAATAATGTAATTAGGGAGACGCAAAAACTCCTAGAGATCTAACTACGCTATAGCAGTTGCCTAATGCAGTGTGCTATCAGATCCTGGTCAGACCAACACTCAAAATTATGGAATAGTCTTTTTCAAATTTCATCCGCCCTTTTGTAGGGAACACCAGTCACTCCGAGTCCAGTTCAGAAGAAAGCTCCTCGCACAAATCCACCAGTCGTTCAGAGGCCCTGTTTTTAGAAGTGTGGCTTAATGAGGTAATAATCCGCCCAGCAGAATCGGTATTTCGATCAACCATAGTTCGGCGCCGCGGTAGCCGAGTGGTTGGCATTGCGTACTGCCATTCGGAAGGCTCCTGGTGTCGTACTAACATCCAAAAAAAAGTCATAGAAATTAATTTAAATAAAAAATTAAGTTAAATGTTCTAATTGCGTTCGCCCCTCGGCAAGAAATGTTAACCCCTCCGAGCGTATTTCTGACAAGAAATACAAGCTCCTCATAAAGCAACCATCAGCCGTTCGGAGGCGGCTTAGTATAAACTGTAGGTCCCTTCATTTGTTGGAAAAGCATCAAGGCGCAAACCATAAATGGAGGAGGAGTTCGGCGGTTAAAAAGCGCCAATTTTATATGTATATATAGATCGGGTTCACACCACTTTTAATCTAGTGGACGCCGTACAGTGTTCATTCGCCACGAGCGCAACAATTGGCGCTGTACCCATTCACTTTATGGAAGATTTTGACGAATGATCTTGGTTTTTGGGCTTACAAAATCCAACTCGTGAACGGTGAATGGGCCTAAAACGATCCCGATCTCACAAAAATTTTTTTTCAGCGATTAAGCCCACTTTTGGTTGAATGGGTATGTTAATAAACAAAATTGGCGCATGTGGAGTGATGACAAGCCATAAGCCATTGTTGAGACGCCGATCCAACCTCAAAAAGTCACTGCTTTGTATGTTCTATGGACTAGACTTCTTCAAAAATGAAGCCACTCACTTTATTGAAAAAAACCTTTGGTGAGCGCAGTCGTGGGTCTGTAACGTAGCCTCAAAGATCGTGCGATTTAACAGCGCTGGACTATTTTTTGTGAGGTTATGTGAAGTCGCTTGTCTACGCAGATAAGCCCGAGATGATTGACGCCTTGGAAGAGAATATTCGTTGCATTATTGCTAAACTACGACTCGAATTGCTGCCAAAAGTAGTTGAAAATTGAGCCTCTCAGCGGTCACTTGCCGGAAATAATTTTTAAAACATAATGGCAAACCATAATATATATAATAACATCGAATTAATTTCTTCTTGAAAACCATATGCCTAAAAAGCACCCTTTACTTAATATACTAATTTCCCTGAGGTTCTGAACTTTTTTCCCTACAAGGTTTCAAAAAGTGATTTTACAATGTGAATTCACTGAAGATCGTCGTTCTGCTCTGAAGCGAACCTGCGCCCTAATGATAAACATCCGCTGGAAGTATCGCACTTACTTTATAGATATTGAAGCATATTCATGCTATTTTTAAAACTTTTGAACTTTTTTCAGCGTGAACTCACGGCACAACATACATACATATGTTTATGAATAGTGTAAACTACCGTTAACAAGATACTAAGTTTACAACATACTTACCGAATAAACGAATCGAACGAAATGCCACCCAATTCAATACAATATATAGGTATACATATATATAATACAAATATACATATATATATACGTATGTATGAACATAAAAAGTTCAAATTATCTGTTTATTATTTTGTGATTTTTTAATCAAAAGAAAACCTGGCGATCTTCCTCCAACCCAACGATGGGATCGTGAATTGTTTTTCGATATGTCTCGAGGAAAAATAAACAAAAAAGAGTCAGGCAACAGCCAACAAGCCGACATAAACAAATTCGTAAATTCTCATGTGTACATACACGTATGTATGTATGTACTCGTACGTACGTACGCACACAAAATGTGATCGACATTATTGATCGTCACTATGCCGGATGGTCGGCCGGCCGGCCGGCAACGCCGTGTGTTTACCATGGCCAATGCTCGACTTTGAATTGTGTCTTTTGTTGCTGGACTCTGAAAGGGGTTGGCGCTGCATGAAGGCGCGTTGCATATGATGCAGGAAATAATTTCCCAGGCATGTCGTGTGTTGCATTCCAATATTGCAACAACACAAACATGTTGTTTGCCACTCGCTGATGGCTAATAATATATATGTATATGCATATCTACGTACGTAAGTATGTATGTATGAATGAAATTTTTGTGATGCCAAAGTTAATATTATGAATTACAAATTACATATGTATATAAAGGGTGTTTTTTTTAGACATGTGGTTTTTAAGATTTAATTTAAATAAATAATAAAAGACTTTTGTCATTGTGTTTCAGAAATGATTTCGGGTAAGTGACCGCCGAAACTGGCCCGAATAATTTAAAGCCGAGAAACCCAATTTTCGTCCACTTTTTGCAGCAATTGCGCCCGTATATCAGCGATAATCCGCCAAATATTCTCTTCCAAGACGTCAATCGTCTCCGGGCTTATCTGCGTAGACAAACGACTACACATAACCTCACAAAAAATAGGCCAGCGGTGTTAAATCGCAATCCTTGAGGCCACGTTACAGGTCCTCAACGCGAGATAATGCGCTCACTAAAGGTTTCCTCTAATAAATTGATTGTTTCGTTGGCTGTAAGGCATGTAGCGCCGTCTTGTTGGTAACAAAGGTCGTCCACATCAACATCCTCCAATTTAGGCACTAAAAAGACATTAATCATGGCTCTGCAACGTTCCCCACTGACTATAACATTATGACCGACCTAATTTTTGAAAAAATATGAACCAATGATGATTCCCTCTGTCCGTAGAACACACCAAACTGTGACTTTTTTTTGGAACGGAACGGCGTCTCAACAATTGTTAGTGGATTCTCGTCATTCCAAATGCGACAATTTCTCTTATTAGTGTTCAAGCAAAAGTGAGCTGCATCGCTGAATAAAGTTGTCTTGTGAAAATTGTGTTCGTTGGCGATCGCGTTCTGATCCCATTCACCGAATATGCGACTCGCTTGAGGGTCATTCGGCTTCTATTCTTGCACGACTTGCAATTGGTAAGCCCACAAGCCAAGATACTCCGGCTCCAGTTGCTGCGCGCGATGGTGGATGAACTGGGTCTTATTCGATACTCTGCTCCGCAACAGCAATAATATTCTCGGTGCGCACTGTACGACGTCTCTGAGGATGCTCATTATCCAGATCTAGAGTAAAGGTGGGGCGTAAACGGGCCATGGTTGCTCGTATTACCGAGACTCTACTCGGCGATTATGTTCACCGTATATTGGACGTAGTACGCGTTGCAACGCGCGTACCGAACCAAGATTTTTGAAATAAATTTGCATTTGATACTTGCAAAGGTTGTTTCAGAGTAAGTTTGTTCATTATAAAATGGTAAATCAAACTGAGTATAAATCAGGCTGTCAAAAAAATCCACTCCGAAAAAGTACACCCTCTACACGTGTATGTATGTTTGAACTGTGCATGTCTTTGTGTGGCTATAAATTTGACATGTTTGCTTATGAAATGAAACACTCTGCTTAGGGTCCTCCCAATCTTCACTAGAGTACATCACATATATGTATATATGTACATCGTATATATTTCCTCTCTGTTGTTGGGGTCGTCGTTATCTTTGTGGCCACCAAATGGTCACAGCGGTTAAAAGTGTATTATTTTTTCGTTTGCGTTTTTATTTATTATTTTTGCTTGAATTTTTGTGATATTAATGTTTCCTTGCCGATTGAATTCTGAAATTTTTAATTTACGAAGCAAAGAAGTCTTGCCAATGATGCCGTTGACTCTCCGCGTTTGATATATTTTTCGTATGCAAAGAATGAATATTTCTAGCGAGTAGTCTCAAGTGATCTGTAGAGCTAAGAAGAAAGGGATATAAGATCTGGCTAACGTTTAACAGCACCATCTCAAAGAGTGGGGCAGGTAGTGAGTGTTGAAGAAAAATTGGCTATTTTGTTTCAGACTAACCCTTTCATAGTTCACGTTATTAGAAATGGTAAGGTTAATCCAGTCTCTCAGTGGCTCTTATGATGAATCATAATCAAGGGAAGCAAATTAAGACAACTCTCCTACCATGAACGGATTCATTGAAATCCTAACATTATCTTTCGGGAGAGAAGATCTCGAGCTGCTTCGAGAGATGCGCGTAATATATATATATTTGGCGCTTTGTAACCTATAAAGCGATTTTCGGCCGAGTTCCTCCTCCAATTTGTGGGTTTTGCGTCTTGATGTTTTTCTAACAAATGGAGGGACCTACAGTTTATACTAAGCCGCCTCCGAACGGCTGAAGGTTTTTTTACGAGGGGCCTTTATTTCATGTCCGAAATACACTCGGATGGTTGGACATTCCTTGCCGAGGCGCGACCGCAATTAGAAAATTTAACTTAATTTTTTATTTAAATCAATTTTCTATAACTTTTGGATGTTGGTGGCACCGGGATTTGAAGCCGAGCCTTCCGAATGTCAGTACGCAATGCTGAGCACTCTGCTACAGCGATTTTTGGCCTTTGGAGTTTTCGAGGCAGTCAACTTTTGTGGAAGATTTTTTGCCTTTAGCATTTTGAAGACGTCGCACACCGCCGACGACGAGCTTAGAAAAATTGATATGATTCAGCGATGAGCGGTGGTCGTTGATGGAAGGAATAGAAAAGAAAGATTCACACTCCTTTTGAAAAGTCTGGTGGAGAGGGACTTAGCTTAATTTAGTGTCTCCAAAGGGCGCCGAATTGGGAAAGTAAGGTTAGGCTCAACTGGATCAATGGTGGTTGGTACTATGTAGTATCAGATGGAGGTACAGTTAAACTCGAGGTCATACCTAGAACTTTGTAGGAAGTTGTAGCTAGCTCAGCGACTCTTATGATCGCAAAGACCGCCGCCCGAAAATATACTGCAATAATCCGAAAGCTTCAAGGGTCACATAAGATCTAGCTCATGGAAATAGATTCCGATGCCCACTCCATCAGCCATATTTGAATGTGGCTTTAAATCTTCTTTCACATATAAGACGTAGAGGTTTTTCCATTGTCAAATATGGGCTTGACCGCCGAACTGCCAAAAGATGAAAATGATTGGTACGCTATAATTGACCCGGCAGTATGCTCCAATTGTCAGACATGCACTCATCCAAACATATTTTACATTAACCGATGCGTGTACCTAATTAATTTTTCGCCACCATATCTGAGCTGATTGAAAGATAGACCATTGGCTAACGTCACTTTATTGTTCTTCAGACGGTTCGAACCTCGTCAATGTTGGACAATGGAACGTCTTTTCCATCCTCATTAATTCAGAATTCAAGCTCGCTACCTCCGCGTGTTGCACTTTCATTGCCATTCAGCAGGCTGAAGAAGTCTTCACTGATCACTGGCTGATCTCTGTGGGTACTTTATGGCCATGCTCCCGTCTTCTGTAAGTCACAGCATTTTTTTTTTAAATGAAATTTTCGAACATTACCCATGCTGACCGTCTCCTCAAGCTCTTCATAATCACGTATTACGGCGTCTTACTTTTTCTACCTGAGTCTAGCTTCCTTCTTCAACGACGGCTATCGGTATCTCTCCCGCACAGCAGTCTTTTTGTTCACTTCTGTACTACGGTGGCCCTCATCATACCAGTTCGTCTTTCGACTTTGTAGAAAACCAAAATTTTTTTTGTTGGCTCTACATATATATGTATATACGTGGGAAGCTGAAAATTCCGTCCCACTGTTTCCTCATACCCAGTTGTTTTTGTTTACTCTCAATAAGTATGAGTGAAAATCGAGAAAAATGCTTAGGGTGTACAGGGTGTAGTTTTATAATTGAGTATGCAAATATAGTTACGCCCTCGCCGCGAATTTGAGCAACCGGTGTAGAACCTTTTGTAAGGGCTTATAGGGAGGGAGCTCTTTCGTCATTCTCAGTTTAAAAACTCACTAAACTCTTATTGCAGCGTCTGTTCCGAAGCGAGCTCGATTCGCTCTTGGAGCTGACAATTCGGTCTAGGTATAATTAAGTTTGCCCAAATCTTTTCGCGTAACGAGGTTGCCTCGCCCCTTCAAAAACCAGTCCAATGAAGGCAAATGGCATCGGACGAAATACTCAGTGAGCTTTGACTGCACTTTTTTTTCTCTGTCGACAGCTCTCACCAGCTTTAGCAATGTGAACTCTGTCCAGTTGCTAAACAAACATTTTTCTTTTAAGATTTTTTATTTCATCATCATCAAAGCTGTTAAAAATTTTTGTTCTTCGATTTTTCTACCAAAAATATCACTTTCATTTTTCGTTTAGTTGAAATACATACATAGTACGTACATACATACCAGTATATGCACACAGCTCACCTCATTCAAGGCTGCTAATGCCAATATTTCTTTCTTCGTTTTTTTTTGTTTGTTTCTTACCACAAAATTTCCTCCAACCACATCAAGTAAACAATGAAAGATCACCCCAATTTCGGAGCTATCATCGACATCGTACGTCACATGATGATATCGCTAGTCGACGGCAGTCGAGTAGGAGCAGACAATCGCACGGACGGACGGACGGATGGACGCATGGATGAATGGTTGGACGGACAGACAGACATGATTTACACATGTTTACAGCACAATCAAAAAGCGACGGCAAACTACAAACTCAAACATACATACCATATATGTGTATGTATGTACATACGCATGCAGCAATTGACGTAACAATAATAGCAACAACTCAATGCAACAATTCATCAAATCGTAAGCAACAGAGGCGGAATAAAATTTGTTCGCAATGATTTTTATAGTTGCATGCATAGACATACAATATATACAAACATACTGACATACAGCGGTGCATATGTATTTACTATATGTATATGTATTTATGTATGTGCTTCCGAGCGCTCGACTCGGCATTCAATTGCCTGCTTTGGCTGAGTAAAATGTGGTCTCTGCGGTTTTGTGGGAGAGCAAGCTTAAAGCGTCAGCAGCAGCAGCAACAACAGCGTCAACGTACGTACGTCGACGTTGGCCGACCACTGCATTGTTAAGCAGCATAAACAGCTACGCAACAAGAGTTGAAAAGCTGAGACGTCTCATTGGGTGGTCCGCTCCTTACGCGAGCATATCAGCGTGTGCTCATATATACTATATGAGTGTGTATGTATGCATGCATGTGTGTGCTTGCCGTCTAGCGCGGTGGCATAAGATATTAAATTAAATTTAATATCATCCTTCAATTGCGGTCGCAGCGCTTTTTCAAATGAGTACGAGCCAGTTACCGCTGATACGAGTATTGTTGTTGGATGGATTACCGTTGATGATCTTTAGCTGACAGCAGCATAAAATTTAAATGCCTAACCAACAAGTTAAATGCCACTAAATGCAAACACACACATACACATACATATGTATATACACATGCAGATAAATTACATACAGACTTTATGCTTTGGTTTTCTCCTTACTCCTGGTGCTCGGTGCGTGGAGCGGTGGCTGATGCCAACAAAACTGACTGACTGACAGCGACGGCGAACTTCAATTGAACCACTCTCAGCTGGGAAATAGGCAAACCAGAAACCAATATGGGAATGAAAAATTAGTAGTGAAGAGAAACAACAACAACAACAACAACAACAACAACAATAACAACAACAAAAGCTGCAAACAACAACTAAAGAAAACAGTTCAAGATTAAGGCAATTGAAATCGAGTGTCTTTTGACTTATCGAATTGCATTTTCTTCGCTCAAAACACTAACAAAAAGTAGAATTAAAGAAGAAGAAAAAAAAAAAGAAAACGAAAATGCTTTGCGATAGATAGCCTGACGGATGGATGGACGGTGGATAGATGGATGGATGGATGGATTTACTTTGAGCGACGCGTGATTTTCGTCACTTCGGAAATATGAATGCGTAACAACATACATACATACATACGAGTATGTATGTATATAAGTGAAATATATCTACTAAATAGTGAAATTACATATGTATGTATATAAGTACACACAAATATGTATATGTATGTATGGTATGTATGATTTTAAGCGCCACAAACATCCAAAAATTATGGAAAATTAATTTAGATAAAAAATTAAGTTAAATTTTCTAATTGCGGTCGCCCCTCGGCAGGGAAAGTCCAGCCCTCCGAGTGTATTTCGGACATGAAATAAAGGCTCCTCATGAAACAACCATCAGCCGCTCGGAGGCAGCTTAGTATAAACTGTAGGTCCCTCCATTTGTTGGAAAAACATCAAGACGCGAAACCACAAATTGGAGGAGGAAAATCGCTTCAGCGGTTACAAAGCGCCAATTATATATTATATATATATATATGATATTACGAAGTTTTTTCTATTCCAAAAGTGATGTTCATCTGACCTAAACTCGAACCCGTGACATGCTGTTAAATTAGATTGGGTTATACTGGCTGGCTATCACGCCATACATGGGCCTGCTGTTTCTTTGTGCAATGCCAGAAGGAGGTTCAGTTTAGTTGGAGCTGAAGTCTTTTTTTGAAGTTAAAGAAATCCTTGATATTTTTTTGACACTTCATCGAATCTTATCCATGTCACCATGAGAACCCATCACTCGCTGCGTACAGATATAGGAAAATTACTAAATGGATGGCCTTTTATCGCCAAGAACTGATGAAGCAATGGCATCTATCACAGCTTCTGTTTCTGTCGGTGAGCTTGACTCATCGCCGAAAATTGATGTACATTGTGGACTTTGTCACTAAAGTCGCTTTTGAGGTCTCATGCCTTCATCTATCTATTCCATAAGGTAAGAAAGTACCCAAATGGTGGAGTAACGAAAACTCTGAGCTAAGAAAAAGCCATCCAGAAATCAGATGATGGACTACATCTTGGGATAAAAGGCTGGAAATCCTTATGGACACCCATTTACCAGGATGTTCTACAGACTACGACCAATTCCTACGTAGGGGAAGTGAAAGCATGTCTGATATCAGAAAACATTGTATATCGCAGAAAGGTGAAAGAGGCGATAAAGTCATTCCAACCCTTTAAATCTCCAGGGCTAGCTGGTATCTTTCACGCTGAACTACAGAGGGCTAAGGAATGATCTACCACTCTAATGATTTTGTGCCGCATCTGTAGGGGCGAAGTAGAGGAAAAGTCATGAGGTATTTTATCGTCTCACTCATGCTTTGGGCAAAAAATATGCGTATTTTCCTTCGGTGTTCTTGCACATAATCTTTTCGATCTCGCTTTCTCATCCATTTTTTGATCTCACCGTTTAAAAGTTACTCTGGTTGAAGTTCCGCTGGTGGGTGGTCATTATATTCGCTCAATGGCTTCCTGTAAGTTGGTTTGTTGACAGCGGTTCACCACACCAGAGCACCGCAAAGCAAGATTGGTTTGACTACCACTGTGTAACACCAATGCCTGGCGATAGCCTGCATGGAGACCCAAGCATCCTTTTGCCTTTTTACCCTCTCTTCCTCATTGAGTTTTTACATTGGTTTCCTGTCAAAAATTATTCCGGTGGATCCAGAAGGTCCCAGACTTTTGGTTTGATTTAAAATTGTAGCTCGATCGAGCGGCGATCGTGCACCCCCCGAGGAGTTGCTTTACCTGCTAATCCGAGCAGTGTGACTTAGTTCTATTCCAGTAGAGTTTTTATCCATGATAATATGGCGAGCTCTATCCAGGCTGCTGCCAGACTATTAACCATTGCTTCATCGCAGATACTGTTGAATGCTCCACCCATATGGAAGTCTTAGAAAGACTTCTAGGGCGTATTCTTTGTGTTCAAGAGCTCTCTATATATCTAGGGTTAATGAGTGAAGTGCAGTCTATGGATTAAGTTAGCGTTATTGATCTGTCCGTCTAACGAACTAACCCAAAGATCGTGTTTGAGAAGTATTTCGAAGATTACAAGAGGAGCTGTGACAATTGCATCTCTAATGGTAACTATTTTGACGGCGATAAAATCAATATAAGCGATCTGATTATTGGCAGTTGATGTACATACTCGTACATTGGCTGTGCGAACCAATCTGTTACAATACTCAAAGGTCACAAATCCTTTCTTCTTTTATGTTCGACCTAATATTTACATTATCGGTTTCTCAGCATCGTAGATCTATAGCTCGTAGCTCAAGGCCAATATTTCCAGCTCGAGTACTGTACATATATTCCATCGTCATCATCATGTGTGCTATCTCCAGGCGTCCTATATGACCTCGCTAGAGAAGTGTTCCATGTTTAAAGCTCACAAAGTGGGTTAGTTGATCGCCGCTTTGCTTTTTAAAAGATTAGGCAACATTCCAACTTCCGAAGCTCTTCATAGTTATGCCTATTCGAACTTTCTCCGACAAATGTGTTTCCCTGAAGCTAGTTTCGGCCGAGTTCCTCCTCCAATTTCTGGTTTTGCGTCTTGAATAGAGGGACCTACAGTTTATACTAAGCCGCCTCCGAACGGCTGGTGGTTTTTTACGAGGAGCCTTTATTTCATGTCCGAAATACACTCGGAGGGGTGGACATTCCATGCCGAGGCGCGACCGCAATTAGAAAATTTAACTTGATTTTTTATATAAATTAATTTTCCGGGATTTGAAACCGAGCCTTCCGAATGTCAGTACGCAATGCTAACCACTCGGCTAGTGCGCCCGCCATCGTGCGAGTACCTATTATAAAATATGTGACCGATCGAGTCGGTGCGTTATAGGCTTTTGTTTTTCCTTAGACTGCAGAGATTTTTGGACGAGCTTGCCTTCCCTAGCCCATTCTTCTGCACCAGTTCACTGGGATGTCAATGTTGCCGGTGGAGTCAAAGGCGGAAAACTTGACAGATCGGTAATGAGGTCATAGAGCCTCGTCTATGAAGATTTAATTCCCTCAGTTAATTGACCTGTTTACCAGCGTAAATATTTTATAACCTTTTGCAAGGTTAATTGCATTGCTTCCGAAGCTTTCATCCGGCGTAAATAAACAGTATTTACCAATTGTGTAGAGTGTGCAAAGTATATACATACATACATACATACATTCATATGATTATATTTGTGTACATGCATATATATATTCAATATAGATATATTATACATAGGTACATACATATACAACAACTAAATTGAAATCATCTCTGTTGTCTAGTAATCGCTTGTTAATCTGTGGCATCTCATTCGCAGATACTTAAAATGCTCAACGCAACATAACCTCATTATGGTATTGCTGAAAATTTGAACATTTGCCGAAATAACAATGTTTCGTCATTGTCGTTTCATCTGAAAAACAGGCAGCAGTGAATGGATGAAAACAAAAACAATTTTTTCTGAATAACAGCAGAATAATTGTTTGAATTGAAAAAAAATTCAATGCAAATTTTATATTGGACGGATTGGATCTTATCAATGTGGCTTTAGACCTGGTAACTCAAGCATTAACCAGATATTCACCATGCGCCAAATCTTGGAAAAGAGCTGTGAAAGGAGGATCGACACAAACAGCCTTGGAGAGCACAAATAGAAGTTGTCTCTACGCCGCTATGCCTGAATTTGGTATTCCCCCAAAACTTATACGGCTGTGTATACTGACTTAAAGCAACAGCAAAAGCTCCCTCAGTATCAGGAAGGACCTCTCCGTGCCGTTCGATATTAAACGAGGTTTCAGACAAGGTGACTCCTTATCTTGTGATTTCTTTAATTTTTTGCTGGAGAAAATAATACGAGCTACAGAGCTGAATAGAGAAGTTTCTATAAGAGTGCACAGCTGCTGGCGTACGCCGATGATATCGACATTATTGGCCTCAACAACCCGCTTCTGCTATCTAAAGGCAGGATAAGAAAGTGAGAGTGATGGGTTTGGTAGTGAACGAGGACAAGACGAAATATTATATCTCCTGTTATCAAACAGACAGGCATCGTATTCTCGACCCCACGTCACTGTTGATAGTCATAAGATAGAAGTTGTCGGTAATTTCGTCTATCTTGGAACCAGCATCAACACAAATAATAATGTCAGCCTTGAAACCCAACACAGAATATCACTTGCCAACATTTGCTATCTTGGACTGAGTAAGCAATTGAAATGTTAGGTGTTCTCTCGACGAACAAAGGTAAAACTCTACAAGTCGCCCATCGTAACCGCGTTCTATATGGTAAAGAAGCCTGGAAGATGTCGACATCTGATGAGTCGGCTTTGGAAGTCTTCGAGAGAAAAGTTTTGTCGATACAATGACGAGCGGTATGAGCTATATAGCGACATTGACATAGTTTCACGAATTAAAAAACAGTGACTACGATGACTAGGACATGGAGCATGGATGAATTTGAATTCTTCAGCTTTGAATGTTTGCGATTCAGTACGCACCGGTTGAAGTAGAGGAAGAGGAAGACCTGCAGCTATCATTGTACGTTATAACAGGAAGTATGTGTTGGACAAGTAAATGTTTATCAAGGCGGACGCTTTTTCTGGTCGTTAGAGTACTCTTCATCCTGTGAATCGTTTATTGCATGTCACAAATCTACAAATTCACCTGATGCCAAAGTCTACTAACTCCTTTGGGCGTGTGAATGTATGCCAAGGGAGAATTTTCATTCCCAGCGGTCAATGTGCGATCAAAACTCCCATTAAGTGTGATAGCTTTAGTTTTGAGGCAGAAAGAAACTCCCGAAACTTCCATAGTCCATCTTAGGCCAGAAGGAGCTCGCATTGTAGTTCCCAGCGATTCCGCAAGTAGTCGCCTCGAGGCCGTAACAACCGATAAGCTATTGAGAAAGGTAAGTCTGTCTCATGGAAACCATACTTGGAAGCATTGTAGCTACCGCCACTTTGATAGCAGCTACTTTCGCCCGAAAACACTGGATGGTTGGGAATTCGAGACCCTTTACCCATGAATGATTCTTGACAGAAGGCAACCACAACGACTCCTGAGTCAAGCTTCGACTATCCGCACTTTGCGTCAGCTCGGAGATACAGTAATCCAAACGTCTCCTGGTCCAACAAATGATCCAGACTGCTTGATCCTCAGAGCGCGCTTTGCAGCAAGATACCTTCCTGTAGTAATTACAGGCACTATGCTATAACTGTCGTAGGAATAGTTCGAAATACACTATAAATGCTTTTGAGAGCCGCGCCAGAAACACCGAAAACACAATAAAATAATATAGTTGTGTAGATCCCGTGCACTACTGGATTCATCTGTTGTCGATTGCGGCATTGCAGCAGTATAAGGCTGATTTTTTCTTCATCTCCAAGGTTGCTTGTCTACCAGGAGACCAACTCTGGCCGCCCATTGTTACCTCATTAAGGCAACTATGTATGAGATCAGATAAGAAACTCTACCCAGTCTACGAGCGATACATAATCTGTTTTGGTGTCCACCTTGCAGCCATTTCCATTAGAAGGTCACTATCAGGAAATATAAATGATATAGGTACACCTATGATAACTACATATATGGCAACCTAGACTACCTAAAAGGTTCGGAGTTTAATAGAATTTTTTCCGTACGGAGTCTAAATATTTTCTTTTAAGCCAATTGATCAGTCGAAAATAAAAAAAATGTCCTTGGAGGTGTGTTGTCTATACAAATATGGCATCCACACTAAGGTGCATGTAATTCTATTACGTTTTTTGTAATTAGAGCGATACAGACTGCGTCCCAAGTCGCCCATCCGAGCTCCTGGAGCTTCTGGCGCGTCACCAAAGACGTGTGTGGCCTGGCGTTGTCCTGATGGAACACAATTCGGCCTCTGTTGATCAAAGATGGCCTCTTCTGGATGAGTGCTGCCTTCAAGCAGTCCAGTTGTTGGCAGTAGAGGGCCGAATCGAGCGTTTGGCCATAGGGGAGCAGCTCGTAGTAGATGATTCCTTGCCAATCCCACCAAACACACAGCAAAACCTTTCTGACCGTCAATCTTGGCTTGGCCACCGTTTCCGCCGGCTCACCGCGTTTCGCCCACGACCGATTTCGCTTGACGTTGTCGTAAGTGATCCACTTTTCATCGCCGGTCACCAAACGCTTCAGAAATGGGTCGATTTTGTTGCGATTCAGCAGCGATTCGCAGATGAAAATTCGGTCCATCATGTTTTTTTGCGTTAGTTCGTGTGGCACCCAAACATCGAGCTTCCTTTTGAATCCAAGGTTATGCAAATGGTTCCAAACGGTTTTCTGGCTTATCTTTAGTTCCTCAGCAATTAAATAAGTGCTCACGTGACGGTCTGTTTCCACTACTTCCATGATTTTATCGCAATTTTCGACGACAGGCCTCCCGACGCGTGGTGCATCTTTGACAACGAAATTACCGGAACGGAACCTAGCAAACCACTTTTGTGCTACACTTTCGTTAACAGTATCGGGCCAATAAACTAATTTAATTTTTCCAGCCGCTTTCGGTGCTTTTTCGCCTTGATCGAAGAAAAATTGTAAAATATAGCGAATTTCCTCTTTGCTGGTGTCCATCTTCGACGAGCGCTCACAACGTACTGAGTCAATCAATCGAAAAACTGTCAAAGACAAACTTTTAGCGCGAATAAACACGTTTTCAGCGCCGTATAGTATGACATGATGCGATACGTAACATTAGTACTATGGACAATAACGCCATTTCTTAGATAAAAACCGAACGAACTTTTTACCTAATATATACCTATACCTATATATCTACCTGGGCAGTCGACATCCACGTCCATTTTTTTCAAGACTCAATCACCGCCTGCAGTCGTATGTTCCTGACTACAGGCCGAGGTTGAAGTTTTAACAAACCTTCTATGCATCGCCTTCCGTTGTGTTATGCCGCTGAGGACAACTATTAGCTGAACAAAACTAACGCGCGTATACCCTATACGGATATAAAAAACGCCTAATGTAAACAAATTTCAACTATCAATTCACTACAGTCATACTTTTTTTTATTTAGAGACATCTGTGTAACGCGTGGCGACGCAATGAGTGCGCTGGAGCAAGATTTTCACATGTATGTATATTCGCTCTTTGTGTTTTCCAGCAGCCGCAACGGTTCGACTGCATAGTTTTGAGAGTAATTAAATTCCATAGTCAAAAATTTGTTTCTATGACCGAAGCAAGCTACTTATTCGGCCGCTGGGGGTGCCATCGCTGCACTTGTTCATATACATATATACATACACACGTATGTACATATGTGTATGCATGTGTTTATACTCGTGAAGCGGGTGCCGAATGTGTGTCGTCGCTAACGTTGCCTCTGCTGCCAAGTTTTCAGTTTCCCTCTGACATTACGCCGCGACGCCTTGCAGCGCTGGTGGTGGTAATCGGCTCAATTTATTTGCCTCTACGAATTGCTTTAATTATTACTTTTCTTCTAATATAAACAATTCTAAATTTAGCACAAATAATTATTCTTTTTCTTAGCATTTTTTTCACTTTTTCTAAATTCTGTTTTTTTGTTCTTGTTTTCCTTTTTGTTTTTTTTTTTGCTGTTTTAATGCTCGTCTAAGCGAGTAAAGGAAATTTTATTACTTTGATGTATTTATGTATGTATATATGTACGAGTATGTGTGCATAGATAGCACTTGTTCCTTGTACATATTCTCCATTTAGTCGATTTTGTTGTGTTGTTGTGCAGAGAGCTCTGTAAAATGAGGTGTTTATGAGTTGCCGTAAATTTCCCATAAGACTGGAGTAATGCTTTAATTTCGTCAGCGTAATTTTCTTTGGAAAATTTTCCAAAGTGATAAAGCAATGAATTTTAGCAACTATAAAAATTTCTACGTTTTCAATAGCTTTTGGCTAGAAATTTTGTAATTAAATGTTCATTAAAGTAAATAAACTGAGTAACATCACTGGGAGTTTGGAAGAAAATTATGAGCAGATAGAGATAAACATCAAATGAGGGTCATCCCTGTGGCTTAGGGGTTCAAGAATTTACCAGCGTTGAAGGCTGACTATTGTACGAGGGTTGCTATATATATGTCTGGCCAAATTATGAAAACACGAATATTTATCAACGAAAATGGTTTTATTGTTTTTCAAAATATTCTCCATCAAGATTTATACACTCTTGCATGCGCTTAAACCAATTTTCGAAGCACTTTTTCCACTCCGATTGAGACGACTCCAAAACATGGTTTTTGAATGCTTCAACAGCATCTTCTGGCGACGAAAATCGTTGACCACGCATTATTTTCTTGATGTGTGGGAATGAAAAGAAGTCATTGGGTGCCAAGTCAGGGCTGTACGGTGGATGACCCATCAATTCGACATTTTGGCCGGTCAAAAAGGCGCTGGTTTGAGCCGATGTGTGAGAGCTCGCATTGTCATGGTGCACAATGATTCGTCTTGTCTTGTTCGTTTCTCGAATTTCTCCGAAGACTTCAGGCAAACAAATGGTGGTGTACCTCTCAGAATTGACCGTCCTACGTTGCTCAAGCGGAACAGTCGCCACATGACCAGTTTTGCCGCAGAAACAGGCGACCATTTGCTTCGAAGTGCTTCTTCCACGAACAACTTTCGTTGGATTTGGCTCGTCTTGGAAGACCCACACGGTCGATTGCTGTTTTGTTTCGGGCTCATACGTATAGATCCATGATTCATCACCTATGACGATCTTATAAACGTCTTTTGAAGCACCGCGATCGTATTTTTTCAGCATTTCTTTACACCAATCCGCACGAGCCTTTTTTTGAGCGATTGTCAAATTGTGCGGGAAAGACTGATAGTCCTCTAGGTATTGGCCGTCTGGTTAGAGACGACAACTGGAAAGTTTTCAAGGCAGTAACCGCCGATGGAAGCAGAGGAAGAGAAAGACCTCCACTCCGTTGCAAAGGTCAGGAGAAGAAGATTGTATGCCTTGGCTTGAGACCCTGGTCATAGGGACATCCCAGCGAATTGCGTAGCCGACGAACTGGTCAGAAGGGGAACAGTTTCAACCACGTGGGCACGTGACGTGAGCATACCACTTTCCTCGGCAAAGTATCTGCTAAGACTAGCCTTCACCAGAAGGGCCAACAGCATATGACAGAGAGAATCCACGTTCAATGTGATAAGACAAATCTGGTTTTTAATCGAGGTAGGTAGAACCAAGTTTCTACTCCTTCTAAACCGGCCCACCATATGCATAATAATCGGCGTAATAATCGGACATTGTCTTGGAACTCATGGTAGAAAGAGGGGCTGCTTCTCAAACGACTTCTACCGCAGCTGCAGGGTTGTAGATGAGGAGGAATCAGTGGAACACTACCTCTCTCCTTGTCGGAAGCTGATCCAAATGCGAGTGGAAAGGAAGTATAACTTCACTGCTGCTCACTTGAGGTAGAGGAAGGGAAGGCATTGGTGATGAGCTTAAGTTCGGTTCTCTGAATACACATACCGTTATGGAAATTTCAGTATTTTTCTCTACTAATCAACGCAAGGAGTGAGCTCGGCACTTGAAAAGGTATATATGGTACAAGTACGTATGCTAGCGTAATCGAGTTTATACGAATGTAAGTATGTATGTATATCGTATATGCATATTTGTGACGTGAACATTAGGCATCGGATTACAAATCTGTATGCCCTGGTGTCACCACAATTTCATTACTCTAGTTTCATTTACAACCGAGTCAAGTAGTGCCACTTGAGAATCGTAAAAGAAGGAAAGCACTTACATCTACTACAATAGTATATGTATGTATGGATGTAAATATGTAGGAAATATCAAAAAAATATTTTAAAAATGACTTAACTGCATTTAAGCAATTTTAATTTTTCATCAATAATTACGGAATTCTTTTTCGCTTCTTAAATTTATTAAATATTTAAAAAAAAATAATAATAATTTAAAAATTAAATTAAAAATTATTTAATAAATTCTCGCATTTTTTCAAAAGTCGCCAAATTTTAAGCAAAAACTGAAAAATAGAAATATTTCTTTTTAGTTAAAATTCTTCATACTTACGCACACCCACACTCAACCAATTTGTGTGCATAATTATGGGTTAATGTGTCACAGGACACCAACAACAAGTCCCACCGACGCCTTGGCTAGCTAATGATCTTCGTGTTTGATACTTTGTTTCACCAAAAAGTGACAATATTTTGACTTGCCTTTTGTTGCCATTGTAAACTAGTGCATATTAGAGACCCATACTTAGTAGATATGTGTATGTATGTACATATGTAACTCCAATTAGCTGGATAACAAATAATCTTTGTCAATCTTGTGGACACATTTTGTGTTTCCATTTGGCGCCAGTCTAAATTTAGACGACTAATAAACTAATAAATTATTTTTCTTTGTATTTGTAATGTGTGGTCTCATTTTGAGTCGACTAACAGTAGCTAAGGCGTATGGTTTTCTTAAGTTTCTTTTAAGTGGTATTGTATATGATTTTTTGCAAAAAATGTTGATAAGGAGAGTATGATTTCGAGAAACGATCATATCGTTATAGATATCCGAAGAATTCATATATGTATGTATGTATGTATATACTTAAGTACACTATGGTTAATCTACATATGTACATATATAAAAGTAGACTTAGTACCGATCCATTCGAAAAGTTCGAAGTTTTGCCTGATTTGACATGGAAAGTTTCGCTCAGCACAACTATGAACATCATTGTTGCCTGTAGAGTGTTGCACAATTTTGCTATCCAGAATGACTCCAACTTGGAGGAGGTAAAAGTTCAAGTGGCACCCGTTGATGCGGACGAAAACATAGCTGAGGTGCAAGGAAACCATATACATGTACATACATATATTATATAAATTTTATAAATGTAATTTAAAACCTTTTTCCAAATAAAAATATATGAAATAAATTTCATTAAATTACAATTAATTTTTTTCCATAATCAAAAAATAAAATTAAAAAAGAAATAAAAGAGAACACGGAAGATCTTAAAAATTACTCAACCAAAGCATGTAGAAAAATGTAAGCAAATAGAAGCTCTCATGCAGTTTTGATGTATTCACAACGCAGATTTTTGTGAATTTACATTAAAATATTCACAATGATCAAACTAACCAGAAGTTAAGTAACCAGAACTTGGTGAAAACGAAAGTGTCACATCAGCCTATCTGACATTGTGAAAACGTAAGTATGTATGTGTTCTTTGTTGTTGTCATGTGGAAAAATTATTCAAAGTTAGAAACACACCACCCCACACATTTAATTCACTCCTATAAACCTTCAGCTTTTCATATTTACTTTTACAGTTATATATACATATGTATGTATGTATGTATGTATAGATGCCTTTTCAAATACATACATAGAACGCAAGTTTGTCCCCCATTTTGGCATCGGCTTCAAAGATATTTACTCAGCGCCATAACGGGTTCCACATCAACGGCAGCCAATATGCGGTGGAGAAAAATAGCGAATTAAGAAATACATATGTATGTATGTAAATGTATGTACGCATATGTATATATTGAAGAAAAAGTATTGGTCGTCTCTTAGGAAAAACGTGTATCTAAATAGTATTTAGGAGGAATCGTTGTTGCTATTCGAAAAAAGAAAAATCTTGTCACGTTGCAAAGCGACGATATAAAATAGGTATATAGATATATGTAATTACTAGCTTTTACCCGCGGCTTCGCTCGCATTAAATCCATCCAATAAGAGATCATTATAGTACAAACGGATCAATATAAAGAATATATTTTATTGCTTGTCTGAGATTATCTATTTGAAAAAATTACTACATGCAATGAAGTTTCAAATTTCAAAGTATACTTTATTGAATCAATACAACAAATATTAAAATATATATGTCACTATAAAGAAAATAAATAATTCGGAATGGTAACAATTGAAAATATAAAATGCAGATTATTAGTCAAGGATATTTCTATAAACTATATTGTACGTTTTTCCGTTGGGTGTAAATATTTGTAAATTCCGGGCATTAGACATACGCGAACAGGCTACATATAGTTGACCATGAGAAAAGCATGACTTTTCTAAATGCACTCGTGCTACCTGTAATGTCTGTCCTTGTGCTTTGTTTATAGTTACGGCAAAGCTAAGTTTGACGGGAAACTTAACTCTTTTAAATTGGAATGGAAGGTCAGTGGGAATAATTGGAATCCGAGGTATGATTACACTTTTTCCTTTACCGACACCTGTTAAAATAGTAGCACCAAGTATATTCTGTCCCAATTTCGTTATCCGAAGTCGTGTTCCATTACATAGCAGAGGGGCATTTAAATTTCGCATAAGCATTACTGGTACATTTAGTTTCAAATGAAGCTTATGTGATGGTACACCCGACAATTCAAGTGAATTTAAAAACTCTACAGGATATGAGGTACTTAATTCTGTATCCATAATTTTATCCCTTGATAAATATTCCACCATTTCCCCTTTCACCTCTTTTAAAATGTCATTGTTGATTCTATTAACAACTTCATTTTTTGGTGCTAATATTGCTCTTGCGCACAGTCACTGATCACAACCCAAATTCTGTTGCAATTCGGGAAAAACATGAGCAATGAGATCCACATCATTTTCTACTAAATTACAAAATTCTCTTGAAAGTGATACGCAACCTTCAGCATCAACATCTAAACGACCATCACCAATTTTCAATAACATTTCAGCATAAAGTCCTGAATCCACGTCATTATGAAGATGCACTCTCATATTTGTTTTTAGGCTCAGCTTTTCAACTCTCGATCATAAGCTCGATGATTTTAAGCATGCTTGAATTTCATCTGCTGGTGTTCCCCTCTGAATAACAGAAGAAATAACAATGAAGAAAAATTCAAAATAGCTGAAGGTTATATAGTGTTTAGTCTCCATAGTATAGTAAATTGGATAGCTGAAAGTATAGTTTATGAAAGTATAGTGTACGAGAGACCCCCGGTGCCCCTGACGACGATGCAAAAAACCTCACTCTTCTAACACATCCGGTTACCGAGCAATAGGACGTTTTAAATATCACCTGAAACGAAAATGTAATAGGCGTTCAGCAAATAGATGACCAGGCCACCACCATACATGTACGTATGTATGCTTACATTTTATGGCCACCATACATGTAGATATGTATGCTGTATACTGTATACTCCCATACACACATACCACACTACTCTCAATGCAGCTACATATGTGCCTATACCTATGTATAGTCCAACTCTCTCTCTCTCTCTCTATTGGACAAAAAAGTTTCTTTATTTTATTTAAAAAATAATTTTTTTTATTAAATAAAAAGTAGCCTATGTTCATTCTGATACCTCCAAGAGTATGTGTACAAAGTTTCATGATGATCGGTTAAGTAGTTTTTGCGTGAAAGCGCAGCAAACGAAACGACTTTCGCATTTATAATATTAGTATAGATGTACGAGGGGTTTAACAAAAGTTCAGTCAGTTGGTGACTTTCAATTTGTTTTTGTTAAATCTAAGAATACCAAATCCTTTGCAATTACTTCATTAGTCTTACTTTCAAATTTTAGAACGATTGGCTGAAATGGAGACGAGAAAACGCAAGATAGCTGAGGCAAACAGGAATTTATCATGTGCTTCTCTTCGGGTTTCGGCGTATGAAACGATTACACCGTCTTTAAAGACTATTTATACGTGGTGCCGAAGATCCCAGACCGAACATTTCTCCGTAGAGGACGAATTCCGAGAAGATCGACCAAAATCTACCACTGATGACGTCACTGTAGCTCTGGTTAAGTCCAAAATTGACGAAGACCCACGATTGACACAAAAAATTATTGCTAATGAATCCGGCATGAATTCCATGGCTGTATCGTGAATATTAAGTAATCATCTGGAATACATGAAGAAATCTGTTCTATGGGTGCCATGAATTTTAAATGAGGCCCAAAAAGAGGCTCGAGCGCATTTTGCTCAGTTTTCCCTAAACAAACTCGAGAATGATCAGTCTAGCGACTTTAATAAAGTCGTTACTGATGACGAATCTTAGTTCTATAAGTATGATCCATAATTCAAATAGCAGTCCATGGTATGGAGCCCAATAGGAGCAAAGATTTCGAATAAATACAAAAAGAAAACACTGAATATCGAATTTTCCCTATCAGTAGTGAATGGTACAATTTTAGTATTAGAGGAAATAGCTTGCTTAACACAGGGCAAAAAGCTCTCAAGGAAACCTCATTCTGAAGATAGAGTAAAGAAGGCTGCACTTGCACTTTATATACTAAATATATGTAAATGGATGGTGGAACCCACATCGGTTTTAGCGGGTTTGAGTAACATATTCGATAAATAGGGTAGTTGTAAGGCCAATTATCACGTATATATTGGTTTGTTGTCCATAGACTTATAGGCGGGTCGATCCAAATTTGAAAATCGTGTTGGAGGCGGTGTTTCTTCGACAAAGTCAGACACTAGCATCGCCTTTCGTTTACCAGGTTACTGCAGTGCGTTTTAGGCAGAGATTGCTGCTGTTAAAGAGCGCCTGCTGGTTCTCACATTGAGAGTTCTTACTAAAAAAATATTTATGTATACAAAGCTAGTCAAGCGGCGCTCTGAGATCACTAAAGTCATACAATATCACATCAAAGATAGTGAAAGGGTGTCTTATTGTTGTTGTTGTTGTTTTTGTAGACGCAAAAATATTCCCGCTAAGAAGTTTTTAGAGAATGTTGCGGAAGTGACAATCCTTAGCTGGATCGTTCCGGTATTAAAAACCGAGTGCCACGGGAACTTTTGAATTTTAGTCACCTCTTACGACAGGCATGCCTTACCGCGGAAATATCCTTCAAACCCTACATCGCGGGGGCCAGTATGTCTTGATCTGCTGGCTTGGTTAGCATTGCATTACACGATAAATCTTCAACGGGTTCTAGAACATGTGGATATACAAGGATAACTGTTAGGCAGATGATTATATGTGGGTGCAAAGCATTCATCAGGAAAAGGTTCGAAACTATCGTTAAGGGGTTTTATGACGATATCTCAGAAGAATGCTTAGTTTTATAAAGACCATAGGTTGGTTCAGAGAGGACATGATGGTGTGAGGAAAATTCAGTTCCAGTGGTATCACAATGGGATGTATCGCAAGGCATCCCCTCTACCTAACTTAATCTATATGAATCCCACAGATCGGTTCAAAATAGCAGGTTTGTTACATGGGAGGTAAGTGTATTTTCTGACTTATTTTAGCCATTTTTGGTAGAACTTTGGTTCCCATTAAAATTAGCATACTTACTAAGGTTTGGTTGAGTTCTATTCAATCTTGAGGCAAGCTTTCCTTCGAGAGAGTAAAAAGTCCATATTTCTTGTAGAAAACAGATCATAGGGATTATAATATCAAGTTTCATCGAATTTTGTCCTCTGTTCTGTGCTGTCTGAAGTTTACTTTTTGAGTGGTGCCACGTCCCTAGGAAACTGTTCCCTCCCTCTCATATTTTTCCATTCAATACGATCGTCCATAATGAATACGACTTTGAAAACACTCATTCAGTTACTGAATTGTCGCGATTTTCGTACTTTTTAAAAGTACTGTTATATGGGAGAGGAGAGAGTAAGTTTGGTCTGATCTCAAACATTTGCATTAACCTTCGTACTTGTGACCCAGGAAATGTGTGAAGCAAGTTTCATCAAAATATCTCCATCCGTACTAGAGTTATTGCGTTGGATGGACGGGCAGAAAGACATGGCTAAATCGAGTCCTCTCAACATTCCATGAAGTTTGATAAATGCGATAAATTTATTTCAATCATTTTATTAATAATTTTTGTTTTTAATTTTTAACCACTTTATTGATTAATTAGAAATAAATTTGTAATTGTAAGAAAATGAGATAAATAGAAAAAGATACCTCACTGCCTCGGAATGGGTTAGCTTTCTAAATACGTAAATCTTTCTATGAAAATTTGAAACGAAATTTTCCACAAATTTTTCACATGAAACAATTTCATTTTGTGGCGTCTGCAGAAAGTAAAATTAGAACTACTACCCTAATGTACATATGTACATATAAAGATACCCGTTAGCATTACCTTGGTGACTGGTGAATCCAATGTGTATGTATGTGTGCTGGGGTGTATGACGGCGACAACGATCGTCGATTGAAATGAAACAGACACGTCTCGGCCTGCCGTGGCCCCAATTAAAAGCAATATACTGTGTACATACATATGTATATATGTATAACGCATTGAGCTGTTTTCATCACATATACTATATGGAAATTTACGAACTTATATGTATATGCATGCATCCATGTACGTACGTATGATTCACTGTTTGTTGTTGCTGTTTGAAATTCGGTTGTTAAATTCAAAATGATTTTATGCCAATGGCCTCCACAGCAAGGAAATATCGGCAAGCGAAATTCTATGAATGACTGCAGGAAATTTCATTTCCTTTGCTTATAGCCATTGGCTGAGATAAATCATCGTTGGCTTTCCATTGCCGTTTTTATTTTACGTTTTTCAATTTCCCGCAAAACTCTGAGAAAATTTTCCAAAAATATGATTTACGATCACCGCATGGCATACGTCCTTCGTTTGATTTTCACTTTTTATATTTTTAAGTTTGTTTATATGTATGTATGTACATACTGCAACGTTAGACACCTAAATCTTTCTGTTTGATTCCATAAATTACTTATTTGCTGTTGTTGTTGTTGTTGTTGGTGTTGTAGCGGTTACGTTAACCCCGCTTAGAGACAGGTTTACTAATCTGAACTCGTAGCATAGATGCTTCGCTGTGCAAGTGATGCTCCGGCGATATCAGGAGGTTTCCTGTCGCGGTCCTGAGGGCAGTGTTCTTTTATCTGCGTCTCGTTCGTCCTCGGCGCCCAGATCGGTGCAGCATAGTTTACGACCGGCCGGCCAATTGTTTTATAGGTTGCCAGCAAGGTTTCTTTGTCTTTACCCCAGGTGCTGCCGGCTAGCGCTTTGAGTATTTTGTTGCGGTTCTGGAGTTTTGCGGCAATTGCGGTCGCATGCGAAGTGGCGGAGTGCAGGCTGTCGAGTGTGACACCCAGTATCTTAGGGTTATTAATGGTCATCGACCTTCACATCTAATTCGAGCCTGTATTCCTTTGTGCAGCTGGTGAAGAGGGTAGCCGAGGATTTGGTCCGCTGTATTTTAAGCAGTCTTGTAGTGAAGAAGTGGGATAGGCCGGCGAGATAGCAGTTCACCTTCGAAAAAAGGTGCAATCATCGGCATACGAAGTTAGGAAAACTCCTTCTGGTGGAGAAGGGAGTTTCGAGACAGCCGGTTCTACGCAGATAGATTTTATCCGGCCAAGGGCTGTCACCCTCTCGGCGGTCTAGCCCCGTTTAGGTCAACAGGTAACACCATTACTTATTTGTGGTCTTGATCAGTGATCTGAGAGCAGAGCCGTTGTGAATCGAACGGATTGCACATCTTGAGAATGCAGATTTTCCATGCGGAGGGAGATGAGTTCGAGCCCTGGCCTTATCTTCTTCTTCATTGGTGTCGGCACCACTTAAGCGACTATAGCCGAATTAACAATTGCGCTGTTTGGCGCCAGTTGGATATACCAAATGAGACAAGGTCCTTGCCGACACGCAACACTCGAAGACTTCCAAAACCGCCTCATCGTCCCCGCTTCTACATCATAAAGCAGGACGGGAATGTTGAGGTACTTGTAGAGTTTGGTTTTCGTTCGTCGAGAGTGGACTTTAATTTTCAATTGCCAACTCATTCCAAAGTATGCATGATATTTTAAGGGAGTATATTTTCTATGTGTCGGGTCCCAATTTGTCACGCAGTTGTGGGGGATTCGCCTTTCCACGTGAGCTCTCCTCCAAATGGATGTTTGTTGGCTACCTAAAGGTTGCTTGGCGTAAGAAAAGAAATCGCTACTGGCAGTCAAACATTTTCCTCACTTGCCTATCACTTCTCTTTATACACATAAACAATACTGCCTGGCTGCATAGTGCGTTCAGATGGCTCATGGTTTAGGAATGTGTCGGGTAACTAAATGAGGTGGGGGAGCAGAATCTAGTTCGGCTCCTTTGAGTTCCCAGAAACATTATTTCCGAGCCATCAGATCTGCTGGCGAACGAGGGTGGAAAACAAAAGCTCCAGAAACTTTTCGATCTTCATAGATCATAAATGTTATACGTGTTGAGAGTTCTGGCTTAGATTTGTCTAACAGGTATTCCCAAATCGAGCAGAGTTTACACACCAGCAACCGAATTCCAAGAAATTTATTATTCCTGATTGCCATCGACCTCGTCAGGGAATTCGATCCCTCCGAATGTATTTCTTTTATATACCTTTGGATATTGGTGGGCCCAGGATACCAACCTTGGTCTTCCGTACCGTAGTACGGACTGCAAATGAAAATAAAATTCATCAGCCACTCGGAGGTGGCTTAGAATAAACTGCAGATCCCTCCAGTTGGTGGAAAAGCAAGACAAGCACCATAAAAAGGAGGAGGAGTTCGTCAAAAATGGCTTAGTGGTTAGAAAGTCTCCATTATACATATATGTATGTATGTATATATAGTCCACATTGTTTGGATCACTTATCAATTTTCTCCAGAACTTCCAAGCTTCGCCGTGGCTAAAACTGAAAACTTTCTCTTTGAAATCGTCCACATCAACCTAACCTAACATATTCTAACCTTTAGGCCTCATTGCTCTTATTTTTATTTTTTATTTGGAGACCCTTCTAATTGGGTTTTCTATAAAAAATAAAAAAATAAATATTGTTTCTATATTTTGTATTTTAATAATTTCTCACATCTCCTCTAAGTGCTTCTTAGGAAAGACTCGATTCAGAAAGAGTCTGATTTTTCGTTTTTTTTTTTTGTTTTTAATACTATCAACAGGTGAAGTCTTTCACCTCCAGCTACAGGTTTACTAGGTCGACCAATCTGACCTTCCCGTGAATGTACGAAAACTCATTAAATTTCTTTTTTTTTTATTTCTCAATGATTATTTCCCCATATTCCATGTATGTATGTATGTATGTATGTGCACGTACATTGTTTTTTTAATTTCTGAAATTTTTTTTCTTGGCTATTCAACTTGCACAATACGCATACGGCCCACATACCGCCCGGTAATCGTTGGCAAATAAACGCCAACCGCTAGCAGCCGACTATAAATCTTTGAATTTTATTACCGTGAAATTGGAAATTCGTAGAAATAACGACATTTAAATTGCGCACCCCAAGAGCAACAACAAAATACGTGTATGTATGTACATACAGTGGAAAACAAAGCAAAGTTAAAGCTCCTCGATCGATATGCCTGCAAGTGGATTTCGCAATTCTTCAATATGTGTACATACCTATACATACCTATATGTAGCGTTCTCTATGCAGCAACAACGAGTAATACTTAAATATTTCTATTCAACTCGATTGCGTTTGCGTTTGCCCATTGGCTCGGCCATCTTTAAAGTTTCACATTTTTATTGCTTTTTCGCCTTACGATTTGTTGTTGCACGCTAACGGTGCGCAACACCATTTGCAATTCACCATTTAAATGCTTTTGCTTTTTCGCTTTGTACGGGGCACTACTATGGGCAGCAATAACTGCTTTCCGGTCGCAACTACAAACATGCGTACATACATATACTATATGTACATACGAGTATAATCGTGCTGCCTTCCCGGTTCCACCTTGCCGTTGTGAAATGGCCGTCTTTTGATGTTGCTGATAGTGGCGGCGAGCATTCAGCGAGTTTTCGGCATTTTTGTGCCACAAAAATATTTCGCAATAAAATAATTTGGCGTTGTAAATTTCACACGTCAGCAACTGTCATAAAATGAATTCCAAGGCAATTCGTATTTCCTGTTTTCAACGATGTTACACCGTTATCGTTGGCCAATAACGAGGAAGGAAGGCCATCTGTTTTCTGGTAAAAAGGATGTAAATAGACATTTCGGTTTCTTAAAAGCAAAGAAACAAAAATGTATGTATGTATGTATGTAGCAATTCACATTTTACTTAAATTGGGAATTCTTCTTCTTCTTTTTACTAGCATAGACACCGTTACGCGATTATTGCCAAGTTAACAACAGCGCCTTATTCATTCCTTCTTTTTGCATTTTGGCGCAAATTAGAAACACCAAGCTCAGCTTCGTCCTTCTCTACTTGGCCTTTTCAACGGAGTGGAGCGGTTCCTTAACCCCGCTTAGGACAGGCTTAATCAATCTAAGTCGCCGAGGTCATCTAAAGGGAGGTCCAGGAAACGAGCTGTTTCGACGGGATTGGACCAAAGGGAGAGGGGGGGTTAGGTGAGTCGGTTCAAAGGGGCATGTGAATAGGTGGTTTGTGTCGCGTGGAGACTCTCCACATGCAGGGCATACGTTGGGTACGCTGAGGTCGAGCCTGGAGAAGAGGAGTTGAACTTGCTACAATATCCAGACCAAAATTGTGACAAGGTCACGCGTGTATCTCGAGGCAGCTCGAGCTCGTTATCTGCAATAGGCGGTGGCTTAACTCCGAGCACGCCATTCACGGAAAGGGAGTCTATGAAGGTGTTGACTGACTCCTGGTGAATGGCGTTTGTCTGTACGCCGTCCTGTCCAGCGGTTGTTGCAGGTGTTGCTGGATGGTGCTCTTCATATCAAGTACTCCATTTCTGTTGCGCCTAGGTGGAGGTTCGGCTTCAAGGTAGCATCCCAACAGGATCTCCTTGCACAGCAAAGCATTATGCTCCTTAACTCGTAGCATAGATGCTTCCCTGTGCAAGTGAAGCTCCGGCTACATCAGGGGGTTTCCTGGCGCGGTCCTAAGGGCGGTGTTTTGACAGGCCTATAACATCTTCAACTGCGTCTCGTTCGTCCCCGGCGCCCAAATCGGTGCAGCATAGTTTACGACCGGCCGGCCAATTGCTTTGTAGGTTGCCAGCAAGATTTCTTTGTCTTTACCCCAGATGCTTTGAATATTTTGTTGCGGCCCTGGAATTTTGCGGCAATTGCGGTCTTATGCGGAGTCAAGGAGGCTTTTCCCTTTCTCTGCTTCCACCGGCGGTTACTGCATCGAAAACTTTCAAAGCTAGAGAATTTTTATCCAGCCGGTCCACATAACTAGCGCGCCATATATCTCGTATAGCTTAGAGGACTTTACTTTTCATTTGTCTATTCAGTCCAAAGCAGCAACTGTTGGCAAAGGTGATTCTGTGTTGAAGGCTGACATTGGTATTGGTGTTGATGCTGGTTCCAAAATAAACGATTTCATACTTATGATGACAGGACCTCATTCACTACCAGATCCGTTTGATTCGCTTCTTATCAAGTTTGGAGAAAGCAGAACTCACGTCGTGGTTGTTGAGGCCAATAATGTTAATATCATCGCCATACGCCAGCAGCTGTACTCTCTTATAGAAAATTGTACCTTTTCTATTTAGCTCTGCAGCTCGTATTATTTTCTCCAGCAATAAATTAAAGACGTCATACGATAAAGAGTCATCTTGTAAGAAACCTCGTTGGGTATCGGACGGCTCGGAGAGGTCCTTCCCGATCCTGGCGGAGCTTTTGCTGTTGCTTTACATCAGCTTACACAGCCGTAGAAGTTTTGCGGGGATACCAAATTCAGACATAGCGCATAAAGGCAGCTCCTATTCGTGCTCTCCAAGGCTGTTTTAAAACCTGCGAAAAGGTCGTGTGTGTCAATTCTCTTTTCACGGGTCTTCGATGGTTGATTTAACAGGTCTTAAGCCTCACAGTTAAGGTCCAATCACACAATACTCTCGATAGGACTTTTATGCGATATTAAGAAAGCTTATTCCACGTTAGTTGGCACAGACTGTGGGATCGCCCATTTTGTGGATTGGACAGAGCACGCTTAGATTCTAATCGTCGGGTATGCTTTCATCCGACCATATTTTACAAAGAAGCTAATGCATGTCGCTTGTCAGCTCTTCACTGCCATATTTGAATAGCTCAACGTCTTTCCATCATCATCGATTTGAGGTTTTTCATTGCCATACAACAGGTCGGAGAAGTATTTCCTCCATATATTCGTACTTTGGGCATCAGTCACTAGAGCACCTCCCTGTGTCCTACACAAAAGTTCCTGCAACGACGATGGAGGAAGTCTGGTAACAGAAGTACAGCGGGTATGAGAGGTTCGGAGGGCGCACTTCCCAGCGCCATGCTGGTATTCAGCATTGAAGTCTCATCTGAAGAAGAACCGCGATCTATTTACACGGACAAAGTCAACAACGTCCCTCTTTAAGAACAAGGCGGCTTAAAACAACAAAAACCCGCAGTACTGACCAACCAGCTGAGCTGTTTTTACATCACGTCAAATCTTGGAAAAGACCTTGAATAAGAAATTCGACATCTATTCAAAGATTTTAAATCCGTATTTGCAAGAAACGAAGCTGCATGTAGAAATCTATATCTAAACTTCGGATCCTTACAACCATGAGCCACTTTGAGCATAACCTCCAGCTGCGTCCAAATTGGGAAGGACCTCTGTGATCCGCTCGAAACTAAACAGCTTCATACACAAGGTGATACGAGCTGCTGATCTGAATCGCAACGGCACTATACACATTAAAGATACGAGGCTGTCAGCGTTGGCCGAAAACACTAATAAAGAAGGAGGTAAAAGAGTTAGGTCTAACAGTGAACGACGACTAAACAAGGTACCTCTTGGCAACAAACAAAAAGTCGCCTCGTATTTGGAACCCACGTCACTACTGGCAGCCTTTAACGTTGTAAAGGACTTTGTCTGTTTAGGATCCAGTCGACAAATGAAAAGCAGCACCCTTTTTTGACGAGCTAAAATTATGCTCTATAAATATCTCATCATGCCCTTCCCTTTGCATGACGCAGAAACGCAAACGATGAGACCAAAGCTGATCTATGACCCTGTCCACGTAAGATAAGGGTATCGAAGAAGATGAAACCACTAACTGTGTGAGCTCTATAATGACATGAACATAGTCAAGAGCATAAAGATGCAACGTCTGATCTGTCTCGAACATATCGTACGTATGCATGAAGATGCTCCATTGATAAAATCATTTGATTCGACACCCTGCAGTGGACAACGATAGCAAGGGCGCCCCCAAACAACATGTTAGGAACAAAGTCCGGAAAGACCTGTCTGCTCTTGGTCTGAATAACTGTCAGAGCTTTCCTAAGGAAAGAGGAGACTAAATTTTTCGTTCTCGGCCCAAGTCGCCAAACGTTTGTAGAGCCATAGAAGAAGCAGAATCTTGATAGAACGATGCCCGAGTACCAATTGGACTGAAGGTAATTATTGTGAATAGCTGAAATTCAATTTTTCTTAGGAACTTTACTTCGCATAATCAGCTCCTTCTTCTGGTTGACCTTTGGGGAATCCCTCTACACTTAAAATATAAACGTACATACTTACAAACATATTTAGTAAATAAATATTTACAAAGTCTGAACATTAACGGAATAATAATCAAAATGTGTTTATTTGAAAAATAAGAAGAAGAAGAAGAAACTATCGTGAATCACGTAACAAATTCCCACATACAGACATATGTATGTATGTAAGCACTGAGAACAAGAGAGAGTGTTCAGGGAAAAGGAAAAACAAAAAAAAAGCCAGAATTGTTTTAAAATTTCTGTTATTTGCTGCAAGTATAAATATTTACAAAATCATATAAGTACGAGTATATTTAACCAAAGGCAAAGTGAGCAGAATACATACATACATACTCATATGTACATAGGTTTTGTATGTTTGGATATATGTGTCTATGTAATCGTATATACAAATATAATTGTACTCAATTCCTTCATAAATATGTATGTATGTAAGTGCAATTAACTATCAACAGCTGTGGCATTGTTGACAACAACAATTGTAGCAGCAGCAACTACGCCCCATCATCAACATGAGCAATCGCTAAACTCATTGGCCCATAATCAGTTAACGGTATTTGCAAACTGTAAGCAAATTTTCAATTATGTAAATGTTCAATTTTCTTAGTGGCAAACCAAGTTATGCTGCAAATCCAACGGTAGTTTCTAAAAATAACATGGAAAGTATGCAACACGTCTTCATCTATGCAACACAGCCACACTTAGAAAGCTCGTTTTCAAAACATACGAGGGGTGGCTGATAAGTTCACAGCCCAAAGTACATAATAAAACAAATATATAGATTTATGTGTTTTTATTTTTCAAGTTTTTATCCCTCAAGTGAAATACACTTTTCACATCGTGAATAAAATACCTTTATCCCACTGCAAAAATATTCTTTAGATTTCTACTCAAAATGGTTTTCTACGGCTGCTTTCAACCCACTGTCTACTGAAAATCTTCGTCACCGAAACTCCTTTAGGTAGGAAAAAGTCACTGCGAGCTAGGTCCGGAAACAGAACTCCGGGCGCTAACTTGACACGCCACTTCTGTACGACTGCCTCACGCGCCATACTGGCCGTTCATTGTAGTTCCTTTTGCGAAGTAAACAACTAATAATATTCCCTTACTATCCCAGAAAATGGTAGTCATAATCTTCAACGCCGACTTATACACTTTGAATTTTTCGGTGGCCTTCACCCCTTTTTTATACACTGCATCGACCCCTGTTTGGACTCGGGGTCGTACTGATGAATCCAAGTATTGTAATTTTTATTTTTTCATATTCAAATATGCATGCAAAATCTCTCCAGCTCGTTCTTTGCTAATCTGTTATTCTTCTGCTATTTGCCACAATTTAATTCTTCGATCAGCCAGTACTAATTTTTCGGTCTTTGTGAACATTTTCTTCGTTCAGGACTGGGCGCCGAAGGCGAGGGTCATCTTCACAGGTTCCTTGTTGAAAGAGCCGGAGTCCATTTTTTCACCATTGTATATGAGTCCTGAAGCACCGATGACATCTCTTTAAAAACTTCTTTCGACGTACTTCTCTCTTCCCAGAAATTCAACCACAACGCGGTGCTCCAAATTGCGAGGATTTCCAGTTTCCGTTGACACAGTGTTGTTGCTTGTTGCAGGAATGAAATGTTAATGAATCTAATAAAGGAAAGTTGTGTTATTTATGTTAATAATGAGTGCCTCAATTAATGTTAACAGTAACAATATGATGGATAGTAATAAACCACGAGCATACTAGCATCTTAAGAAGATTCCGTCCACCAGAAAAAATGAATCACTGCCTATCGTTCACTGAATTCACGACAGATTTTAAGCATAGAAACCTTTGGGACATGATAATACCAGTAAGCACCGACTCGATTCATGTTTATACGAACGGGTCAAAATTAGATAACAGGGATGGATGGCGGAGTTTACTCAAAGGATCTTGATATCTGTAAATCCTTTCGTTTACCGCATCACTGTAGGGTTTTTCAAGCGTATTTCGTGGCTATACTTGAGGTTGTCAACTGTCTCGGCTCAATGATGCTCACAGATATTCGTATACATATTTTTTCGTATAGCCAGGCTGCATTACGAACCCTGGATTCTGTAAGAGTAAAATCTAACACCGTAGAGGACTGTCGTAGATCACTTAAAGTTATGGCTGAGTAGTTCTCTCTGAACCTTGTATGGGTACCTGGACACAATAACATACCGGGTAATGAGATGGCAGACGAGCTTGCAAAAGGCACTTCCCTTCCATTTTTGCTAGCATGAAAGAGTTTGGGAGTGCCAATCTCCATGTGCAAGCTCAATACAAGATAGTTATTCATTGAATATGCTAACTTGTGATGGATAAAAGTCTCAATGCATGTAAAGTGGTCAAGACATTATGGTCAGAATTGAACGGAAAAAGGCCACGTGGCCTTATTGAGCTAAAAAGAAAGGAAATATCTCCAATTAGGGGTCTTCTTACAGCGCATATTCTATTGAACCGGCACAAGCAGAGAGATTGGGCGTACCATCCAACGATTTCTGCAGAAGTTGGAGAGAAGATGAAGAACGTGAAATCTTGAGGCACTTTCTCTGGGAATGCCACGCACTTTGGAAGAGTGGGTAGGAGTAGAGGCGTCAACCTTTGGAGACCTGAGCGAGATAGCGGGTTGCAACGACTGCTTAGCTTTGCAGACTCCACACACTGGCTCGATTAGCGGGTGAGGGTCATTAGGATTCTCAGTGGGATCACAATGGGCCCGCTTGGGGCCTAGGTTAGCTAGGGGCCAACCAACGAGATGATGTGTCATCTCTATTTTACGTAGATATGTATTTGTTTTCCTTTTTTTGAAAATACAAGTTTTTCAAAATTCCCATGAATTAGTAAATAAATAAAAAAGCGAAATATAATATGTATATATGTACATACATACATAAATATGTAGAAATGGCCCAACACTGAGGTCAACTAAGCATAAGCAGATGTACATACATATATATGTATGTATGTATGGAATTTATTTGTTATTAATGCAACACCTTTAAAGGTAAACATAGTACAAATGTTGATGTACATATGTATGTATGTATGTATGTAAATATGTAATTATGTTTTTATACTGGAACACCTCTGGGTCATACCGTGTAAATTTTCTTGTACCATATTTATGTATGTTTGTATGTATTTATGTATTTATGTATGTATGTACATATGTATGTATGTATGTATGTACGAGTATGTGTTTATACACGCATCATTTGATTACTCTGGGCGATTAATACATTTCGTAAATATTTAAAAAATACTACAAGCACGCGATATCTTCACCGGCTCACAATCTGCTCAGTAACAACAGCAACAGCAATAGCAACAACAACAACAACACTTTGTTTCATTCTTAATTCATTTTTGTAAATATTTGTACTATGAATATTTATAATCAAATGTGAAATCAAATCAAATACCTTATGATTATGTATACACTTGTGGTCATATACAAATACATACATACATACAAACGACTTGATCCTCTGCAACAGGTTGTCTAGGTCAGTGCGTGAGTCAAAATCAAAACAAATAATCCAGTCAGTCGCCTAGATAACTCTCAGTACTCAGCTGATGTCGGTAGAGTTTTGGTCAGTGTTGTTGTTGTTGTTGTTGTTGGCGTTGGAGAAGGAGGAGAAGGTGAAGGAAGAGCAGTTGAAGGAGGATTGTTGATGCTGTTGTCAGCGTTTGGCTATTGCATTAGCGGAGGATCATGTTGTATACAAAGTTGGTTAGATTGTTTGGAGAATACAAATGTATGTATGTATGTATGTGTATATGTTTAACTTTTAATTGTACACATAAAAGTAGTGTTTACAACTGCTGGCGCTGAGGCCTTAACAAAGGCAAAGTGAGCAGCGAGGAGGAAGGAGTCAGCGTATAACGCTGGCCAGTTGTTGCACGATACATACAGACATACGTTCATACTTACATACATACATATGTTTACTTCCCACATTTGTTTTATAATGTGAATGATCGAGTGATGGCGCTCGCGTTAATGATAATCAAACATACTTTAAATGCTTACATACATACATACATATGTATATACAAACATACAAGTAGTTTAAACAATTATTTTGTATACACTTAATTGTCTCGTCACAATCAAATCACAAAAAGGAAAATTTAAAAAAAATAAAAAATATATATATACATATAATGTATGAATGAAAGTGCATAAACACATGTTTATATGTATATATGTAGTGGTGTTTATGAATGTATATACATAGGTATATAAGCTTGTATTTGTATAAATGCTTGTACATATATCCCTAGTTGCCGGTTTACTGATGAATTACGTTACGTTGCTTTTAATTTGTTTACAAACGTTCATAATAGTAAACAATTTTGTATTTAATAACATTTAATAAAACAAATCTATTTCTATTCCTTTTCTAAATAACGCATTTACCCAATGGCCGATTATGTTTGTACGGCTTTTTTGTTGTTTTGCTGCTAATGTTGATGTTTAAAATTATTTATATGTACATACATACATATGTGTGCTTATATCTACATACATTTTCAAGTGATTCGTCATTTGCTTATTTCGGTTTACCGATTTTAAATTAAGTTTTGATTAAAAAATATTTACAAATTTTTAATTTTTTGTTTGGGAATTCCCAATTTAATTTTGTGAATAGTTATGTACATATATGTACATATATAGTTATGTATTGAGAATATTTTAAGGTAAATTCAGAAAAAAGCTTCTGTTGTGAATACATGAAAAATACATGGCAGCAGATATTTGTTTTCATTTTTCCATACGATATAATATAATATATAGATAATTTTTTGGATCTTCCGTTTTCTGTTTTCTGTTTTATTTATTTATTTTTTCTTTTTTATTATGAAAAATTAATTTAATGAAATTCATTTCAAATTTTTTCACTTGGGAAAAACAATTTGATAGTTTTAAATTACATATATAAAATATATCTAATATATACATATGTATGTATGTGGTTTCCTTGCACCTCTGCTATGTTTTCGTCGGCATCAACGGATGTTTCTGCTGTTTCATGCACTCGAACTTCTACTGCATCCAAATAAGAGTCATTCTGGATGGTAATATTGTGCAATACTCCACAAGCAACAATGATGTTCATAGTTGTGCTGAGCGAAATTCTCAATCCAAGGATAGTACTAGAAAGCGGCGTTTCCATACACCATACCCCCCTCTCCATGCAATTTCGAGTACGGATTTGCGTTTCATTTTAAAGACATATAAAATAATGCTGTCATGTTCAGAACTAGGTCACCTGCATACAAAGTCCGTTATTTCCATTTTACAAGTACCCTTTTCTTCTTCGAAAACTTTCGTCATTTTCTTCTCCAGGTGACTGGATTCTCACTTGAGTGTAATCTAAACACCCGAACGCCCTTGGATCTTCGCTATTGGGTGAAATGTGCGCATTGAGCTTTCAATTTCCCGCTTTTTTCGGTATTCTGATGAATGATTGGACTAGTGCACCTACTGCAAAGGACATTATTAATCACCCGACTGGCAGTCGCCATTTTTATTTCACACAATCCAACAACAGAAATTAAAAAACTACCCGATGGTTAAAAGGGTAATGTTAAAAGCAAAATATCCGCTGCTTTATTCCTTCAAAATCCAATAAACTATAAACAATATTTATTTACTCAAAGACAGTTTTTTAACAAACCTTTCAGTAACGCAGCCAGATAGTCAGTACTTTCCAAATTTTGCTTAATTAAATTTATTTTAAAGTTAAAACCGGAATACAATTGTTTTTATTACTTTACTATTTGTAGCTTTCAAATTGTCTTCTGGTTAAGAGTTAATCGTCACTCAATGTTGGCGTCATGTTAACCACAACTTAATTGGTTAAGGCGCTTACCGGACATTGTGTAAACGAATTTTATGCTACCTTCTTAACCGAAGATGGTGAAAACGGCCCTTAAAGACATTTTAAACAAAACCAGTTTCAGTTGAGACTTGAGCTTTAATTTGCATCACCGGAGTTCGGTATTCCCACACACTCAGAGGTGTTACAGAATCAGATTGTTGCCAAAATCAGAATTGAAGCGGACAAAATTATGCTTAAGGAATTATACGAGTACATTCTGGTTATTGATTTGCCCATCGGTTTCATTTTCGAAACAGAATTTGTATCGATTTTAGGTTTTACAGAAAGGATCCACCGATTTATCGGCTTAAGTGTTAGCAATTACAAAGAACCAAATATACACGTATATTTACGAGTATATAACGCCTGGAATACAGGTAATTGTTGTAAAAATGGTTACGAGATCTCCGCTTTTCACTGTCGTTCATCCTAACTTTTTTCAGCGCGGGCAAATAAACCGTTCAAAAGCCTTTAGCATTTCTGTTTTAAACACCGAGAGGAGGTCGTTCCAAAGAGATATTTGAGTCATTACCCACAGACGGTTGATGGGAATCTTCTGCCAAAAACCGCAGTGTCGCTGCAAGTTGGAGCCTAGTCGTGATGGGCAGCCTATCTAACATATCTTCACCGACATCCAGCACTATTACAAAGGCTTCTTTAAAAGTAGAATACAAATTGAATTTACATCGACTCTGGCAGTTCCAGCGGAATGCACACACAAATACGTTAAAGCCGGTACAAAAATTAAATTAAAATTGCTGTTTTTTTTTTGCATTAATTTATTTCCAACTGATTCGAAAACCAGTTTTGCTTATCTTCGAATAAATCAAAATCAAGTTGGCTGATTTTTTTTTGGTCGGAATTGGGTGGTATTGATATGGACAACGTTTACTTTCAACAAGACTGCGCTACGTGCCACACAAGCAACGAAACCATCGATCATTTAAGTTATAAGTTTCCGGACCGTGTAACCTCTCGAAGAAGAGATTGCAATTGACCACCGAGATCTTGTGATTTAGCACTTTGCGACTTCTACCTTTGGGGCCACGTGATAGATAAGGTCTACGTCAACTGGCCAACGTCGATTGATGACCTCATAGATGGAATTCGAGAAACTACTAAGTATGCCCTTAAGCAGGCAATTAGCGATTTGGTGATGGAAAACCTCATAAACTGGATACGGTCCTATAAGCATAGCCGTGGTGGCCATTTGGCTGATATTGTTTTCCTTTATTAACTTCAGATCCTCCTCGCTACATTGAAATAAACATCAAATCATTATATAAACATATATCCATACATACATACATATTAATGACATGTTACCCATTCTCTTACAATATTCACGGTTAGCGCTTCGCTAAGAAGACCTTAAATTTGCGTTGGCTAATTTATGAGCAGTTAAAACAAATACAAATATATAATAAATATATAATGAATAATATTTTTTAAAAATTTTTGCGCAATTCGAATGAGCTACAAATATTCGAAAATTGCACAGAATTACACACATACATACATACATATATGTAGATATGTATGAATCTGAATGAAATGACCCAATTAAAGTCAAACCCAGCAGGGGCGAAGACGGCGGCGTTGCTGGTGGTGCTGGCGCTGTTTGCCAAATGGCCAAGAAGAGGCCATTAATTTCCATACCACAGTAGGCGAAAATTATCCGAGAGCTGGACTAGGTCGACTTGACTGGGTAATTTATGTATTTCACGCGCGCGCAAACAGACACACATATACACATGTACTTGCATATGTATGTATGTATGTATGTATTTGCAAATTTGCACAATTTTCGTTCGCTCCAAAAATCCGACTGTACTAAATTTTCCAGAAATGTGAAATAAATTTAATTTTTTTTGGCTTTTATTTGAATTTCGCTGAGCTATTTGGCAAGCGGGTATGTGATTTTATATTTTTATGTGCCGCTGGTATATACATATGTATGTGTGTAGTTTTTGGAGATTCTACGAAATTCGTGAACCCCAGCATTCATGGCGGGCGAATATCCGACCGCGTAGGAGGATGAACTCAAGGTGGCTTGCTCAACGAAGGGGTGCAGCGGGCAATGGGGTAGGCAATTGAAATATCTTTCAAGCGCGCCTACGTGCACCAGAGCAAATGTAGCAGAACACAACAAAAATAGCAGAAGCAACTAGTATCTACGAGTACACGTACATACATACATACACACATACTTGCGCCATCATCGCGCCAATCTGAGCGCTTTAAAACATTCGACAAAAATATAATGTAAACAAAACTCCGCCCCTCAACGCACCATTGATGTATATATGTATGTATGTATGTATGCATATATGTATGCATGTACATGGAATCACAGGCGCTGTATGTTCAATTGAAATGTTTCTCGCCAACCTTACTTTGGTTGCTTGTTGTTTTTGTTGCTGTTGTTGCGACACAATTCAACTCTCGCCCGACCTGCGATCGCATGCTTTGGCATTCACGTTGACAGTCGCATGCCTTTATACATACATATACACAATATACTTGTATGTACATACGTGTATGTATGTATGCAGTTTTCCTTTCCTCGGCAATTAAGCCGATCAATTTGTGAGACGACGACAGCCGTGCAAGTTGATGAGTGGCAGGCAACAGCATCGGCGACTGGTAACAGCAATGACAGCAGACAATGCGGGTCTGTAGGAGTATATATGTATATATGCACGAATATGTAGTTATGGATGTGCGTTGTTGGTGGTGACGATAGGGCTTGTAATTGATGGAGGCAAAAGCAATGGCGGCGTACGCTTGTTTGCTCCAAATGGTCGTGGTCGTGGTCGTGTGTGTGCTTCGATTCCGTTTAACCTGTTTGTGCTCTGTGCGTTATGTCGATCGATCGGCTTCAATTAATGGCTCGTTTGCCACTCGTCGCTGTGCTCAATCAACAGTCCATTAATCATTGGCTTGGCAATAATTGGTCTTTTCCTCTTCTGTTTACATACATATGTACAAAGGTATGGCGGTGCGTACAATTGTAAGTATGAATACATATAAATCTGGACTTCAGCTTGACGTGCATATATGTACATAGGTAAGTACATACGTATAGCTAATATGTATGCATGTGGTCATGTATAGGGTATTCCAGTAAGAGCCGTCTTATTGAAAGTGAAGTTTGACCAGATCAATACCATATAATTCCGACCATAAGAAATCATTAATCATCTTTCGATAGCTCAATCCATTCACCGTAACTGTTGCTCCAGCCTCATTTTGGAAAAATTAAGATCCAATGACCTTGCCGGAGCATAAACTGCAACAAACACTGTTACACGTTGAGGATGGAGAGGCTTTTCAATAACAAATCTTGTGCTTTCCGAGCCCCAGATGCGACCGACCATATTGCTTATTGACATAGCCATCGAGGTGGATCAGTCATGATGATTTTTCGATGAAATTCCGAATCATTTTCATGCATTTCAAGGGCCCAATCAGCAAAGACACGACGTTGTTGATGATCGACCGGCTTAAGTTCTTGTGTGAACTGAACTTTATAAACCGTAAGACCCAAGTCTTTAAGGTAAAATACAGACGTTTGTGAAATGCACAATTCCAAGGAATGACGAGGAATGTATAAACTTATGTTTTCTTCAACACTTTGTGTTTTTTTCTTCACATCACTAACCTATCCACTAAGCTGTTCCATTTTCTCCACCGATTTTTGTATTGTGGTCCGGCAAGGTGCTTTATGTGGACCGGAAAATGTTTTAGTTTTACGAACCGTCTCTGTCAGGTCTTCACCATTTTTATGGTGAACGGTGTCAAATCGCTTGATCTCGGTGAACAATTGACATCGCCGAGACGAGGGAAGTCGCGACCGGAAGTTTCTCTCCCAATAGCGTCATATTTTTAGCTTATTTATGTATCCCCGAGTGAGACCCATATCTGAAGCGGTTGGCGACTGGTGTTGAAAAGTGGAACACTTATAGTAACATCAAATGAAAACCAACGTGTTCGAAGTGCAGTAAGCCGGTACAAACGGTTTCCAAGCCAGGACGATCACGAAAGTTTTGTGTGTTGTGTGTTTAATGAGATTCCCAAGGAATTATGTATCTACTATGAGCTGTTCCCCGACGGCAAACTCTTAATTTCGTTCTATATTATCAGCAATTGAATCATCTGAAGGAAGCAAACGCCCAGAAGCGCCCAGCTTTTGCGAAAAGGATTGGAATTCTGTTTCATCAGGACAACGCCAGACCACACACACATCGATAGTGACTCGACAGATCCTCCGAGTATTTGGTTGGGAGGTTCTTATGCATCCAACCTATAGTTCGGCCTTCGCACCAAGTGATTACCAGCTGTTCCGGTCTATGGCGAATGATTTGGCTGTTGAAGAATTGGTCTTAAGTGAAGCCAGCCTCGATTGTCCCAAATTTTTTGCCAATACGGATGAGGGTTTCTATGAGAGGGACATAAGGACATTTAAATAAAGTATGTATGTTTCTTATAATGTGTGTAACGGTAAATTTTTGAACAGTTTTTTTCTCCATTTGTGTTTATAGAGATTCGCAAAGATTTAATGTGTACGTACATACATATATACAATGGGTATGTGAGATTTTGGACAATTTATGAACAGTATTACTTTGGGCTTCGAAAAACGCAATTTCATATGTACATATGTATGTATGTGCGTATATTTAAATCCATTGATAACATGCACGTGCAGATGGTCTCCTTCTTGGGCGCTGTTTTTTACACAATCTTTTATGATTGAAGAGTTCTCTTTTCTTTTTCTTCGCGCGTAACTCAACAAGAAAGGGCCAACATGTGTTGGAGGCCCTTTACAAATAACGAATAACAACAACAATATGCGATTGATCGCCACTTGAATACAATGCCTTGAGTGTGTGTACGCGCGCAAGCAAACCTACATACGTGCATATATGTACATATACTACATATACGGATATCCATATTTATGTGCATACTCGTATGTGCGATATATTCAAATGTACCATAATTAGTATCGTAGAATAGCACCATACATACATATATATTGCATTTTATGCTCTTATTTGCCAGCCAAATGTAAACAAAAGACTTCGATGTGGGAGAAACGTCGCCACCATGAACGTCGTGACGCCACCGCCACTGCCACTGCCACCGCCGCTGTCGACGCTATCGCTATAGCTACTGATACTGTTGTGAGATCTCAACCCAGCACGTCTACAGCGGCGGAGATTCAGAACAAATATATATACCCTTCATGATGAAGAATGAATACAAATGAGTGAGAGAGAAGGTGAGATAAATCTTAAAATATTCTACATATCTGTTTAAACGTCCTCCAGTCTCAGGAAGAAACGAACGAAATTTGGTGTCCAACGCCGCGCGCTATATGGAAAATAATCCAAGAGTTGAAGAGGAAACGGAGACGTATTTGCCGACAGGAAAACATCAGAGACTGAATTAAATGCGTGAGTATGAAGAGCTTAAGCTCGACAGCGGTAAATACTCGAAAATTCTATGAGAAGATCCGGCGACTTACAGAGAGAGGTTTCAACAACGGAGCTGAGCGTTAGTTAGTTAGTTTAACAGGTTGCTTTATCACGGAACCCTGATCAAGCGCACTTAGGCCTTATGGTCAGTTATGATACCTACAGATGCATGTTGGTCCTGCTAGAGAGATTCCTTTTACCTTTCCGAAAACCCAAAGCACACTTTTGGTGTGATTTATGAGATTCCGAAGATTTATGACACCTACCGATGCAAGCTATGCAAGGCAATGGAGAAAGAAATTTCCGAGAAAACAATAACGAACCACACCGAGAGCTGAGCAGTGACAGCGGCAGTGTTCCACCGATTACTTCGAATTTATGCCCGAGAAGTCGTTTGAGAAGCAGTCCATCCTTCGCCGGTTGTTATGCTTTTGGAGCTCTGGTATACCTGGAATAGAGACTTAATTCTGTTTATCTCGTTTAATGGCTAGATTTGCCTTGTCACATTGCACGTGATAACTGCTGAGCGATGCCCAGAGTATACTGCGTACCGTACTGCGCTCCGAGCTATCCAATTAAGGTAACGAAGAACTGGCAAAGTGCATGCCTGGCCACGATTAGAATATAAGTACACTCTGTAAAATTCACGACTCGCCGCGGGATAAGTGAGATAAGTCTCCTCAATAACGGTTATAAGTTCAAGATCGAAAGAAGTGGTGTGAAATATTAAGTCTCACCGTCAAAGAGCTTATTGGATTTTATAAGTGTGGCTTCAGACTTGGCGAGTCTTCTATGTCTCTATGGGTGCGGACTGCAACGGTCTCCCCCAGAAGCGATTCTTTCGAAAATAGGATTTCAAACTAAAACTGATCGCAATCGGTTACTAGAACTAAAAAATTTCTTTTTCGGTTTCTCTTCTATGTGATCGTGTCATGATCTCAGTTATGAGTTTTTATTATTAAAATTTCTATTACAAAATGAATCTTTCTTCATTCGTTAATGGTATACATATGCAAAGTCTTAAGTGTTTTTTTTTCAAACCTTCACATGAGAACTCGCATGCTCGCTACGCTGCCGCGAAAAGGATATGTGTACTCAGCAAACCGATCGTCGTCGATCGTTGATCGCTGCCGCGGCCAGCGTAATTGGAGCGTAACTAGTGCGAAGATTTTTGGATAAAACAGAATTCTTCAATAGATTCAGTTGAATGAGTTTAGTGCAAGAGAAAAGAACAAAATCGCGTAAAGATTAAATTGTAGAGGAGAGGTGATCTTCGCGCAGAGACAGACAAAGTGATAAAGTTGTGTATTCAAAAAAGTGTAGATACAAAAGTGAAAATTTTGAATATTTTTTTTTACGCGAAAATACATTTTTTTTTTTGCTAAAAACCTTGAAAAATATCTAAAACTCAGTTATGAAAACTCAATTCCCGAAAGTTTCGTAAAACTCGTGTAAATTAAAATTAAAAGAAAAGAAAAAAAAGAAATACAAACCAGAAAATGATCAAAAGTGAAGAAATCATGGACACCAATGGCGGTCATTCCTCCAGCCACAATGGCTTACATCACTCCCATCACTCCACACATTTACCTCATCACCAAAGCATTTATCGCAATTTGCCATCAAACATTATATCCGCCACGAATTTCAACCCTCTCGCATATGGCGAACAAACCGCCATGCTACGTATGCCACAGGAATCCCCTGAACTGCAGGAGGAGAAACCCGACCTCAATTATCTCGATCGCAAATACTATGCGACCATGATGACTCAACAGCAGCCCGTACACGTCTCGGAAGCAGCCACATACGGTCTCACATCGCTGCACACCATGTGTGCCTCACCGCATACAACGCCTGAAAATGACATTGGCATATTGTTGCCACGCTCGCCGAACTCATCGCCACAAAATGAAGGTGGGGTTGGTGGTGGCCTTAAAGTGTCACAGGAAGCTGCTAATCTACAGCATTATGCGGCAACCGCACAAAATCGCGTCATCTCCTCAAAAATGGTGGACTTGAGCCAACAATTGAATTCACATTATACGCCCACGATAAAATATTGTACGAGCAATACGATTTTCAACACCTCAGAGTATTTGCCAAGCAACGAACATGAACATCCGCCGTCAACAACATCCGCCCTACCTGTCGTCTCTGCGGCGGCGGCTGCGGCGGCGGCGGCTGCTGCTAATTCCGGTGATATTTTGACACAATCTTTGCAACGCCTGCCAAATATTGGCATGCCAGCAGGTGTGTCTTGTGCGTCAACATCGTCGGGTGTTATCACCAGTTCGCATAGCGTTTCGGGTCAATTATGTTCCACAACCGAGACAATGTCCTATTCGAATAGTTCCTCGCCGGCTAAGTCGGTGCATAGTAATCAGAGTGATGGTGATGGTGGCGGTGGTGGTGGAGGTGGTGGTAGTGGTTCACTGCAGCAGCAACAGCAACAGCAACAACAGTCGAATGCGTCTTCTACGCGTGAGCTTACACCACCGGATACGACGAAAAAATCCGGTGCTCGACGTCCTGAGAAACCCGCTTTGAGTTATATAAATATGATTGCGATGGCAATTAAGGAGTCGCCAACGGGAAAATTGACACTCAATGAAATTTACGGTTTCCTGCAGAAAAGGTAAGCTTCAGAAATATAGAAAAATAAATATATGTACGGCTTAGTAGATACCCAAATTAATTAACGGTCTCGTCTACGGCAAGAAAATTCTGAATTAAAATTCTCTAAAAAGTAAATATTTTTTTTAAAGGCGTTCACCGATCTAAAGATCTCTAAGATCGAACTTTTATGCAATATTTTTCAACAAAATATTGGATTTTCAAGAAAGTCTTCGACTTTTTTTTTGTCACTAGATGGTGTTGATACTCTTATCTCCGGTAACTATACTCGTTTGCAAAAGCATGGTTAGCATTGAGTACTGCTTTGCGAAAGGCCAGGGTTCCAGTGCTGATTCGATCAACATCCAAAATTATTAGAAATTAATTTTACTAATTACCACCGCCCCACAGCAGAAAGTGTGAATCCCTCCGAGTGTATTTCTGACATGAAATAAAGGCTTCTCATAAAAACCCGTCAGCCGTTCGGAGGCAGTTTAGAATGAGCTCTTTGCTCCTCCATAGGATGTCCTCCTCGGCCGAAAAATCGTTTCAGTTCTGTAAATTCTCAGCCGTGGGAGAAGTTATTTTGATTTGATAATGAGTGACAATGAAAAGCGTTGAAAAATGTGGCAAAAAATGTGTGTGGTTTACGGGAAGAACACTGTAAGTGGACGCCGGACCTAGATTCTGTTCCATTTCCAGAAATTTCGATGACAAAAATTCACTTCCCTGTAGTCGTCCAGCCACCCAAAAAGGCGATTAAATTTTTCAACTGCTGAAACAAGATCGGCATGTGAGTTGTAATGAGATTGCTGACGCATTAGACACGTGGTGAGTGACAGTTTGAAACCATTTAAATAAAGCACGTTGCCTCTGGGTGCCACATGATGTTGGTTTGACTGAATTATCAACAGTAAAACGCTTCTGAAAGTCGAAAAAATCTAACTATTTCTGACTCCACTCAGCACTCAACACGAGAGTATAAAAAGGAAAGTAATCATGGTTAAAAGCCGGTGATCCTCCACAAACACCTTCAAACTGGAATAATTCTGAGTTCCACTGTCAAAAAATTAACCAGCTTTCAACAACCTCTTCAAATCAAACATCCGGAATTGATGAAACTAAAAGATGTTAGGTATCGTCCTGCCAACGACAGACCAAAATTGACGGAGCTTGGTTGGGAAGTTTTGATGTACCCACCACGTAGCTCGGATCTTGCACCATCTGTTCACCATTTTTTTTGGTCTCTCCAAAATTCTATTGTGGATAAAAAATTGGCTGACCGGAGAGTCGCTGAAAATCATTTGGTCAAGTTCCTCGGTGAAACTTTATACTGATGGAATTATAAGCTACCCGAAAAAACGTAATGGTCAGAGATTATAACGGTCAATATGTACTTGTTTAAAATTTATTTTCTGAAGGGAATAATTGTGTACAAGATAACGAACAACCGGTATTGTACCAGGAATGTCGACCTGCAGTAGAGAGAAAATAGACTGCCTACCACGCAAATCGATAGCTGAACAGGAAAGCCAGCCGGACTTGCAGACAAAATAAAAGAACATGATCTAGAGATGATGATCCCGAAACTTCAATCGATGAAGATAGAAAGACGTTCCAATAAAGTGGCCAAGGACTGCAAAGTTGTACGCATCTGATTTTTTGCAGAATATGATCGGACGAAAGTATGCCCGCCGATTGGAACCTACGTGTGCTCTGCAAATCGAGAAAAAAGGTCACTCCCGGTCTGCGCCAAGTCAGATTTAAAACAGGGTGACTGTGTGTGTGTGGGGGTGGACGATGTCTGAAATTATTCGGTGCAGTACCCGCTGGTGAAAGGAGCAGGTCTTGGTATTTCCAACTGAAGCCAAACATCGAAGAGAAGGACACAAAGGGCGTGATAGTGTTGATTCGGCGATACCTATTTTCACTCTGGTTCAACGGAAGGCGTGAAGTTGAAGCGAAACGTACATATATAGTTCGCCTGGTCATATATCATATAATTTTATTCCTCGGTGTTCACATGGAATTTGATAGAAGAAGGGCAGAAGGAAGAGCTTAGGAAGACGGCGAATAAAAATTTTGGTGATTAATTGTTGGTCTGTCTTGATATGCTTATTCTCCATATTATATTAAGTATTCTGTTTTAATTAACTTGGGTTTTGCAAATCCTTGAGACCTGACGCAGCACTGTTGTTTATCAAGCGGTCACCGAACCATATAAGAAGCTATCTGTAGGACTGTTTAGGCCAAATGTTGCTCTCGGTGAAGTTTATTTATATTTTCTCCAATAACCTGGCGGCACTAAAAGTCATGGAATCTATCTTATTAAAATGAGAGACGATGGAAAACTGTCGCAAATCACTGAAAGCAATGTGATGGCCGAGTAGTTCTCTTTGAACTTAGTATGGGTACCAAGGCATAGTAGCATACCAGTTAATGACATGGCGGACAAGCTTGCATGAGACGAGGCATTTTCCTTCTACTTTCGCCATCATAGAGGAGTCTGGGCATGCGGCTAACCACTTGAAAGCTCATCGTATGTATGTAGTGGAGTCTTTCATCGTAGATGCGACTTCAAGATGAATAGTTTCAATTGCTGCAATTTTAGTAGAATAATTATTATATTAAAATGTAGCTGGTATAAAATAGAGAAATGTCGACAGAGCGTATCTCACTAAAAAGGAAAAAATTGTCCATGATGATGGGTCTTCTAACGTGACATTAGACACAGAGAGACTGCGCGTACCATCACAAGATTTGTAAAGAGGTGGAAGAATCGGAGAACTTAAGACTCTTCTTGGCGAAGGTCCGTACTTTGGAGGGGTAGGTTAAAGTCCCTTGGTGAACCCAACTTTTTAGAGACGTGAGCGAAATAGCTGAATAGCTGAGAAAGTTAATTTCACGCATTTGTTTAATTAGCGGGTGGCGGCTAAATGGAATTATCAGTGGTAATGCGATTGTGGTAACCCTGCGAGCTTCTCCCGGCATCCTTCACCTCTCCATTGATATATTTGCTATCGCTCTAGCTTGTTTAGCTCGCCTGCTGTGTCGTGTTGAGTTAACGTGTGTTCGTGGTGCTCGTCGCAAAAATGGAAAAACGAAATCAAAAGCAACGCGTCGCGATAAAATTTTTTTGCACCAAATTGGGCGAAACAGCTTCGTAAACGTACGCTAAAATTGTAAAAGTGCATGGTGATAGTGCTCTTAGTCGTGCCCAGGTGTTTCGCTGGCATAAAGGGTTTAAGTTTAAGTAAAGTTCGCATGAGCAAGTCGAAGATGAAAACGATGATTAATGCCTTTTTTGATAGCCGTGGAATGGTCCACAAAGGAATTCTTTCACCGGGGCAAACCGTAAATCAAGTCAACTATCGCCAAGTACTCGAAAGATTGCGAAAACGAGTCAACAGAGTGCGCCCAAACATCGCTCGTAACTGGATCCTTCATCACGAAAACGCGCCGTGCCAAACCGCCCTCAGCGTGCCGCAGTATTTGGCCTCTAAAGGGATCGTCGTGTTACAACAACTGCCTTATTCGTCTGATATGTCACACTGTGACTTTTTTTTTGTTCCCTAGAACAAAATCGGTATTCAAAGGAACCCATTTTGAGTCGATTGAGTATATCCAGGTGGCCATGACGAGGGTACTCGCGAACATCCCAGTCGAAGCGTTCCAGAAATGTTACGAAACATGGAAAACGTATTTCAGCGTGTATAGCTGCCCAAGGGGACTACTTTGAAGGGAATGGCAGGGTTGTAGAATGATTTTGATATATACGGTTACGCGCAAATTTAACTATGTTTATTAGCAATAAAATATTAATTTAAGTTTGTATGATAATATTATGTTAGAATATATGTTTTTATGTATGTTTTGACCAAAACGAAATGTATTCGAAACTAAAAACTATGTCTGAATGTTATTTTTCGAATATACATATGTATTCCATAATATAATCCACTGTAGGTACTCCGTGGACTAACTTTTGGGTTAGTTTCAAAATTAGTTTCATGTATATAATCCTTGGATTACTCGGTTATCTCGCTGGGAGGGATTATATGGTCCAGCCCGAGGACATCGTAATGCAAATGGGACCATAATTTTGTATGGATTGTGGTTAATTTTGGATTACTCCTTTGTCCGGGTGGAGTATATATTTCACGCTTGAAAGGGGTAGTCGCGATATTTGCAGGGTATTACTTGATATACATTTACACAGAAAAGCACATACATACATACATTTACAAACATTAAATCTGCAATGGGTGGAATTAATAATTTATTTCTAAATAAATATAATATTATATAAAGAACATTTTCGGCAATTCAGCAAAAATTATTCAAAACAAAAAATAATTGCACAAATACATATATAACTAAGTTCATATTTGTTCATACATACATTTGTACATATGTATGTATGTATGTATGACCAAAAGTTCAAAAAAAATTACCCTCCACTTAAATACAAATAAATAAAGTGGAAGTGACCAAACACGCAGCCGACTGATGGCACCCACTGAGTGTGTATGTGTGACAATGCCCAAATGTTTACACATAAATATACCTAAATAATAATAACAATAACAATAACAAGAACACACGCACACAACATAACAGCGTAAAGGCAATTTACATAAACATTTAATCATATTTATTGTTTTTGTTAAAGCTTTTAATTTTTTTTATTTTTTTTATTTAAATAAACATTTTGAAGTGAACTGATGGCGCTCAAAACGCATTGACCACCACTTAGAGGGTACGCATTGGCACCGATGGTAGAAAAGTGGACGACGACAATTTGACTTTTCGATTTCACTTTAATTTCAGCAATTTGAGAAATTATAATTACTTTTCACACATACATACGTAAATATGTATGTACATATATGGTATATGTACATACTTCATTTACTCGTATATCTACGTTTGTATATATGTAAGTGCTAGGCATATGCGTGGTGAATTTATGTGCATATGTACGTAAATTGGTGTCATCTACCGATTGGACGCAGCGAACTCTAAAAGTTCTTATGTGTGCATACATATGTACATATGTAAATATATACCTAGTCAAAGCTTCAAATTCCGTCGCACTCAAATTTCCTGGAAAAGAATCATATTCAAAGCTAAAATTTCAAGCGTCGGGAAGAGTCTCGATGACATGGTACTTGATGTCAGTATGGATACCTATATGTGTAAATAAGCCTCGATGATTGCCCAAATCCTTCGTGTTCGATCACTTGATTGTTAAATAAAAGTCACCAAATTTGTTGCACAATTTCGTAATTCAATCAACCTCTATTTATTACTCAATAAATAACAATTCGCTTTACTATACCTACACGACGACTTATTTTACAATTGTAACACTACTATTTTCATACAGTGAACTGTACTGTATACCGTTGTTGTAACTGCCTAACTGCCATTCTCTTATATACGAGGTGTGACAATCAAGTAATGAGACTGATTCCATAAAAACCGTATATTTCAAAATTATTCTACAACTCCGCCATTCCCTTGAAAGTAGTCCCCTTGGGCAGTTATACAACGATTCCAGCGCGTTTTCCATGCTTCGTAACATTTCTGGAACGCTTCGACTGGGATGTTCGCGAGTACCCTCGTCACGGCCGCCTGGATGTCATTAATCTACTCAAAATGGGTTCCTTTGACCACCGATTTTGTTCTTGGGAACAAAAAAAAAGTCACAGGGTGACATATCAGGCGAATAAGGTGGTTGTTGCAACGCAACACGGCGATCCCTTTAGAGGCCAAATACTGCGACACGCTGAGGGCGGTTTGGCACAGCGCGTTGTCGTGATGAAGGATCCAGTTACGAGCGATGTCTGGGCGCACTCTGTTGACTCGTTTTCGCAATCTTTCGAGTACTTGGCGATAGTAAATTTGACTTACGGTTTGCCCCAGTGGAAGAAATTCTTTCTGGACGATTCTACGGCTATCAGAAAGGCAATAATCATTGTTTTCACCTTTGACTTGCTCATGCTTTACCTAAACTTCAACTGTTTATGCCATCGAAACACCAGGGCACGACTAAGAGCACTATAGCGTACGTTTCTGAAGCTGTTTCGCCCAATTTTGCGCAAAATTTTATCGCGACGCGTTGCTTTTGATTTCGTTTTTTCATTTTCGTGACGAGCACCACGAACACACGTTCACTCAACACGACACAGCAGGCGAACTAAACAAGCTAGAGCGATGGCAGATATATCAATGGAGAGGAGAAGGATGTCGGGAGAAAGGGAAAGGGAATTTCAGGGTCGCAGGGTTACCACAATTGCGGTAATATAATCAGTCTCATTACTTAATTGTCACACCTCGTATCCCATGGATTGCTCGTACTCAGCTTTTGTACTTTCTGTCATGCATGTATGAATATTCGATACTTGCGCTCTAGAATGTGCTTTAGTTATCGGCATCTCCTTTTCATATACCATACTTTTATGACATAGAAAATAAATTATGCCCAGAATTCTATATCTTTATCTAACCTCAATTATTTACAAGTTTCAGAAAGAAAATGCCACTTAGCATCGAAAGCATTTTCTCACTGAAGACTCTTCTGGCTAAAATGAGAGGTTCAATTTTTTCTAGAGAATTTTATAACTTTATCCTCAATTATCTTTAAGAAGTTGCCTAAAGGAGATGCCACACAGCTCTGAAACCTTTTATGATTGAGTTAAACAAGATCCTTCAATTTTTTTCGCTGCTTCAGCGAACTCAACTTCACCATTTCAGCTTCTCTTGCAATTTTTTTGAAGGAATTCTTAGATTTAATGAATGAATGAGTTTGCAAGGAAGCTCCTTACACTTCCGCCATCATGGAAGGAACTGGTTATAAGCTCACTATAAAAAAGTTTTTCATGGCAGATGGTAACTCAAGAGGGACGAGGCTCAGGTATTGCAATGTGGCCGGCATGAAATAAAAGAAATTCCCTGCCACTTTTGCGATCATGGAAGGAATTGGGAATAAGCTCACTATAAAAAAGTTTTTCATGGCAGATTCTAATTTAAGATGTATAAGTCTCAACTTTTACCATGTGGCTAGGGTAATGTGGTCGGTATGGAAGCTTATCTCACTAAAAAGGATTGAGATAACTATAAGGATTGTTCTTGTAATCTTCTATTAGATAGACTCGCAGAGAGGCTGGGCGTACCATCAAATGACTTCTGCAGAGGGTGTAGAGAGGGAGAGGAGAGAGGAGGAAGAATCGGAGACTTTAAGGTATTTCCTTCGCCCCGCCCTTTGGAGGAGTAGGCTGATGTCACTGGAAGCGGCAACCTCTAGAGACGTGAGTGAAATAGCCACTGCTGACAGTCATAACTTTGGAGCGGTAGAAAATTTCGTCTATCTTGGAACCAGCATCAACACCAACAAGAATGTTAGTCTTGTAATCCAAGGCAGAATCGCTCTAGCCAAAAAGTGCTACTTTGTACTGAGTAGGCAATTGAAAGAAAAAGTCCCGAACCGACAAACTAAAACCTAAGTCTACTAGTCGTCCATTATTCCCGTTCTACTTTATAATATAGATGCGTGGAAATATCTTCTGTCCAGGATGAATGCCAGGACTTGACCTTGCAGCCTCTCTCCCACCACAAGTCCAACAGCTAATATGCTCACCTTTAGATGATCGATGTAGTAGATTTCGATAGAAACTTCGCAGAAGTCGTACTCAAAAGGGAGGTTTCTCATGCGATGCTTATTGCGACTTTTACTTGGGGCTTGCTTCGCTGGGTTCGCCTTCTCACCTTAGCTCGATTCGAAATTCGGATGTTTGTTGACTAACCGGAGGATATTTGATTTAAGATCGGAAGTCGAGGGCTGCTGCAAAAGTTCTGATCTTCCATGGTCTATCTTGAGATAGAAGGATCTTTTCACCCCGCATGTTGTGGTACTGACCCAGCTCTTACATTCAACCTATTCTCACTCAAAGATTTTTTTTCGACAATGTTTCCGAGTGACGACTGCAGTAACTAGGCATAATTTTCGTTTTTATTCTCTTTTTTGCAGATTCGAATTCTTTCGCGGTCCATATGTGGGTTGGAAGAACTCCGTGCGACACAATCTCAGCCTAAATGAGTGCTTTAAAAAGTTACCAAAGGGCATCAGCGTCGGCAAACCCGGCAAAGGCAATTACTGGACTATCGATCAGAACTCTGCGTATATGTTTGAGGATGAGGCTAGTTTGCGGAGACGACCAAGAGGCTATCGATCGAAGCTTAAAGTTAAACCCTATCCAAGCACAAATGGGTTTTACACTACGTCCTCCTATGATCCGAGTATGGTAAGCCACTGCGAGTACATGTATACGAGTATATATGTATGTATGGTACATTAATGTAAAATAATCCTCTCCATATCTTTTTCCTATAGGACAACGCCAACTTCTATGCCACACAACCGTATGCCTCCTATGAGTACGCTACTAGTAGTGCTGCAGCCGCCGCACCATTTACGGATTCCTGGAATTCACACGCCGCCCATACGCAGACTCTGCCGCAATATTCGAATATAGCCGCTGCCTCATCCGTGTTGCATGGTAGCAACAATAGCGGCACACCACCCTTGGCGCACACACTTGCCTCATCGACTTTGGTGAGCAGTACGGGCAGTCCTACGCATGCCACTTCTGCGGTGCTTCAAAGCTCAAATCCCGGCTTGGATTATGCGACAGCAACCATGGTGGCCGCAAATTATCCATATGGTAGTACGACTGGCGGTGGTGGAAACATAGGAGGTGCCGTTGGCGCCACTTACGGTCTTGATAATGGTGAGTTTGAGTAAAGAGGAGGGATAATTAAATAGGCGATTGACGAAGTTGTTTACATACATACGAGTATGCACCACAGAGTGCCACATATTGCAACGCAAATGCCAGTTTCATGGCGATTGCGTCAATCAAATATCTACTATAATGCTTCTTAAGCGCCACCGAGATCCATAAAATTGCCATACAAGTGTCGGAGTTGTGTTGAAACTCAAGATTGATGTTGTAGAGTTTTATGATCTTCATGTGTCGGGGGTTCGCTGGTAATCACATGTGTGTGGTTGAGTGTGCGCAAGTGAGAATACTATCACACACATGCGAGTATACATACATATATGCACATTCGGACAGGCATACGTTGGATCTCGCAATGAAATGAAGATCGTTTGAGACTATACGAGTTCTTTTGATGAAGCCGGCGAATGTGTGAAACAGTCTTTGGCGTTTACTCAGGAATCTCTGTCTCCATAAACAGTCAATACTGTTGCTGGAGGGTAATTGGTTCGAGTTCTGTGCCCAGAACAACATCCAACCTTTTTATTATAATTGCGGTCGGTCCTCCACAAGGAATGCCAGCCCAAGTGTATTTCTGGCGTAATACAAAAAAGCTTCTCATCGGAGTTATTCATCGAGCCGGCTTTGTAGGCCCTCGCAATTAGTGGAAAATATGAAAACGCACATCATAAATTGGATGAGAAGAGCGGTTGCGAACCGTCATCATAGAAGTCGGATAGACAAATTCAAATTCTGAAAAATTATAGAACTTTGTGAGGTTGTTGTAGTTTTTGAGCAATGTTGCGTGAGTGACAATCCTTGGCCGGCTAAGAATCCGTGTCGTTTCGTTATAAAAACCCGACTGTCGCGGGAACTTTCGAATTTTAATCGTCTCTTACGAAAGGTGTGCCTTACCGGTGGATGCCTTCCTGAACCCCGCAGGTTTAACTTTCCGTGGTCTCCAACAGCGGTTATAGCGTGTTGCACAGTATCCAAATGTATTTGGTCGGCAACACTCGAAACTCTCCCCAGATAAATGATGTTGGCCGTCTTTGCAATAATGGCTGAAGGCATGGTTCCAATGCTCCAGCCATACTTTGCTATGGAGGTTCCGTTGACTTTCTTTTGTCTCTCTCTGTGGTGCGCCACTTGGTGTATAGTGAAGCCAGGTTCCACCACGCCGGATCTATCCAACAGATTGGAGCTTTTCTTCTTCTTCTCTTTCCATAAGCGGGTACTGGTTCGAATACATTCATACCTGGAGTGTTTTCACAATTCGGACTACATGACCTATGTTAATGTCACCGTATATCCCATACAGCTCATCGTTCTTTCGTCTGTGGTATTCGCCGTTTCAATGCGCAAAGAACTATAAATCCTCTGCAAATCTTTTCTCTCGGAGACAAAGCCGATTTGTCGGATGTTGGCATCCCGCTTCTTCACCAGCTAACAGGACGAGAATGATGAGGAACTTGTAGAGTTCGGTTTTGGTCGAGAGAAAAGGTTGCCTGTAAGATCAAAGTTACGACCGTCAACAGTGACTTAGGAACCAAGACATGAATGCGCGGACTGTTTGTTGGAGATATTTCGTCTTGCCCTCATTCGCTACCATACCTATTTGCTTCCGTTCCTTTACCAGTCTGGAGAAAGCAGAACTTACGGCGCGCTTGTTGAGGCCAATGTTATCCATGTCGTCAGTATACGCCAGCAGTTGTACGCTCTTCTAGGAGAGAGTCTGAAGTATTGTTTAGTACCGAATGGCTCGAAGAGGTTCTTTCTAATTCGGACAGAGCTTTTGCTGTTACGCAGCGTTAGTTTGCAACGAGCTCAGACAAAGGGACATAGAGGCCGCTGTCGAAGGTTATACTTTTCTCAAAACTTGACGAATGGTGAATTGAGCAGGCCTAAAGTCACACAGATGAGGTCCAAACAGTTTGTTGACAGTGAGTTTAAGTCTTTCACATAGTAACTCGATAAGATCTTGCTTTTATTGGGTTTACGTGTTTTTATGGACATATTTTCCTCTGGCTGTATTCTGCAAATGCAAAGAAACTGATGTGATGCGCCTTGTCAGTACATCATCTCCAGATTTAAATAGCTCAGCCGATATTCTGCCAGCGGGCAGTCTCTATTCGCGCTACATCATAGTTTGCTGGTTGGGCGCGTCGATATCATCATCATCATCGATGGGGGTTACGACTTCGCCATCTCTGGGCGCTTAATTTTCCCAGCAGTTAAGCAGGCTGATGAAGTGTTCTCTGACTGAGCGTCAGTCATCAGATCCCCTTTCTCATTCATGCAATTTAAAAGACCAGCTTCGACTACATAGCCTCTGAGAACTCTCAAAACTGATACTTGTTTCACACTCTGCATCACAAAAATATTTCAAAAGTATACGATAGTCCTGAGGTACATATTGTTCTTGTTGTTGTTGTTGTAACCGCAAAAATATTCCCCGGATTGGTTCTCAGGGAATATTGTGGGAGTGACCGTCCATGGCCGGATAAAAAAAATTCGGGTCGTTCCGGTATAAATACCCGAATGTTTTGAAATACCTTGTCGTGGGTTGACAGCTGTTGGTCTCTGACCAGAAGATGAATTTATCAACTCCTGCTCAAAGGACGCACTGCTATCTAGGCTTTTACTATAAATTAAATTAAATTTTTTAAAACTACTTTTATGTCTTTTTCTTTTGCAAATTATATATTTTTCTCTTTCTTTTTCTCTCTCTCTCTCTTTCACCTTTTTTTACATTTTAGGCTTGCGTTCGATGACTCTCTCGCACATGCATCAGCAGCATCAACAACAACAGCAGCAACAGCAACACCATTCAACGATGACACCACCACCACCACCGCTACCACCCAGCTCAATGAACAATTCAACGCTTATTGATCGGAAACCCATATTTCTACCCTCGATGACGCCACCCTCATCCAGTGCATTGCCAACACCTCCACTGCACCACCAACACATGGTGGGGAACAACAACGGCGGTGGTGGAGGTTATTATGAGCATATAAAATTTTCAAATTAATAGCTGAATTAATGTACAGACTTTTATATACATATAAATATACAGTATGTCAAGAAACAGTTTATACACTGAAAAAAAAAATATTTGTTTGGCTTTATGCGAAAAAATCATACACTTCTCTTATATTTAATGGATTTTTTTTAATGCAAAATGATTTCTCAATATCTTTTTAGTTAATATCTCTAAAAAAAAATTAACAAAAAATCATTTTACATTAAAAAAAAATCCACTACACATAACGGAAGTCTATGATTTTTTCACGAAAAGTAAAAAAAAAATTTTTTTTTTTCAGTGTGTAAAGAGTTTCTTGACAAACTGTATATGCATGTATATAATTAACTCTGGAATCATACCAAAATACAATTTGTGCCAGCACCAATGATAATTACCAAATAATCCTTGAAAGGATATTTTTTTTTGTTTAAAAAGTTAAAATTTTTTATTTGTTTTATTTATGAAGAGAATTTGATTTTCAATAAGAAATTTTATCAGTTTTGTAGTTTAAAAATATATCTATAGGCTTATACATACATATACATATTATAGTGTTTTAAATAAAATTTAAGTGAGTGAATTATGAAAAAATATTGAATAATACTGTTAAACCAATATTGTGTTTTTCCAGGAAAATAAAATAAAATAATAATAATGCTTTTGAAATTTTTAATTAGATTTACTTAATCTTAATTTAACTGAAGTAAGAGCCATCAGCGGTCGCCCCTCAGCAGGGAATGTCGAGGGTGGACATGAGATAAAGGCTCCTCTTAAAAAAACCATCAGCCGCTCGGTGGCAGAAAATTCGCTATATTTTACAATTTTTCTTCGATCAAGGAGAAAAAGCAGCCAAAGCGACTGAAAAAATTAAATTAGTTCATGAGCCCGTTCCGTTAATTTCGATGCCAAAGAGGCACCACACGTCGGGAGGCCTGTCGTCGAAAATTGCGACAAAATCATGGAAATAGTGGAAACAGACCGTCACGTGAGCACTTATTTAATTGCTGAGGAACTAAAGATAAGCCAGAAAACCGTTTGGAACCATTTGCCTAACTTTAGATTCAAAAATAAGCTCGATGTTTGGCTGCCACACGAACTAACGCAAAAAAACATGATGGACCGAATTTCCATCTGCGAATCGCTGCTGAATCGCAACATCGACCCATTTCTGAAGCGTTTGGTGACTGGCGATGAAAAGTGGATCACTTACGAAAACGTCAAGCGAGATCGGTCGTGGTCGAAGCGTGGTGAGCCGGCGGAAACGGTGGCCAAGTCGGGATTGACGGCCAGGAAGGTTTCGCTGTGTGTTTGTTGGGATTAGCAAGGAATCATCTACTACAAGCTGCTCTCCTATGGCCAAACGCTCAATTCGGCCCTCTACTGCCAACAACTGAACCGCTTGAAAGCAGCACTCATTAAGAAGAGGCCATCTTTGATCAACAGAGGCCGAATTGCGTTCCATGAGGACAACGCCAGGCCACATACGTCTTTGTTAACGCGCCAGAAGCTCCAGGAGCTGAGGTCCTAATGCACCCACCTTATAGTTCGGACCTGGCACCAAGTGATTACCATCTTTTCCTGCCCATGGCGAACGCGCTTAATGGTGAGAAGTTGGCCTCAAGAGAGGCCTGTGAAAATTAGCTCTCCGTGTTTTTTGCCAATAGGGACTCAGCCTTCTACGAGAGGGGTATAAAGAAGTTGGCAACAAGTTTACGAACAAAACGACTTAAATCGGATAAATGTACACAAAGTTATCATATTTTGAAAAATCAATAAAAAAAAACTTGACCTAATATTTCTACACAATTTTGGAGAATCTATACATAACCCTCTAGTGAACGTATCCCACTTAATTACGTGATATCTCTTACCAAATTATGTTGATTACTCCGCTCAATTTGTAGAATTTCCGGTTTACATACATATGTCCGCCTAAGAAATAAGTTGCACTACACCGCCATAGATGACGCCGCAGATTACTAATTTAACTCTACACGGAAATTTGTACTAATTTTGCTGGTCATATAAGGGGAACCAGAGAAGGCAGAGAACGCAGAGAACTTATAATAATCTGGTGGAATTCACATAATAAATTAAAATAAGAAAGTAGTAAAATATATTTATGTGTGTAAATAAGTTAACTTTATAAACATTCAGATTCACATCAAGCGATGTTTCTCCATACTGAGAGGTATGAGTGGAGACTATGTTTATGCTAACAGCGCCATCTATGAGACACTAGTTTAGCGCAGTTTCACACCGGACAAAGGATTGTGTTTTGTAAGGGATGAGCCAATGAGCTGAAACGAAATTCTAAATGTGCTGTCAGACCAAGGTTTATAGAATACAAGGTTACGATAAGAGCGAAATCATTTGTTTAATGAGGAAGTTGGTTCAATTTTGTGTGTTGCCGAAGATTTTACTAAATAAATTCTCATAATTTTATCTATAAAACAACGTAACATTTTGACTATAAAATTCTAACGACTTGTATTAAAATTTTTTAAAGTTAATAATAATCACAACAAGAACGTGCTGAATAGTTGTATGTCGAACAAATGTATTTTCAGTTTACAAAAATTGTCAAAATCGTTAAAAATTATTAAAATTCAAATATTTAATTATAAAATATTCAATAATAAAATCGATTTTCGCATATTTTCATTGTCTGCTAAAGAACTTTTGGGAAATGGATGTCCATATTTTGTGAAAAAATCGTATTTGAAAATTCGAAGCGTTGAAAAAGTGTGCAGTGGGATATTATGGACAAATATTTGAAAAAATAAATAAAATTGTGTGAGTAATTTATATTAAGATTTTTTGAAAAACATGCGTTATTGTAGAATATTCGTTAACCGCTCCATTTTATGAATTTAATGATTCAATTTTTGGGCTGAAAACTTGATGTTTTGGCATTAAGAAAACTTGAATTCGTCGGATAGGTAACAAAATAATATACATATCTGCAAGAATGAGATATTGATTTGCAAAAAAATTTATTAAATTTGTGTAAATATTTGGTATTATTGGGCGAACTTAGACCTTCGTTTCATCAATACCTTGTACAGTACCTTATTTTTCGCTCATTTTCCCGCCATCTTTTAATAAAAAAGTGGCCCAAATATGTGACTGCGGCAGCGTTAGTGCGTAAGATCAAAAACAAAAGAAGAAAAAAAGAAATTTTTCCCATATTTACATATGTACATAAACATTTTTGAAAAAAAAAAATATTTATATTATACCTATAATATCACATTTTGCGTACTGTATATATGACGAAGTTGGTTTGGTGACGTCAACAGTTGTCGTAACCTTGTCTTGTATAAACCTTGCTGTCAGACATAGTCATTAATTCACTTCAAATTACCTGTAGAAATGACAAATTTCGAAAAATTAATTTCAATAATTTATCAAAAATTTGCTTTGACAATAATCGAATTCATTGAATTGAAGAGGGAAGCAGACGAAAAAGAATTAGGCCGTAATGCGTGTGTCTTGTTGGACACACTGAATGGTGATCTAGTGGCTGATGTCCTGAGTATACTGAATACTTCTCTAGCCTGTTGGATGGCAACGAAAATGCAACACCAGAAGATGACGAGCTCGATTACCTAATTGATGACGATGTAACAGATGTTTCATTGCTCGACAAGTAGCAAACGCTCGCGGGGACCGATGGATTGCCGGTCGATCTATTTAAATACGGCAGTGAGGAACTGAATATGTGGAATATGTCCGACGACTGGAACCTAAGTGTGCTCTGCCCAATCCACGAAAAGAGTGATCACACAATTCGCGCCAAATAACTCGTTATAAGCCACTTCAATATCACGTATGCCCTATCGAGTTTATTTTATGAAAGACTTATCTTATTGGAACTTACCAGGCCTAAAATCAACCACTCACCAGATAATAACCATACGCCAAATGTTGGAAGAGACCCGTGAAAAGAGGATCGAAACCCACCATCTCTTCGTCGATTTTAAAGCAGCCTTCGACAGCATGAAAAGAGCTGCCTCTACGTCTGAACTTGGTATCCCCGCAAAACTTACGGCTATGTAAATGACGTTAAGCAACACTAAAAGCTCCATCAGGATAGGAAATGTAAGCCATTCGATACCAAACGAGGTTTCAGACAAGGTGACTCCTCATCGAGTGACTTCTTTAATTTATTGCTGAGGAAAATAAAACGAGTTGCAGAGCTTAATAGGAAAGCTGCAATCACTTATAACAGTGTACAGCTGCTGACGTTCGCCGATGATATTGACATTATTGGCCCCAACAACCGTGTTTTTGCGGGGAGTTCTTCTTCATTACTTTAACATGAAGAAAAGTGCTACCGAAATCCATCATATTTTACTGGACGTTTATGGTGACGATGTTTTAGCCGAACGAACGTGCCAAAAGTGGTTTGCACGGTTTAAAAGTAGCAATTTCGACTTAGACGACGGAGAACGACCCAGACAGCCAAAAAAATTTCAAGACGAAGAATTGGAGACATTGCTGGACTAAGATGCATGCCAGACGCAAGAAGAACTCGCAAAAGTATTAGGAGTTGATCAAGCAACCGTTTCCAGACGATTAAAATCATTAGGTTTCATCCAGAAGCTTGGAAATCGGGTGTCTTATGAATTAAAGCCAAGAGACGTCAAACGTCGATTCTGCATGTCGGAAATGTTGCTTCAACCCCATCAAAGGAAGTCAGTTTTGCATCGGATTGTCACTGGCGATAAAAAATGGATTCATTATGATAACCCAAAGCGCAAGAGATCGTATGTGAAGCCCGGCCAACCATCGACATCCACGGCAAAGCCGAATATCCATGGTGCCAAGGTTATGCTATGTATTTGGTGGGACCACAATGGTGTGCTATATTATGAGCTATTGAAATCGGGTCAGACGACCAATGAGGACCTCTACCGAAAACAATTGATTCGTTTGAAAAAGGCCAACGCGGAAAAACGACCAAATTATGCGACCAGACACGAATCTATAATTTTTCATCATGACAACGCTCGGCCACATGTTCCAATGCCAGTTAAAAACTATTTGGAAAACTGTGGGCGGGAAGTTCTACCTCACCCGTCTTATAGCCCAGACATAGCACCTTCCGATTACCACTTGTTCAGATCAATGCAGAATGCCCTCAGCGGAGTATGCTTCACTTCAGAACAATGTATCAGAAATTGGCTTGATTCTTTCTTGACCTCCAAGCCGGAGAAGTTCTTTTGGGATGGCATCCACAAACTGCCAGAAAGATGGGCAAACATCGTAGCTTCTACTTAACGCTAATACGAGTATTAAAAGAAGGTAGAGTACTTGTCCAAAGCATACCACTCAACAACACTCAACCGGACCTTTTATAAAAGAGTTTTTTCAGCAGGATAAGTAGAGATCTATTATAAAGGAATCTCAAATTTCTAGGCACACGCATGTCCAATATTCAAATATCTCCAACCAACAAGAGTCGGAGGAACACAGAGCCCTGCTGATGCTCACACAAGTTGTATGATAAGCTCAATCCAATTACTTTCATAATTGTCTCACTTTTGTGAACAAATTAAAATCTCAAAAAGTCAAAAGAATATCCAGCCATATACCCAGATATATCTATGTGTATGTATGTACAATCTATCTCCAACAGCCATTGTCACAGAAGAAGAAGAAGAGAAGAGAATAAAAATCGCATCAAAAAGTCGACGAAGCCGCCCGGAACTGCTGTTCATTTGCAAGTCGAAAATCGTTTTTGATCTTATCTTCAGCAGCAGAAGCAACCGTGTACAATTGTATGTACGTGTACATAAATGTAGTAAATAGTAGTGGACACTGGTGGATGGACGACGGCCAATGGGCAGGACAATTTTGTGTGCGGCGAGTCTGTTGTCTGAACGAAACAAAAAAAAAAAAAAACAAAAAAAAATTAAATAAAAATAAAAATGAACAGTCAAAGGGATAATCAGGATTAAATCTCTTTTAAAAGTTAATGTTTTCGTACGCACCTACCAAATGAGACGGCAAACGTGTTCGGAGCTGAGCACAATTGGAAAATTGTGCGGAAAAGTAATATGAAAATTATGAAAATATTTACACAAGCACAACAGGGGAGACTTTAACGACAGTCGTCACAGCCGCAGCAGCAGCACCAACAGCAGTTGCAATTTGTTGTCCTTTGGCAGGACAATTGGTCAAGGCTTTTATGGCAATGCATTTTTGTGGTCGCAGACAATTGTCTCTGCCAGCCATGTGCATTGAAGTCCATATGCGCTGCTGGTAACTGTAGTAAAGTAGTTAGGGTTGTAAGTTAAATGCTGCGAGGGAGCCGCATGAGTGGCAAAAACATTGTCATTGGCGCAGCTACCTACGCATGTGCATGTGTGTGTGTGTGTTCATAGGTGGTAGCACTTGTGTGCCTTGTGTAAACAAAGTGTAAGCAGAAAAAAAATGTGCTGATTGGCTTTGCAAAAATCAAAAATAAATATTTGATAAGTAAATAAAAAAAAGAAGAAGAAGAAGAAAAATTTGCGGTCTCCGAAAAAAAACTCTATTTAATATTGGATATTGTTGGCAAATTTGCTGAGTTATTAAAAATAATATTTATTTAAATAAATACATATGTACATATGGGAGGAAAATTTGCGACAAATCTCGGAAACTCGGATTTAAGAAGAATCCTTGGTTTTATACAAAGCATAATTTAATAAGCAGAACTGCAGGTGAGAAATGAAGGTCTTTATTAAAAAATTCCAAAAGAGCAGACTGAGAAATTTGTCTTTGGTGTTATCATATATGGTGCATACATATGTATTGTATATTAGTATAATAGTGTCAATGCAATAATATTTATTTTAGAATTTTCTATTAATTCTTAATAATTCCCCAGCAACGGTTTCCCCTGCTTACTGTTCGCACAGTTTTTTACTTGTAAAAGAATATTAGAAAATAGGTTAAGTTAGGTTAGGTTGAAGTGGCTATCGATGTGTAAGCATCCATACACTTAGGGCAGTGTAGGCCCATGGTGCTTCACTATGCATACACTTCGATTCCTTTATAATTTTCATTAGATAATTTATCTTGATGCCTGCTATTTTATACAGGGTTTTCCAAAAAGAGGTGTTCTATTGATATTCAAAGCAAATCAGTATTCTTTGAGATAAATGATCATATGTCGATTTCAATGTAAAGAGGAAGATATGGCATTAATAATGGAATACAATATCAGTCAAATTTTCCATCATCAAATCGCAAAGTGGCCCTCAATAGTTTCACGAATTCCATCTTTGAGGTCTTTAATCGACGTTGGCTTGTTGACGTAGACCTTATCTATCACGTGGCTCCAAAGGAAGAAGACGCAATATGGTTAAATCACAAGACCTCGTGGCCAATAGCGAACACCTCTTCGAGAGATAGCAGGTCCGTAAGCTTTCCCCTTAAAAGATCGTTGGTTTCGTTGCTTGTGTGGCACGTAGCGACACTGTTGTTGAAAGTAAACGTTGTCCGGATCATTACCATAGAATTCCGGCCGTAAAAAATCATTAGTCATATCTCGATAGCGCAACCTATTCATCGTAACTGTTGTTCCAGCCTCATTTTCGAAGAAGGAAGCTCCAATGATCTTGTCGGACCATAAATCGTACCAAACACAGTTTCAGGTTTAAGATAAAGAGGCCTTTCAGCAATAAATCTGTGGTTTTCCGAGTACCAGAGGCGACAGTTTCGCTTATTGACGTAGCTATCAGGATTGAAATGGGAATCAAGCTCTATTCAAGACGGCGCAGTCACAAAGGAGATGAGATACTGGTTCTTGCTCTTTTACAGCATCTCCTGAAGGGATCTCTCAGCCTCAGTTGGCTTATCATTTCCGGATGCAACAGTGAAATGGTCATCCGTACCATCTCCAATCACAGGAGGAATAATCACCATGCTTCATTTTTTAAGTAGAAGTTCACACCCGAGCTTAACTCAATAAACTCCAAAGGTAAAACAGGAATGTTCATACTTCAACACCTCTAACTTTCCACACAGAGCTCACCTCTGAACTCCTTTAAGAAATAGACGGCTCGGTATCACATATCCCCAACGTCTTTACTTATTAACAGGGAGAACTCTCCCACCCATAATCTTAGGCACTCATCAATGAAGATATAAAAGAATTCCTTTGTTCTAATAAGAGCACAGCAGATGCAATAGAGGTAAGCTATACCCCACTCACTTTATGGCGAATCCATGAGGTTTCTGGCCATAAATATGGTCCTTTTTGAAAAAAAGAGAGATATAGGAAAACAGTGAACATTAACTTTTAATCAACTCAGCTCAATTGGAAAACGGCGTTCCGGAGCTTGTAAGCTAATGTCCCTTCGCCCTTATATGTATTAGTTGAGGCAGCGAAATCAGCTCGTTGTAACATGTCTCTAGAAAAATCAAATATTTAGAAAGTAGTCCAATTATCCGTTTACTAAACATACAGAAAGCTCCTTCATATTGTAGAATTTATTACACTTCGGTCGCTTTGAATGCACTGTAGCACTCTTCCTGACAAAGTCAATTCAGCGTAAAGTTGATGGCCTAATATCAAGGAAGACTAGCCAGTGCGGGCCTGAGTCTGAAACCTTCGATAACATCTTCAGCAACTCGACGTATAAAATTCCATTTTTGAATGGAAATTTGAGAAAAAATCTGTATTTGATATTTTTATCCATTTAGAAAATCGGTATATAGCATTAAGATGAACTGACAACATTGAGCACTGCAAACATACTAGAGTACAGATCCTGCTTAAATCAGAGATACTTAACAAACACCACGATATTATTTCGTTTCGCTAACAAGAAAATTTAACACAACGAAATTAAATCGTTTCGTTTCGGCGCCATGATATCAAAACGAAACCGCATAAACTCGTCGTTAACGTTAATTTTAAAATGGCTGCTTGCTATGATTTAACAGCACACACGTTTAACATTATCTGTTAACGATTTAACATTATCTGTTAACGATTTAACATTATCTGTTGACGATTTAACATTATCTGTTAATGATTTAACATTATCTGTTAACGATTTAACATTATCTGTTAATGATTTAACATTATCTGTTAATGATTTAACATTATCTGTTAACGATTTAACATTATCTGTTAACGATTTAACATTATCTGTTAATGATTTAACATTATCTGTTAACGATTTAACATTATCTGTTAACGGTTTAACATTATCTGTTAACGATTTAACATTATCTGTTAACGATTTAACATTAACGACAGCTTTTCATTTCGGGTAAAAGCGAAAGGAAATTTATTTTGTTAACTGCTTTAACGTTAATATTTCCAAATGTTTCAGCCTAAAATGATAGAAATTTTTGCGACTAACGTGAAGTTTATTTATTAAGCGGTAAGAGAAAAACAATCCCTTTAAAGAGGCTTCTTAAATGATCAATTCCCGGTATTTTTGTCTGTATAAAAGAAAATGGCGCTATATAAATACTTATATTAGCTATTTTGGTCAAGCTTTCTCTCTGCTTCTTGATATTTTACACACAAATGTACCTGATAAATATTTCTATTTATAAATCTTGTGTAAAAATGCCAAGTGTTTCCGGTTTTTTATTTATTTATTATTATTATTTTTTTTTTTTTTTTGAGAAAAGAAAACCATGACAATCTTTATTCCATTCACATTAATTTTCAAGTAATTGGGTAAATAATAACAGCAAATTACATCATACATACATATATACATATCTATGTAAACGTCTTAAAAATCAATTGTGGTGGCATTAAAAGAAAATTGAATGCTTTCACCATTAACATTTCTTCTTCTCAATTTTAAACAATAGTATTTAATGTTTGTAATTGTAGTGAAAATGTTCAACAAGAGTGACCATGCGCAGTGGTCATTTTGGTTATTTTTTGAAACACAAAAAGTTCATTTGAAAATAAACAAAAACGGTGTGATAAGAAAATATGAAAATACATACATTCATTTGTATGTATATACATACGAGTATGTACATATGTAGAAAGCAAATAGGACAGGCAAATCTGTTATTAGTTTAAGCGAACTTTGAAAGTCCAAAGTAAATAAATAAATAAATAAATAAATTTTTAGTTGATGAATTTGTGTAGTTTTTACTGACCTTCATATGTATACCTATACCAGTGACGGTGCAATCAGCTTTATTTCGAAACAAGTACGGACCGATGATTCCACCAAACCAAAAACCACACTGAATTGTCAATTTAGGTGGATGTAAGGCGCTAATTTGCGCCCACGCCCCGACGGAAAACAATGACTATATGGCCAAAGATGCCTTTTATGACCATACTTACGAGCGCTGCCCCTTACACCATGTGAAAATCGTACTTGGCGAATTTAATGCCAGGGTGAGCAAAGAAGGTATCTAAGGTACGACTTTTGGAAAATTCAGCCTTCACAACAAAACATCCTTTAATGGACTGAGGCTGGTTGACTTCGCCGGGGGCCGAAATATGCTTGTCTGTAGTACTACATTCCAGCCCAAAAAAATACATCAAGCTAATTGGCTGTCCCTTGATCGGAAACCAGAAAACCCATCGGTCATGTTGTGATAGATGGAAGACAGTGTTTTAGATGTGCGTACATTCCGAGGTCCTAACATCGACTCGGATCACTATCACGCCTCTGTGCATCAAACTCGACTTGCGCACCTGCTCTCAGAGAGCACACATCAGCAACTCAGTATACGGAACTGCCGTGTCGCAGTGAAGAGAACACAGATTGCCTAGCTCGCAACCTTGCGATCGACCACAACACGTGCGGGGTCGGATAGATACCGAGAGCTGAAGAAGGAAGCAAGGGCTGGCCGACAAGGGTAATGCTCGAAAATTCTACGAAAAGATACGGCGACTTACGAAAGGTCTCAAGACCGGAGCAAACTCTTGTATGACCCAGAGGGGTGAGCTAGTGACGGATACCCAGAGTATACTGAATCTATGAAAGGAACACTACTCCAGCCTGCTGAATGGAAGTGAAAATGAAACACCCGGAGAAGATGAACCCGAAATCCCTATTGATGACGATGGAAAAGTTGTTCCGTTACCCGACTATGAAGAAGCCCGAATAGCAAAACAACAAAGAGACGGGGACCGGTAGATTACCTGCCGAGTTATTTAAATAAGGCGGTGAAGAATCGACAATTGGAACGTAAGTGTGCTTTGCCCAATCCACAAAAAGGGCGATCCCACAGTCTGCGCCAATTACCGTGGAATAAGCCTTCTTAACATCGTATATAAGGTCCTTTGTGTATTGAGTATTGTGTAAAAGACTAAAGCCCACCGTCAACAAACTGATTGGACCTTATCAGTGGGGTTTTAGACCTGGTAAGTCAACCATTGACGAGATATTCACCATGCGCCAAATGCTGGAAGAGACCCGTGAAAAGAGAATCGACACACACCACCTTTTCCTCGATTTTAAAGCAGCCTTCGACAGCACGAAAAGAAGCTGCCTGTTCGCCGCTACGTCTGAATTTGGTATCCCCGCAAAACTTATACGCCCTTTGGCAACGGCGAATACCGCAGGTCATGTCATCCGAATGGATGAAAGCACTCCAGCTTTGAAAGTATTCGATGCAGTACCCGCTGGTGGAAGCAGAGGAAGAGGAAGACATCCACTCCGTTGGAAGGATCAGATGGAGTGTGACAGGGCCTCACTTGGTATTTCCAATTGGAGCCCTATTGGAAACCCCTTTATAATAATTTACACTCCTAAATGCTTTTTTATACAAACAATGTTTAATCATATTTTGCCATCTCAACGCCAGCAAAAAGCTTCCCTGCAAACATATAAATGTGGATCGTGCGAGGCTTTCCTTTTATATTTCGGAATTTGGCAACCCTGGTTTTGCAATCAGGCAACTGATAAAATTTCTCCTAAAGTCTTACATTTTCGATGTTTGTATTCAGGTGATGAAAGCAAAGCAGGTTTTTTCTTTTTTGAAAAACGACTGCAATCGTACCACTAGAACAACAAAGAAAAGTAAATTCTGAGTGTTACACAAAAATTGGTTTACCAGTTGTTTTTAAAGAAATCAGGAAAACCAACCGCCGAAGACGGATCACCCTATCACCACGACAATGCGAGCTCTCGCACATCGACTGAAAAAACTGCATTTTTGAGCACTCAAGACATCGATTTGATGAATCATCCAGTATATAGTTCTGACATTGCCCCGAATGACTCGTTTTTATTCCCGTCAGTAAGAAATAAACTGAGAGATCAATGTTTTTCGACACCTGTTAGGTAGTTGATGCGTTCAGAACGCATGTTTTGGAGATACCTCAGTTAGAATGGCAAAAGTGCTTCGACAATTGCTTCAAATGCATGCAAAAGTGTAAAGGGCTTAATGGAGATAGTTTTGAAAAACAATAAAGCGATTTTCAATGACTAATATTTGTTTGTTTCTCTAAGCCCGAAATACAAAAGGCAATCTTCGTATAGTCCCTTGAAGTAATCCAATGTATACTCCGTTGTAGTGTACTATTGGACCTATTCACGTCTCGTCACCAGGGAATTGTTAACCGATGTTTGCTCGTGTTTTAATGATCGCAATTAATAAATGGAGTTGGAGTGCGCAATATGATTTTTACTCTTCTACGCGTGATAGCGGTACGATTCTCACCTAAACTGACGATCATCCAAGGACGAGTCAGCATTTTTTACTAGAAGCCTCTGGTTGTATGGCCTTGGCAAGAGTTTTGGTGCTCTCAAATCCAATTTTTGCACAAAATTATATGAAAATTCTTTGATTATTATTATTTTTGTATTTTTTTGTAACTTGTATAATACTGTTACTTTCTCTGAGTTTTTTTACCAGAAATTTCTTCAGTAATAACTCTTTTCCCAATTGTCTCATATCTTCTCATTTGACAAATAGCAAAAAAAAAATTTCCTTTATTTACCTAAACGCGTAACTCCTTGCATTCATGGCACAACACATACATATACATATACGTATATATATACTTTTTAATCCCATCTCATCCGCTACTATCCTCTAATCTTCTACTAATGGACAATAATCACATAACCACAAGAGTTTATTTTGAAAATCTTCCCTGAAAAGGATATACTTAACGTTTAGTCTCTTTGTTAAACTCTCTTATACGAGTAGAGAGCCATAAAACGCGAAAGGTCGGAGCATTTCCACTCGGCACTTCCGTGGCTTAAAGCGAATCTTTTACCTGCAATGAACAATCACTTTTCATACACACCTGCAAAGCATAAGCGAACATCCTGGTCAACTTTACTTGTTGCGGATAGAAGAATGAATGCAAAACCCTTAAGCGAGGAGTAATCTTTAACCGCGACTATGTGACGCTTGGTCTTTGACTTCCGTCACGTGTTTTCTATTGTCGTGCTTAACAGTTACCGCTCCAGTACTCTTTGGTGTTAGCAGATGCGAAAAAAAGACTTTGAAATGGACACCACCGGGCCTTGCTGTTTCAATTAGTGTAAATAGAAAAAAAATAATAATAACTGAGATGGGGAACTTGAAAGAGTAAGCTGAAAAGCTTTCCCGGTAAGACTTTTCTGAGTGCCTGACTTCTTATTTGCTAATGCATTCTGCTGTGGAAATGTAATAAGGAGTTTTTGAATATTTCTAAATACGTACGGAAGGTAGGTAGGTAGGAGTCAACCGTACGGTCATCCTTTTCTGTGGGGTTTTTCTTTATCATTCGCTTAGACTTCATTATGGCTTTTATTGGGTTGCTTACTTTAGCTTCGACCATACGGCAAAGGCTATCCACAACAGGCGATTCTCAGATACCTAAAGCTTCGGTAGCAACTTCTGAATGGGGTCCTGTAAGCCAACTGTTTTGGTTGTACACCTTCAAGTTCCAAATTTCCTTTCTCAGAGACTGTTAGTCATTCGAAGTTCTCCGATTATATATTCGCTGAGGCTAACTCAGCGAGACAGTCGAAGAAATGTTTCCCAAAGAATTTGTGTTGCGCGGAAATCAAGACTGGTCAGTGGCAGGGGTAGTGCTCGATGGTCCCTTCCTTCCCTTCGTCCCTACGGAAATTGTTAGAGTAATAGCTCATCCTATTCCCGTGAAGCCCCATTAAACAGTGTCCAGTTATTATACCAGTCGTTATGTTAATGGAGAACCGGTCCAGAAGGATGAGATGCCGTGATTTTTTCGGATCCAACTTTGCCCATAGCTGTCTGGTCCTGTTGTACGTGATCTCATTCAACCATCTTGAGTCAGCTTCCCTGGTAAAGGCCAGTTTAAGCATGTACTTAGCCGTGGACAGAGTTAAACCAGCATCGTGTGCGTGTTTTATCGTAGATTGCCTGGGATGTTCCTGTGTCCAGGTACCCAGAATATGGCAATACTGTATTCGTTGAGAGTTTGTTAAGAGATGCTTTCCATTCTCCACATAAAAAAGTACTGCTACTAGTCCAAGACTTAGGCAAACTTCATTTGTAGTAGAATTTGAACTTACTTGGCCACACAAACACACTCAAATAAAACATTTCTCCACAGGAAGTATTCAGAATAATAGCTAATAATCGTCTAATACTCTAAGATTATCGATAATGCAGCACACGTGACCACTGTTCTGCTGTTCATTGTGAGTAGCCACAAGTCAAGAGCCGAGCGCCGCGCAGTCGCTGTTAAAGATTAATCGTGGCTAATATGTTTCGCATACATTTCTGAACATTCAAAGCAAAGCCACCAGGATGTTCACTAATACTTTGCAGGTGTGCTAATGAATTTTTCCTTTGAATTCTAGAACAATATATGTTTGTGTGTGAAAAATGATTGCCAAATAGATTTGCTTCAAGTCACGGAAGTGCTGAATGCGTGCCGTCCAATCATCTGGGAATTCCCTGACCCTTTCACGACTTATGGCGACACTTAAGAGCGTTTAACGGTGAGACTAAAAGTTAAGTATGTCCTTCTCGGCAGCGATAGACAGAATAATCTCTTGTGGTTATGCGATTATTCTCCATTAGCAGAAGATTAGAGGATAGTAGCGGATACATGGGGATTAAAAAGTCTGCAGGTTAGTGCAAGGGAAAATACGTTGTTACGTAAGTTCAGGGAAAATTCAAAGATCCAGAGAATGAAACTTATTTATTTTGCTATTCGTTAAGTAAGAAGATATGAAGCGATGGACAAAAGGGTTATTACTAAAGTATACATACATACATATATGCAGGTTATTTAGGTAAATATTACACGAGTTTATTCCACCTTAAAGGTTCAGATACGTGTTTCTTAGTATTCTTAGTTTCTGATATATTTAAGCTGCTAAATAATATGTACGAGGTGTATTTAAAAAGTAACAAAAGTAAAATTTTTTGAATAAAATATATATTCATTCGTCTAAAAAAAGAAAAAGTAGAATACTCACATCAGGTTCGAATCCTGGTTATAGAAAATTAATTATATAAAATTAATTAAAATAAAAAATTAAATCATATTTTCTAATTTCGGTCGCCCCTCGGCAGGGAATGTCAGCTCCTCCGAGTGTATTTCTAACATGAAATAAAGGCTCCCAGTAAAACAAAAAACCATCAGCCGTTCGGGGGCGGCTTAGTATAAACTGTAGGTCCCACCATTTGTTGGAAAACCCTCAAGACGCAAAACCACAAATTTGAGGTGGAGCTCGGCCGAAAATCGCTTCAGCGGTTACAAAGCGCACGTATATATACACGTATGCAGGCTATGGACACCGTTTCTTTTTTGGCTCATAATATTTGACCAAATTCATATTATCTAGATATACATACGTGTATAAGGTTTTCTAATAAGAATGATATTATTTCTTAAAAAAAAAAAACACACACTAATTGTTAAGGAAATCCAAATGTTTTTTATTTAATGTGATACAATTAAGTTCTGAATATAAAATCATTCAAATGATCGCCACGACTTCCTTTGCAGGACCTATTTCGATGAACCCAATTTCGAGCACTTTTTCCACCAAATCCAGTCGTATCTCATGAACAGCACTTTCAATATTGATTTTTAAAGCTTGAAGAGAGTCTGGTTTATAGCTAAAGACTAGTGATTTCAAATAACCCCACAAGAAGTAGTCTAATGGTGTTAAATTACAACTTCTTGGAGGCCATCCAATGTCACAATTTCTTAAAATAAACGAATCTCCGAACTCTTCTCGCCATAAATCGGTTGTTGCACCTGCTGTCTGACACGTAGCCAGGTCTTGTTGTGACCAGATGTTGTTAAGATCAATTTCTTCCAAATTGCGGCCATAAAAAGTTGGTTGTCATCGATCTATACCAGTGACGGTGCTACCAGCTTCATTTTGAAACAAGCACGGACCGATGATTCCACCAGCCCAAAAAACCACACTAAACTGTCAATTTAGGTGAATGCAATGTTTGTTCATGAATAATTTGTGGATTTTCTTTGCACCAGAATCGACAGTTTTGTTTATTTACCGCATTACTCAGATCAAAGTGAGCCTCAACTGAGAAAAGGATTTCCTTAAAAAATCGTTTACGTTATATTAAAAATGGCCAAAATAGCACTTAGACATCATATCATCCCTATTGGAAAACCTTTTGCATATGCATACCAATGGAAAACTCGAGATCTTAAGTAATTTTCAGTGAAGGAACTACCATATGCTTGTCAATTTTTGGAAAATGGAAAAAGCTGAAAGAAAACTACCATAAATAAAGAGAAAATTAATATTTATTTTTCTTAAACCTTTTCAGTGAAAGGAGTGCATAAAATTTGATATTTTTAAATTACATATGGCATTCTTTATCTTCGGAATCCAAAGCACAATACTCGTACATTCAGATGAGGTAGCTGGCAAGCGAGTCAGCGCCACTTCAAAAGCATCGGACGCCTGCATTCACGGCACTCGATGGAGTTCGAGGCTGTTAATTTCCGTGGCAGGGGGTTCAGACAAATGATCGCCAGATGATGGAAACTTCTTTGCATTGCCGCGCTTAGGTAATGCTTTGGCTGCTGTTGTTTTCTGCCCACATGGGGGGAAATATTATATTTGCCAACACAGCCACTTTCTTAGCTGCTTTTTCTTGCAAAGTAGCAAGAAGAAGAAGTTTTCAGTAAAAGTAAGCAGCTTTCTACCATGATTGGAAGCCTTCTTTGGTGTAACCGCATGCTGAGAACAAACCTCTTTCAAAATTGGTAGGCAGCTCATTACAGATGTTCTGGATGTGGAAGATTTTGTACTGGCCCATCAGCCGACCTAAGCGCGTCAATTAGGTGCAGTTGACTGCAATCACGGAGGAATTCCAATAAAACACCATCTTTCATAAACGAAATGTTCTCAAATTTGGCTATTACTTTCTTCAAATGATGGCTCAAACTGCTTCGAGGATTCTCGTAAGCTTTAGCAGTATCTTTGATAGGTTACATTAAGGTGTTCATAACCGGGAAACAGCGTATTATCAAAATACATATGTACGTATGTACATGCTTCACAATGTCAGATCAGTTTTATCCGCTTGTTGTCAAAATTTAGGTAGAGGCGAGCGTAAAGGGGTAATGCCCAGAACTCGTACACTTTGCCTACTAATTCCATGAGCGATTTTCCTGCCGCAGGCAGGAAACGAAATTCTTTATTTATATTGGGTGTGTGCATTAATTCGTGCGGTTTTCTAAGAGAGGGCTCTACTAGTATTATTTCGCGTCGTGTTCATCTGTGGCTACATCCATTTCAAAGGTACTGTCATTTCGCGTGAACAACAATTTGTTTCATTCATTTGAAAATGTCGAAGTTTGCACCAGATAAAGTGTGTTTGCCGGGAGTTCTTCTTCATTACTTTAACACCGAAAGCCATCGTATTTTACTGGACGTTTATGGTGGCCATGCTTTAGCCGAAGGAACGTGCCAAAAGTGGGTTGCACGGTTTAAAAGTGGAAATTTCGACTTAGACGACGGAGAACGACCCGGACAGTCAAAAAAATTTCAGGACGAAGAATTGGAGACATTGCTCGACGCATATGCATGCCAGACGCAAGAAGAACTTGCAAAAGTGTTAGGAGTTGATCAAGCAACCGTTTCCAGACGATTAAAATCATTAGAATTCATCCCGAAGCTTGGAAATTGAGTGCATTATGAATTAAAGCCAAGAGACGTCGAACGTCGATTCTGCATGTCGGAAATGTTGCTTCAACGCCACTAAAAGAAGTAATTTTCTCATCGAATTGTCACTGGCGATGAAAAATGGATTCATTATGATAACCCAAAGCGCAAGAGATCGTATATGAAGCCTGGCCAACCATTGACATCCAAGGCAAAGCCGAATATCCATGGTGCCAAGGTTATGCTATGTAATTGGTGGGACCACAAGGGTGTGCTCTATTATGAGCTATTGAAATCGGGTCAGACGATCAATGGAGACCTCTACCGAAAACAATTGATTCGTTTGAAAAAGGCCATCGCGGAAAAACGACCAGAATATGCGACCAGACACGAATCAATAATTTTTCATCATGACAACGCTCGGCCACATGTTGCAAGGCGAGTTAAAAACTCTTTGGAAAACTGTGGGTGGGAAGTTCTACCTCACCCGCCTTATAGCCCAGACATAGCACCTTCCGATTACCACTTGTTTAGATCAATGCAGAATGCCCTCTCCGGAGTACCCTTCACTTCAGAACAGAGTATCAGAAATTGGCTCGATTCTTTCTCGACCTCCAAGCAGGAGAAGTTATTTTGGGATGGGATCCACAAAAAGCCAGAAAGATGTGCAAATATCGTAGCTTCCGATGGGCAATACTTTGAACATTAAATGTATAACAATTTTTTCACAATAAAGTCTTAATTTTCGAAAAAAATCGCACGAATTAATGCATACGATCAAACTCTTCATTCGGACCTGTACTGTCAGCTATTGAACCATCTTTTTTTTTTTTGTTACGATGAACCCAGCGTTATCCACCTTCCGCCCAAGCGACCGAGGGGCGCGTCTGAGGGAAATCGAAAAATCAAACAGACCGGTGACCGAAAACCATTAACAGTCCGGACTACCCTGAACCCAAAACCGATCGCGGAAGGTCGCAGTTACACTTGCCTCTTACACTAAACAGATACAGATTTGTTCATCAGCTGCTATAATTTGCATGGGGACAAGAAGAGGGAATTTATTTAATTATTTAAAGCACTTAGTAAGTATATTTTGATACAGAATATATAGTGAGTCAGAGGAATCAATGTTGAGGAAATGTGAATTAAAATCGTTACACAAAGATCCAAAAGGGTCGGGCATTTCAAAGTTTGTTTTGCATGAACCCAATAAAAGGAGCCTAAAGTGTTTAGATGATCTTAAAGGGATGGTGAAGTTAAGCTCGCTAAGTAGGTATGGGTTATTGATAGCACATCTTATCTATTTAGTTAGAAATAAAACTCCAATCATTTTTCTACGACTATGGAGTGTACAGATTAATGAGCCGTAAACGACTTTTGTAAGAAGGCAGATTCGTGTGCGCATCCCTTAATGAAGCAATCGCCCAGAAGCAAGGCGAATTTGTTTCATAAGGACAACGCCAGACCACACACATCGATTGTGACTCGCCAGAAGCTCCGGGCGCTTGGTTGGGAGGTTCTTATGCATCCACCTTATAGTCCGGAATGTGCATCGAGTGATTACCATCTGTTCCTGTCCTTGGCGAGACTGTCTCAATTTTTTTGCCAAAAGGAACGAGGATTTCTATGAGAGAGGCATAATGAAATTAACTTTATAATGGCAACAAGTTATCGAACAAAACGGCGCATATTTCACCTAAAACGGTTCATTCTAACTATGGTAATTAAAGCAAAAATAATGGATTTCTTTTTTACTACACCTTATATTTATTCACTAAATATCAGTTAGCAAGTATTTTGAGGAGTCTCCTGCCAGTTGTATAGTTATAATACCAATTTATATTCAATTTTTTTTTTTTTTTGAATTCATGAATTAATTTATCTCAGCTATAGGTACATACAAAAGTACACATAAGTAGCTATCAAACCAAAATTAATCCTTTCGGCCATATTTAAATTGATCATCACTATGCAAATCATAAGCAGGTCGCCGCATAAATTAATCTGTAGAGCTTCAATTTAACTTATCGTAAACTTAAAGAAAACTCAGCTGGAAAAAAATCTAAGTATATTTACATACATACATACATATGTATATATATACCTATTGCTTAGTACGTATGTATGTATGTACATACAATTTTGTATTAGAAACTGTTAAGAGAAAGCTTTAAAAATCGATAAAAGTTCATTATAACCCACCACCATCACCAACAACAACAACAATTGTGTGGTGAATAAAAATCAGAATTTATGGCTTCGTTTGTTCGTTTGCGTGTGTGTGGGTAGTTACCGCAGTAGCAGTAAATCATGTCGGTGCGAGGGAGATAGCTAATAAATGGCGATGAAACCGGTTATAGTTAGGCTACACTGCTCTGCACTGTAAATGATGGTGGCACAATACACTAATACACTAACACACCAACATACACACCACATACAAATTGAGCGTGAAACTACAACAACACTCAGGCAAGGCATGCACAGAGCACTTTATTGGCACTTATGGGATGTGTCTTGCGCACTCAATGGTAACGCCTTTTTTGTGTGAGTGTTGGTGGGGAAATTTTTGTGCGTTAGTGTGCGTGAGTGCGTGAATTTGTTTGATTGTATGGGTTAACGTCTCTCCATTTGTATGCGTTGCGCTGCCTTTTGGCGGGTGATTGGGCATCAATATGTATGTATGTATGTGTGTGGCTCTTCGGTGGCAAATGGCAAAAAATGCATATTCATGAAATTGCTTGGCAGATTCTGCTGATTGTCCGCATATTTCTGTGTTTTTTTTGTTTTTTTTTTTTTTTGGTGCGAGGAGTGTTAGTAGGTGCGTACTTACTACCAGCCAACGCTCTACACCTATAATACCCAACTATACCTATTTACATACATATATATGTACGAGAAGGTATGTAGGTAGCTACATGCAAACCATCTGTTAACAAAGATTTCTTAAATATGCATAATTTTTTTGTTGTTTTTATTGGCTTAACATATATTTTTTTTTCGGTCCGCACATCAATTTTGGTGCTGAGTTGATTCTTTTTAAGAATTTTTTAATATATTATTTTTGCAGCTTAAATCTTTTCAATCGATTTCAATATAAGGTGAGTTTCAGAATCACAAGACACCAGCTCCTTTTTTGTATAATTTGACTAATAATTTTTATATGCGGGTAGTATATTTGGGAAAATGGTGTTTAGAGTAAAATAAACCAATTTTAATATTATAGAAAAATCATTTGTTTATTATGTTATGATATAAAGTTTTTTTTTATTTGGTACAAAAATATTTTAAAGATAGTATCGCAATGAAAAGACACTTTCCCTTGTCGTTAAAATTTACTAATTCAAAGTTTTCTTGAGACCTTTTGCCATGGGATATTACTCATTAATACCCAACTGATGCGCCGCGTCATTGACTCTTGCAATGCAAAACAATTTTTCTTTCTTCGATTCAGTCAGACTGACATCCAGGTTGGATCATTCGGTAATAATTACAGCCTTAAGCTCATCTGTATTGTCAAACTGATGGTTGTTTTGCAAAAATATTTCTTACCAATATTCCCCACAAGTTCTCTATGGGGCTTAAGTCCGTACAGTAGGCCGGTCAGTCCATGGTTTCTATGGAATAATCAGTCAAAAATTAACTCATTTCATTACTTACATGAATTCGAGCGGTATTCTGTTGGAAAATCAGTGGCACCTTTCTATAAGCTCCGAGAAAAGGAAGGAGGCGGTTTTTCAACACGCACTTGATTGCCCTCCTGTTATTAATTGGAAACGATACGAACTATAATTCGAGCGTAGCTTTTGATCTATCGCAAATCTCTCCAATTGAACTGAAAACCATCTGGACCAACAAAAGACCATTTTTTTCGCACAAAAGATAACTTCTAATACAAATAGAGTCAAATTGATGAGTTTGAAATTCAACACCAATAACTTACTGTGTCCCAATTGGTGTATATGCATTCTACTGGCATGGCAAAATATAAGGTTCTTCCATCGATTTTTATAACTTCAAATTGTGGTTTTTTGAATTCGCACGATTTCGGCGGCCTATTGACATCGCCAAGACGAGAGAATCCGCGGTTGGAAAGTTTCTTTCCCAATAATGTTATATTCGCTCGTGTTTAGTGGCATGTGGCACCATTTTGTTGAAACCACATATTGTCCAAGTCTTGTTCTTCAATTGCATGCCAAAACAGTCGGTTATCTTATGACCAAAACGATCCGAATTGACAGTGTTAGTCTCGCTATTTTTTTTTTTTTTGCAAAGAAGTACAATCACACCTCCGGACCAAAGAGCGCATAAGTCAGAAGTTTTTTGTTTTGTTTTATTTTATGTATTTGTCTCCCTTCAATTTCTTTAAGATTCTCTGGTCCCAAAATCGACAATTTTGCTTATTTACCTATCTTCCGAGTGAGAATCTGCCTCGTTGCTGGTAAAAATGGCTAAAAAAGCAAGTGCTGAGTTTTTTTTCTAAATTAAATGTGTCTACAGTAGAAGTATTAAAGTGCCTTATGATATTGGAAAGCACAGGTACCTACTTATATACATACATGGGTAGGTATGAATCATTGATTTAATATAGAAATTTGCCTCTGAAATATTTTAAAATCGCATTACAATCGCAAAAGTGTTTTAAACCGAACGAAAAAGTTTTAAAAATTATATAAAAATATAAGCTATTTAACGTTTGTGATTTTTAGTAGTTTTTCAGTTAGCATTTAATACAGAGAAATAGAGAATTTAAAAATTGAGTTCATAGGGTTAATGCATATTATGATCTTATCTTCATTAATTATATGTGTAATAAACAAGTATTATTTAAATTGTTAAATAATTCTTTAAAATAAATACCTTATTAACTGACATTTTTTTTATAAATAAAGTATGAAGTCAAAGCGTAATAAATTTGGAGAGTAAAATACAGATTCTTGTAGACAAATTGGAGCACTATAGCAGATAGTATACCATCATTGTCTTCTAAATTTTTTTCTCCTTTAGCAATAATTTTCTTTAAAATAATATTTTTTTTCATTAATAATTTTTTTAGTCATTACTCTTTACTTTACTCATTACACTCTTTCAGTGCACCAGTAAAGTTATCAACACCCCGTAGATTTTATGAGAAATTTTCATTGTTTCTTCATCTAATTTTTTGCCATCATATTTGCAATAGCAAAGAAATTGTTGACCGATTTTGTAGTATAATTAATTCTCTTATCATGAAAACTGTCAATAAAATAGCTGTGAGTCGTCTTTTATTTCTCCTTTACACTAAAAGCCTAAACCAGCTGATAACACCAGTCAATGTCAACCAGGGATTGTCAATCCCTCCGAGTGAATTTCTGACATGAAATGACAGATTTTCTACTACCGTGACCCATTAATACAATGCAATTATCATTTAGAAGACGAAGATGGAAACGTTAAAACTGTTATGAAAATGCACTGGATTCGGATTTGAATGGGAAGGACTTTAAACATGATTGATTAAAATTCTCGTACAACTGATATTAAGCAAAAATCAATACAAAAGTATTTTTGTTCAAGTTTGTAACAAATGAGTATATTACGCTTGAGAATAATAGGGGAACCAAACTTTAAACGAAGATTATGTAGTGGCATTCCAGGTAACTATATATCTAGTGAATTTAAAAATTAAATTGGAAAATTTACATTTTCATTTTCATCAACAACAGTATCGTTTGATTTAAAAGACATCAGTACGCATGGTAACAACTGTTGTATCTGGAAGTTAATTTCGTCAACATCAACATTTTTGGCTTCCAAAATCGACCGATGACTGAGTCAGTTATAATTCAAGTAATTATTTTGTATATCCAGAAAAATACTCTTAATAAATTAATTTTTTTTTTGTTGAAAAATAGTGTCTGCAATTGTCAGGCAGTTTAATGCATTGCGAATTTGGTTGCAGTACTATTATTATTATTTTTTTTTGTCATTTTAACTGGGAAGTTTACACTTCAGTGTAAGTAAGATGTGGCCGGCTTTGCTAACACCAAAAATTTGAAAAAGTAAAAACTTACATATATTTTAGCCTCCAAAACACGTAGTGGTTACGCTATTGAATTGTTGCTTATATGACACGTTTGTAGGTTTAGCATTGCAGCGCCAACTAACAGATAATTGTGAATGTCAAATAATTAGTAATAAAATAATATCTTAGCTTTCAAGTTGGATCAAACTTAAGGGGTAAAGCCACTGTAGATGCTTCAAAGAATTGATTTTTTTATTAACTAAAAATACTCTTTGATCCTTCTAGAATAAGGTACAAAAGGTGTTATAGTATAGTATAGTACTAAGGTTAATAGCACCATCTCTTAGATAAAACCGAACGAAATTTTTACTTGACCTAATATATAGTAGGAGGCCTTCGCTCTTGCGTTCAAGACGACAACAGTGGAATTTGTTGGCATCAGGAACGGAAGTAAAGGGATCTAGAAATGATGGGTGTTAACGGTACTAGTTCCTTATGAGGGAAAGCGATCAACAGTATAAGCGAAAGTCGTCAGCGTTTAAGAAAAAATGGTCGACAAAAGATTTAGTATAAATATATTTTGAATCCGTTGTAGTAAATAAAACCCGTTATTTTTAAAATTACGTTTTTTTACTTTAACTTCCACTTTAAATTTTTAATCAATATTTTTGAACTCAAATTCGTAGTGAGGAAAACTTTAATACTCCCACGGATCTCTAAGCACATCAGTGGCAAATAATTATTTCAGATTTGTTGAATAGTGCAAATAAATGTACTTACTATGTACCACACGTCAGAGGTAAAAATCAAACTCGCACTTGTGTCACTCAATACAACTTAACTCAGCCAGTCTGTCACCCATTGGGAACTGTGTACAGGCCCTTGCAAACATTAGTTCGCTTTATTCAAACTTAACGATATGTACGATTTTATATATACATATGTATGTATGTATGTACCTAAGCATAAATATCTGCCCGCCGAGGCGTTTAAAATAAATATTATTATTAGTTTAAAGAAAAGAAAAATAAATGTCACACTTCCACACCAGAAACGTCAGGCAGATGCCAGACTGTAAATTGCAGCCAACAACAAGTTTTGCCACCAAAGAATTTCACATTCTTATTCGTACAAATAAAAATGGTTTGCGGCGTTTCTTCATTCCTTCGGCCGAACGGGCGACGTCATTGGCCTCGACATTCTTAAGCGTGTAGTTCATAGATTTAATTTTATTATAATGCTATATTATTTCTAAATTTAAATTTGTGATTTCTCATTGCCATTTTTAGGGTTTCTTCTTCTCCTTTTACTTTAATTTTTTTATATTAATTTTTCCTTCAAGCTTTAATTCGCATTTCAAGTGTAACGCACGCATCAAGCGTCAACTGTTACATACGAATATGTACAAGGGGATTAACAAAAGTTCGGTAAGTTGATCAGAAAAAAAGAAAAAAAATTATGTTTGTATTTATTTTTTGTATTTAATCTTTGTCCTTTTTTTATCTTCTTTACATAATCGCTATTAATCATAATGCATTTCTTAAGTCTTTAGATCCACTTCTGAAAACAGTCTTCAAAATCTCAAAATCTTGCTTTTTAAGCTTATCAAGTTCAGCATTAACCGCATTAATTATCTACTCGTTGCTATTACCGACCTTTTCTTTTAATTTTTTAAAAATTTTTTTTTTAATTTTTGGAAATAACCAGATATCATAAGGTGTTATATCCGGGGAAATGGTGCTGGACGTATTTCTTCGCACCCAGAGATCGCAATAAAATTACTCGTTATTTCAGCAGTAAGGGATGGCGCGTTGTCATGATGTAAAAAAGTGGCGCCCCAAATCCTCTTTCTTCCTGTTTTCCAACAAATTTTTTAAAACCTTTGGCAATCACTCTTCGGTGTACCACTTCGCAGTTACCGTCTGACCCTTTTCCAGTGGAGTAGCAGCTACGATTTTAGATCGGATGAAGTGAATTAACATCATTCCTTTTGCTGCTGATTTTTATTGCTTAGATTTGATGGGTGGGTTTGCTCCTGTTGGGCTCCATACCATGGACTCCTCTTTGGTTTATGGATCCTACTTTTAAAACCAAGATTCGTTACCAGTAATGACTTTACTAAAGTTGCTAGACTGACCATTTTCGAATTTGTTTAGGAAAAATTGAGCAAAATGCGCCCGAGCCTCTTTTTGGCATCATTTAAAATTCGCGGTACCCATCGAGCGAATTTCTTCGTACATCCCGGATGATTAGTTAATATTCGCGATACAGGCATGGCATTCAAGCTCAATTCATTAGCATTCATTTCTTATGTCAATCGTGGGTTTTCGTCAATTTTGGACTTCACCATAGCTGCAGTGACGTCATCAGTGGAAGATTTTGGGTGAGCATCTCAAGAGGCTCGTCCTGTATGGAAAAATGTCTTGTCAAGAATCTTCGAAACCACTTAGAAATAGTATTTAAAGACGATGCAATCGTTCCATATGTAATTTGGCATTCACTGAATATTTGTATTGGCTGTAAATTACACCGGAACCCGAAAAGAGTCTGATCTAATCTCAGCTATGTGGCGTTTTCTCGTCTCCATTTTAGCGGATCGTTCTAAAATTTGAAAGGCAGACTAATAAAGTAATTGCAAAGGATTTGGTATTTTTAGATTTAACAAAAACAAATTGGAAGTCATCAACTAACCGAACTTTTGTTAATCCCCTTCATTTGTATATATGTATGAATATAGTCGAGTTCACCATGAAGATATGGTTGCACGTTCCAAATGTGTTGACTTGCAAATTGAGCGTGGAAAATCGCAAAAAGCTTGAAACATTTAGGCGCACACATACATACATACTTATACGTAAGTACATTCATACTCGTATGTGTTTGTCTGTCTGCCAACGACTCGCTGAATGCCGTTTGTCATTTATTCGCGTGCTCGCCACATGTCGCCATGTTGTTTTAACGGCCGTCCACTTTTTTAGCAATACATTTGTTGTTGTTGTTTTTTTGTTGTAGTATATATTTAATATTTTCAAGCCATAATTTATTTCATTTTCCCCATCATCATCATCATCATCATCACGAAGTTATTTACAAATTTTTTAAATTACACGCGAATTTGTAATTGTTCCACAATTTATGCGCAAATTTACTTTTTCTCCAAGCAATGACCTTTGCTATTTTTTAAAAATGTATGTATGTATGTGTGTATGTGTGCAGTTCGAATAAAGAAAAATTACATACGAATTTTTTTATATAGAATACAATTTTTTAAGCTTCATATCTATTCAATTACATCACCTGTTCGCAATTTTATATCACACACAAAAATAATTCGCCTTCGGAAATGCGATAATTACATTGGAAATTAATTTGCTCGTATACTTAAGCTGTGTTTGCTGTGCGTTAATTGATAATATTTTTTACATACGAGTACATGAAATATTTTTTTAATTTAATTTTTTATTTTTTCTTTTATTATCATTTTATGGCAGTCTTTTTTATTGAGTTTATAAGGGTGTTCTTTTTAGACATTCATTGACGCAATACTTTTTTCAGAGTTCGTCTTTTTGACAGCTTTTAATTGATTTATACTTAGTTTGGTTTGCCACTCCATAACGAAAAGACTTACTCCACTTCGAACCAGAATTACTCCGAATCGTGCAAATTTATTACCAAAATAAGGGTTCGGTTCGCCCGACACATTGTGCGCTGCCTCCAATACTCGGTCAATACAATAATAATCCATCACCCAGCAGTGCCGTTAATTCGAGCAACCATCTATCGGGTTTCACACCACTTTCAATCTAATCTGAATAATGCCCAACCTAAAAAACGTCGTACAGTGTGCACCGAAGACGTTATTGGTGCTGTGGAGCAAAATATCGAAGGAGACTCGAATGAGTCTATCGTCGGATGAACTGTTGCGCATCCACTTTATGGAAGATTTTACAGAAGGATCTTGGTTTGTGGGCTTGCAAAATCCAACTCGTGCAAGAATTGAAGCTGAATGATTCCCCAGCGCGTCGCGCATTCGGTGAATTTGACCAAAACTCGCTGGCCACCGATTTTATTTTTCACCATAAAATTTGTCCAGCGATGAAACCCACTTTGTTGTTACGTAAGTAAAGAAAATTGTCGCATTTGTAGTGATGATAATCCACAAGCCATTGTTGAAACGCCGTGGTATCCTGAAAAAGTTACTGTTCTGTATGCTCTGTAGGCAGAGAGGAACCATTGGTCCACATAATTGGTGTTTTGCACCCGTTGAGGTAATTTTCGGCCGAGTACCTCCTTCAATTTGTGGTATGCGTCTTGATGATTTTCCAAAAAAATGGATGACTCTACAGTTTATATTAAGCCGCTTCCGAACGGCTGATGGATTTCTATGACGAGCCTTTGTTTAATGCCAGAAATACACTCGGAGAACTTCGAATTCCCTGTCGAGAGGCGAACGTAATTAGAAAAATTTATTAATTTTTAATTTCTATGGGTTTTCTATAAATTTTGGATGTTGGTCGGATTAGTACTCGAACCTTCCGAATGGCCACCGCGGCCGCATCCATAGTTCTTCAAATTGGAGTATGTTGATGTGCATGACCTCTGGTTCCAACAAGCTGGTACTACATACCATACAGCCAATGAAGCTATCAATTTATTGATGGAAATTTTTGGAGAATATTCGACGCGTTATTTCCGGCATATGGCTCCAATTGCTGCAAAATTTGGTCGAAAATTGGGCCTCTCGACTGGAATGTGACGTATTGCTCACACTTATAGCAGGTGGGCTCAAAAAATCGACACCTACTTTTCTTCACTTTTATACGCGGTTGAAAGGAGCCGACGCCGCTTGTGGCATATGCAAGTTGTATGGAAAAGATGTCATAAGTGAGCGTGGGGCACAAAATGAAAAAATTAACTGCGATCATAAGACGATCCTCAATCATTCAATGGGATTTGTCCGAAATTCCTAGTCTGGGTACCTCACGAGCTTAACGAAATCAACAAAGAAAATCGTCCTCAAATCGCAGTTCAACACATCCATCGGGCCATCGAGCAACGTGCTGTCATAAACAATGCTTTTCGTAACTAGTTGTCACGGGAAATGAGAAATGGTGTCTGTAGATTGAAATGTAGCAAAGAAAGAAGTGGGTGGCTCCAGTGTCCCGAGTCTCGCAAGAACTCCATTCGAAAAAAACCATTATCTGCGTTTTGTGAGACTGGGAAAGCACGATACACAAAAGGGAGCTCTACATTGCCAAACTACGCCGCGTAAATGAGGATATGCGACTGAAAGGATCAGATCTAAAGGCCAAGTCATCTGGCTAAACGATAACGCCAAACCTCATGTTACGCAAGTCGTCAAAACCGCACTTCAAGAGTCGGTTTGGGAGGTTATTCTTCAGCATCCACTGTATTCTCCGGACTTTGCGTCAACCGATTATCACCTGAGAGATATTACCATGTGCAATCAAAAGAGAGATGGTACCTTCGAGAACCTCAAAAACTGAGCTATGGGCTCGCCGAGATCGAAAAAACTCGATAATGACATTCGGCCGTGAAGTGTTCTTCGATTATAATGTAAGAACTAAAGACTCTCTCAAAGATCGAGCTGAGTTGTACGAGATATATGGCGACATTGACATAATCCAGGTCATGGGGTTGGGATGGATAAGAATACTTCAGCTTTTAATACAGTACCAACTGGTGAAAAAAGCATGATGCTTCGACGCGTTCGTACCAGAGATAGAGATTCAAGAGGGTAGTTAGTGTCGCGCGGTGACTCTTTGCACATTGGGTATGTAGGCACCGAGCCTGGATATGTAGGAGTTGAGTATACAACAGTATGCGGACCTTAATTATGTAAATGTTAATCCGATCGGACGGATCCCGTGAAACAGCTCGATCTGTTCGTCTGATATGGGTGGTGGTGGTTGGATCCTAATACAGCAAGTCACAGGATGAGAGTTAATCAAGGTCTGGAAGGATCCTTGTAAATACAGGTAAACATGTCGGTAGTTTTCACCTTCAGCGGCTCTGAAGAATGATGAATGGAGTATTTAAAATCAAGTACTTCTTTTCTGGAGTGTCTGGGCGAAGTTCGGCTTCGGCAGAAGTCTGCGTGGTGATCGCTGTGGTAGCATGCAGATACAGCTTACACAGCATAACTTCAACCATTAACTGAGAGCATAGATGTCTCGCTATGCAAATTTTATATAGGCGACATCAGAAAGTTTCCTGTTATGGTACTCAATACGGTGTTCTGCCAGGTTTGCAGCTGCTTCATCGGCGTCTTGCTAGTCAACAGTGTCAAAGACTTTGTGACGTAGTTTAAAATCAGCCTTGTGTTGAAGCCTAGCGATTCGAGAATTTTGTTGTTACACTGTACTTTGCTGATAATCGCAAGCGTATGGGGAATGAAAGAATGTTGACTGACGACTACCACAAACTTCGGGTTATTGACAGTCGGAATTTCAACGTCATTTACTTTCACAAGATTAATTTCCTGCAGGGAGTTTAGTATGTAGCGCGTATAGGTATATTCACTTTATACAAAAATTCCACAATATCACTCATACATACATAGGTACATACGAGTACATATGCACATAATGTAGCCAGTTTTTATCGCTTGTATTATATGTATGTATACGTATGTACTGATGGTTTCCTTTTTTTGCTTATTAAGAAAATATTTACTTCCAAAATTTAATTATTTATTGTTTTTGTCAGCTTTAAAGGAGAGTAAATTAATGACAACAAGCAAAGCGGAAGAGTGGCGAGAAGTGCGCAAAATGAGTAAAGGACTTTAAAGGCGTTGTGTGGCCAAGAAGAAAGTTAAAAAAAAATAATAATAATAACAATGGAAATAATAATAATATTAATGGGTAAAGAAAAGTTCGTTGAAGCAAGAATTTAAACTATTTGAAGCGATTGAGCTAATTTAAGTGGAAGAAAATATCTTATTTACGTTGAGAGGAGATTTGAAGTTTTTAGAAAATAAAAATTGAATGAAAATTTATACCATAAAATATAAATATAAATTATATACTCTTTTTTTAATTAAATTTATTCAGCCAAAATATATTTCTATTGAATTTTTAATGAATTCATGATTTAGTATTAAATATTAATTTATATTCTGTGAGCTTTCGATAGCAATCGCATTATTTTTGACAATATTATTATTATTTTAACATAATTTCTAAAGTAAATTGAACAGCTGTAACTGCATATAACATAGATGTATATTTATGTGCACATACCTACATATTGTATATGGGCGAACATAAATTATGTATGTGAGTTTGATCAGAATGAAATTGATTTCTGAAGGCCATCGCAAGACTTTCCATTCGGTTGAATTGAATTGTAAATCAGCACAAAAGTTTATACCAGGGAGAAGAACTAAAATAAAATAAAATAAAATAAAATTAAAAAAAAATAAAATAATCTAAAATCAAATCCAATTATATAATACATACTAAAATAAAATAAAATAATAAAATTAATTTTTAATATAATGTAAAATTATTAAAAAACAAAATAATAATAATAATCTAAAATAAAATACAATTAAATAAATCAAACTAAAATAAAATAAAAAAGTTAAATTTCAAAATTAAATAAAATATTATAAAATAAATTAATCTAAAATAAAATAAGTTATTTAAGAATTTAATCTAAAAAAATAATATTATCTCACAACCTAAAGTAATAAAATTAAATATTAAAATAAGATATAACAAAAAATAAACTAGATTGATATAAAACAAAATAAAACAAATTAAAAGAAAAATAAATGATATAAAATAAAACATAATAAAAATTATTAATATAAAATAAAATAAAAACCATAATAATTAAAAAAAAAATAAGATAGAATGGAATTATAAAATTAAATTTAAAAATAAAATTATATAATTAAAAATGAAATAAAATAAATTATTATAAAATAATTGATCTTAAATAAAAAAATTTTAATTAAAATTAAAAAACAGTTGTTTAAAGATATTTGATGTTAATTTCAAATTTGGTAATTTAAAATCTAAAGAAAATAATTATGAGATAACATTATTAATTAATTAATATTAATAAGATCTAAAAAGAAAATCAAAAATAAATTTTATATAATAAACTTAAATAAAATAAAATAATATAAAATAAAAAATATAAATTAAAATAAAATAATAAAATTAAATATTAAAATAAAGTAAAGCATAAAATAAATTAAATTAATATAAAATAAAATAAAATATAAAATTATTTATTCTAAATTAAAAAAAATTTAAAAAAACAAAAAGAAAACTTAAATAACATACAATTAAATAATACAAACTGAAATAAAATGAAATAATAAAATTTAATTTGAAATTAAAATTAAATAATTAAAAGTAAATAAAATAAAATATTATAAAATGAATTAATATTAAAAAAAAATTATATAACAAGTCAATCTGAAGAAAATGAAGAAGCGAGATTATATTCGTAAGATAAAATTAAACAAATAATAAAAAATTAAATAATCTTAATAAAATACAATTAAATAATGCAAAACAAAAATAAAATGAAATATTGAAATTCAACAAAAAAATTAAATACAATAAATTAAAATAAAATAATCAAAAAAGAAAAACACAATATAAAGTAAAATGATATAAAATAAAATAAATTAAATTAAAATAATAATATTTAACTTTAAAATAAAACAAAGTAAGTTAAAATAAACAACCATCTACAAACTTTAAGTGATCTACTCTAAAATGCTCTATACATAGTTAGGAACCAGGAGGTGCAAACCGCCTCCTTTCAAGCCACCAAAACTAAGGGGCGTGGAGATCACCCTCTCTAGCAAAGTCAAATATCTCGGGACAATCGGGACTGGGAAAAACTAAACTTCCTTCCTTCCTCTGGTCCTACACGTGCTTCCTTCCTTTACAGATTAAATGCAACTCAACCTTGGAAGAATTACAGTATTGGACACACAAAAATATTATCTCTTGCTGAAGTGCGGAAGGAGCTGGAATACACCACCTCTAGTATGTGCTTCGACAATCGGGGAGTCTATCTTCAACTGTCTTGCTGCCTTTATAAAGCACACGTTCGATTATTTGAGAAGGTGAAAATAGGAGCCTCACGGTATCACAATGGCATAGGTGGGCTGGTGCTGTCGTTACCACCCCCAAAAAAAAAAGAATAAAATAAAATAAAATTAATTTAAAGTGAAATAGAATAAAATAAAATACAATAAAAACCAAATTAAATTAATTAAAATACAACAAAAATACAGCAAAACTAAAAAATTATATAAAATTAAATAAAATAAATAAAGTATAACAAAAATAAACTAAATAATATTAAATTAACAAAACAACTAAATAAAGAAAAATAAAATAAAATAAAATAAAATTATATAAAATGAAAGAATATAAAATAAAATAAATTACAATAAAGTAAAAGCAATTAAAAATATGGAATGAAATTAAATATAAAAAAATTAAATTAAATACAGTAAAAAAATACGTTAAATTAAAATAAAGTAAAATGAAATAATATAAAATAAATTTAAGCTAGCTTAAAAGAAATCATTAAAAAAATATAGAATAAAATAAAGAGAATTAAAATAGAACACATTTAAAATAAAACATTAAATGAAATAAAATAGTTTAAACGGAAAAAAACAACTAAATAAATCGAAATAAAATAAAATAAAGTAAAATTTGTAAAAAAATGTAAAATTATAAAATAAATTTAAATAATTTGAGATAAAATTAATTATAATAAAATATAGAAATATAGCAAAAAAAACTAAATGATATAAAATAAATTCAAGTCAAATTAAATTAAATCAATTAATTAAAATTAAATTGAATTAAATTACATAAAAGCAAAATTAATTACTTTAATTTTTTTTGTAAATTAAAAAACAGTTATTTAATGATATTAGATGTTAAAGTGGTCAAATTTAGTAGTTTAAAAAATAAGTTTTTCTGTTTATTGTGAAAACTTTGTAATTATATGTGTGTGTGCGAAACATTTAGTGTATTTCGGTTCGACTTACATTTGCGCATTAAAAATTCATTTTGAAGTATAAGTAAGCAAATGCACACATACATATAGACATTTGTATTAATTCTTATGAATGAATTGATACAAATGTATATACCTATGTACATATGTATGTACATTCTTAAATTAAATATATCTAACCAATTTCAATTTGACAAAACTCTCAGTCAGCAATCCTATCAGCCCGGAAGGCAAATAAGCTAGTCTGTGCAAATTTTTATTTCTTATTTTTTTCTACTTTTATACACATCCATACTTATATTCAGCATTTCATATCATTTCACATATGTATAGCAATTGAATGACGATGTTCTGCGAAGACGACTGCGACGACGACGATTTTGTCATTCCGTCAAAATGTTAATAATGTTTTCATTTCATTGTTTGGGTATGTCTGACCTATGAAAATATTTTCTCAAACAATAAACTCTACGTCTACGTATTCTTTTTTTCTTGCTCTTTTTGCAACAACACACATACACGCACACATACACATACTCCTGCGTGTACGTGGTGCACTCTGTGGTTCGTTCAGCATAGCGAATTATTTCTTGCAATTTCAATTTCTGCTTTTTTTTCTGCTATTTTGTTGTTTTTTCTTGGCATTTGTGCGAGATCTTAAAGAAATTGAAATGCAGTATTTAAGAAATTAAAGATTCTTTTGAATAATTCAAATATTTGAATGTTATGCTGCGTACATACATACATACATACATACATTTAGGCGTTTGCACTTGTGTATGTAAATTTGAAGGCAACACGCACCTTACACACATGTACATTTATATAACCGCAATGTATTTGTTTAAGAAATGTTAATAATATTTGTATTTTAGATGTCAATGGGTCAATAGGTTTAATCTGTGTACTTTTTACACCTTCTTCTTTTTTTATTTGCAAAGTAAATGCACCAACGGCAACCCTTTAAGTGTGAAAATTTGTTGGCAAAGAAAACATTAAAATCGCTTAGAAATCTATTGGCATATGTCTACATATACATATATATAAATAATAGCAAGCGAGTTGGCTAATTAAATATTTTAGTTGTTGGTGCTTTTTTTTAAATAAAATATCCGTGGTATGAGAGTTGGCGCCGAGTAAATGGTGGTCAGGAGATCCTGAAAAGGCCAGGGTAGTTGGTTGGTTAGTAGTTTTGTCATTAAAAGTTTCGCATCAAACTCTCACTTTTGCCAAAACACCTAAAAGTAGGTGTGTTTATTGAAGTTTGCCGATTTTTTCGATAAAGAAAACACTCAATTTTCAGAGGAATCTCAAAATTTTTGTATTCAAAGTATTGACCATTGGTTTCTACACATTTCGACCATCTCTCAGGCAAATTATGGATACCATTCCAAAAAAACTTTTTCTCTTTCGAGGCAAACCTTTCGACGAGCCATTTTTCGACTTCTTCAAAATTAGCGAAGCACTGCTCTGCAAGGGAGTGTCCCATCGATGCGAAATGGTGATAGTCGGACGGGGCGAGGTCTGGAGAGTACGGCGGGTGCGATAATATTTCCCAATTAAGTGTTTTTAATGTGTCTTTCACCAATTTAGCGGTATGAGACGGCGCGTTGTCATGTTGCAAGATAACTTTGCCATGTCTTCGGGCCCATTCCGACCGGTTTTCGATCAACGCATGATTCAAAATTTATCATTTGTTGTCGGTAGCGATCGGTGTTCACCGTTTCACCAGGTTTTAACAACTCGTAGTACACCACACTGGTCCCACCAAACACAGAGCATTGTCTTACGGCCAAAGCGTTTTGGCCTTGCAATCGATGGGTCAGCTTCCCCAGGGAAAAGCCATGATTTTTTTCGCTTCGGGTTCTCGAAATAAATCCATTTTTCGTCCCCCGTGACAATTCGATGCAGAAAAGATTTCATTTCGAATCGTTGAGGCAGCATTTCACAAACGGTTTTTCGATTTTCCATTTCTCTATCGTTCAGCTGGTGTGGCACCCATTTTCCATATTTCTGGATCTTTCCCATTGCTTTTCAACGTTGGCAAATTGCTCCTCGAGTCACATGTTGTGTTTCTGCCAATTTTTGTTGCGATTGGTTTGAATCAACATGCATAACATGGTTGACGAAACCATTATTTTGACGGAATGTGACTTGCGTATTTTTGTAGGTTAAAGTCAATAGAAAAAAATTACATATATGCCAAATCATAGAAATTTATACATATTGCTAGCGACATCTACTAGTAAAACCGGCAAACTTCAACTAACACACCGTATGTCTCCAAGAAAATCCCTCGGGCATGGTGGGCCAAGTACCCCAAAAAAGACAGATAAATAAGCCCCAACCACCCAATCAGCTTAACATTATTCCTACGAAAAAGAAAGCCGTAATGGATGAGTTAGAATCGATTAGAGTTAATACTCTTCTTCAATACTGGATGTACGCGTTACTAAGCAGCAGGAAAAGTGAAGGGCAATGGTGCTCAGATATAATAACGCGACTTGAGCACAGAGGCTAGCGCAGGGGGAGTATTATCACCTCTTCATTCTACTCCTGCGATCAATAGATTGCTGAGAAAGCTATGAATCTGGATCAGTAGGATTTTGAATATACACTACTCTCTAATCCAGAGTTTCCAGCTTTCCCAAATCCATTTTATAGTTTATAGTCAGCAGCCCTCGAACGCAGCTTCCCGTAATGGACGTCTGCGTCTGAGTTTTTACACTCTCTTCCATCAAGACCCTTAGTCCGCGATGAGGAATCGCATCTATCAAGAGGTGACCCTTTTTATCCCTGACTAAGCACCCTTGAGCTGGACCAGGCTTTCAAGCGTTTCTGTTCCAATTGGATGGTTTACAGTCAGCAGTCAGTAGGTCTGACTGTATTTGATGGAGCCTCGAGATAAATGGTCCACTGGTAGTAACCGCAGTGGCCGGTTCCTTTCTTCTTTCCTATTTTTTCAACCCAGTAGGTGGCCAAAGAAAGCAATAAAAATAAATTTAGTCTCGGATCCCTACACTGCTGAAAATCCCGATGAAGAACATAATGTTACAAAATCTTGCTCATCGGAAACCGCATCGTCAGACCCGATCAGATCTATATAGCCCAATAAACTCCTTCGGATTTTGGTACGCGCGGAAAGAGCTAAAGCCCTAAAAGGTAAGCAGTCCCTAGCTGGCTAAAAGCCGACCTCTAGCCGACCTCTAGCCGAATCATGGGAGGTTCGTCTTAATAGACCCACCCAGAGCGAAATATCACAAACAAATTTGGCCAGTGGCAAGCTCTGCACGTATAAAACCCCGGCCGCCATCCGCCATTACCTCAACAACAGCAAGATCAAGTGTAAATATAAAATTCCAATCAGTCCAAAGTTGGGATGGATCACTTTACAGCCGAAACCAAGCACTAAGTGCTTGTTCAAGGCGGCGCAGCTAGTAAAGCAAGTATTAACAGCCCTTTATACCGGTAAAATGATGTTGGCCTGAGGTCCTTTCTATGTTGGAAGGCTGTGGAAAAGAAAAAAATCTGAAGAGGCTCGAAATAGTTTTTAAAACTCTCTTTGCTCGACATTTAAAATAACCATCGACGAATTGAATCTCAGAAAACAGGGCATTCCTAACTGACAACAGGTTACATGCCACAAACTAACTGAGAATCAGACGAATGGAGCAAAGGACTTAAGTTTGAGATTGAAACTTTGCATATATTTACAGATGGTTCTAAAGTGAACGGCGGAGTAGTCATGCAGGCTGCCAACCCACAGCAGTAACTTCCAAGCCGAAATATTTGCTATACAAATGGCGGCAGAGCTATTGCCGTGGACCAGTGCCAGAGCCAGGATTCTTCCCGAATGGCAATTCGCACCACTAACCCCTCGGCTTATATTGCCAAAATATTCAAGTACAAATGCTTCCCTCCATGGAATGCTCACTTCCTTCCTTCGCTTCCTTTGAGCTTTAGAAACTCAATTTGAGTGAATGAGGATATATCTCTACTTTTATATGATAGTAAGGCGTGTTTGTATGTACGGAATTAATTGCAATTTATTGGAATTTTCGTTAACAGCTGTGCTATATAATTGACAGCTAAGTTAATATGATTTGTTGTTTTCTATTTATTTTTGTAAGCGGCGAATATTAGGTTGCTCAATATTTAATACGAAAAAATTGGGACAATCGATTTTTACAGGCTTCTGGACTGAAACAGATGGTAATCAATCAAAACATGAGGTGGATGCATAACAACCTCCCAAACAAGCTCAAGGAGTTTCAATAGTATGAGTGGTCTGACGTTGCCTTGATGAAACACAATTCCACGCCTGTTGCCCAAAGCTGGGCGATTTTGGCTGATTACTTCCTTCAGACGGTGCAATGGCTGACAATACAAGTCCGAATTAAGAGGGGAGTAGCTCACTCATAGTGTATGATTCTTGGATAATCCCATCAAACACACAACAAGACCTTTCTGACCGTCAATCCTGACTGGGAGACCGTTTTTGCCGGGTCACTGCTCTTCGACTTTGATCTCTTTCATTTAAAGTCACTTGAAAAGCCCTAGATACGAAAAGAAGCTCGATGTATATGGGCGCCGTATGAGTTAACAAGAAAAATCCTCAATGAACGAATTTCCATCTGCGAATCGCTGCTGAATCGCAACAAAATCGACCCATTTGGCGTTTGGTGACTAGCGATGAAAAGTGGATCACTTACGACAGCGAAATCGGTTGTGGTCGAAACGCGGTGGTCAAGTCAGGATTGACGGCCAGGAAGGTTTTGCTGTGTGTTTTGTTGGGATACGAGCTGCTCCCCTATGGCCGAGCGTTCATCGGCCCTCTACTGCCAACAACTGGACCGCTTGAAGGCAGCATTCATCCAGAAGAGGCCATCTTTGATCAACAAAGACCGAATTGTGTTCCATCAGGACAACGCCAGGCCACACACGTCTTTGGTGACGCGCCAGAAGATCCAGGAGCTCGGATGGGAAGTCCTAATGCATCCATCTTACAGTCCGCACCTGGCACGAAGTGATTACCATCTTTTCCTGTCCATGGCGAACGTGCTTAATGGTGAGAAGTTGGTCTCAAGAGAGTCCTGTGAAAATTGGCTCTCCGAGTTTTTTGCCCATAGGGACGCAGCCTTCTACAAGAGGGGTATAATGAAGTTGGCATCTCGTTGGCAACAAAACGGCGCATATTTGTCTTAAAAATCAATAAAAACCGAACGAACTTTTTATTTGACCTAATATATAAAAACAAGAGATGCCATAATGTTGTTCATAAAAAAGTAGTGGAACTATGTAGGTAAACAGCTGACAGCTTAAGGTTAGCCAAAATGGAACGTTACAGGTTAGAATACCATATCGTCGTTGTAAGATAAAAATAATGAAAGTTTGATGCGGATTTTTCGAGCAAAATCACGTCAGTTCCTTAAGCATATTTCTTTTTCTTGTCAAACGCCAAAATTTGCCACAAGTGGGATCCCTAGAAGCTGTCAAAAAGCAAATGGCTCCACTGCGCGTCCTTTTTTATAAATCAGATAATTTGACCGATGTGTTATTTCATAATTAATTCTTTGTATTTTTGGATTCAATAAAAACAAATCTCAATCTGAAGAGTAAAGCCTGTATTTCATTAATTGTGGGACACTTTTTACTTTCTAATTTCTAATTTCATTTTCCATTCAAGAAAATATTACAATTAAAAATTTTGACTTCAAAAATTAGAACCAACCTAATGTACTGCACGCACACAGAAAGTGGTAAGAATAATAAAACCCAGTAAATAATGAAAGTAAACAACAACAAATAAAGTGCTTAGTTTACGAATAATTGATGAAAATTAATTAAAGTCGAAATGAGGTTATGTGTACTCTCTTTAAAAAGAGAAGAAAATTGGAAAAGTTTTTGTTGTTTAATTTGAATGGAATAATGAAGTATGTATATAGCAACCTGTAGACAATTTCGGCAAAAATTAGGAAAACGTGTATATACAGATAATATATCGATCCATTAACATTAGATTCACTGAGCCGATTTGACTCGTTCGAAAATCGATTGCCACCTTGCAGGTAGAAGGTAGATAGACTACAATGCCAAAGTTCTAGTTAAGTACCAGTATTTTGAATAAGAAATCTTGCCAGTTGATATTTGTTATTAGTAACGGCATACTAGCTTATGTTGTTGTTACACGACTGAGTTCCGTTTTCAGTTACCAAATGTTGAAGTGTGTAAACTAAAGATCATCGCTACATCGTCACGAAAGCCGAGTGACTAGAGATTATAACTCTGGCGCATGAAATTCACGTTTCGAATCTCGCTGCAGACTAGTTTAGTTTTTAATTTTACCTTCAGTAATTTCGATATAGAAATTCCCCATGCGTAAAAGAACTAGTATTTTACTGGTATGAAACTGATGCATAGTCGGCATGCCTGCATGCTGTCCTTCTAAAATTTACACGGCTACGTAAACTAACGTTAAGCAACATCGGGAAGGGTCTCTCCGAGCCGTTCGATACCAAATGAGGTCCCAGACAAGTCAGCTTTACTGTCCACTCCACTTCCCCGGGAAAAGAATACACCCGCTTCAAGGCATACCTGTCGTAAAAGGCGACTAATATCCTGGCTACCAATCCAGGGCTAAAGGGCCAATTGGTAGTAACTCCGGTTACAAGGTCTGACCGGAGACTTTAAATCCGGTACCACGAGGAACAGGAGCCCTCGAAACTTGCTTCGACCTGTTCATTGCAGCAAGGCTGTGGCTGTGGTTTAAACCCAAATGCGGGAAGAGTTGGTGTGGAGTGTGGGTTGGCCAAATCGGTGTGGAGTAGCATTGCTACCGAGGTTCTCTACAGAATGAGCTCAGATGCGGCCGCCGAACAGTGCGTCAAACAATGCAGAGGGTCATGGGTGTAAGCGCAGTCCAGATCAGGTCGTTTGATGTTGATGTTTTTCAGTGTCATTACTGATTTGAATTTAGGTGTGTAGAACCCCAAATTTTTCGTTCTTAGATGGCTTTCGACGAATTTATGACGCATTAAAATCTGAAAAATCTGATGTAGGGATGTTATATTCATATATTATAGTTTTCCGAGCTGAGCAATACAAAGACATCTGCTTAACAATTTTGGTTGAAATATCTGGAAAATTGGGTTCACACTGATTAAATCCACTCAGCTCAAAGCTTATATACCTTTCATGCTCATTTTTTTAAATCTTTAATGTGATGATTCTCCCACAAGCTATTAGATAAATAGAAAGTTGGAGGCATGTGCAACACTACCATTGGTCTATTACGCTCACTAATTCTTAATACATTACATCGTTCGGCTCGAAGTTCCTCAGGAGCCTCCACAGGCATGAAATTTGTAAAGCGCCTAGGTGTTTAAATCTACCCTGCAGGGGAATATACTAGTTGCCAACTAGAATCCAACTTGTTTACATTTTTACACCCACTAGTTCATCTTCATCCATTTTCCATGTAAGCAACTGGTATTTTTAACACGGCGATGTCCTACGAGCTGACAATTGTCCTACTATGTATCAGCTTCATACTAGTTGTATACCAGTTCATTTAGGTATGTTGAATTTCTACTTCACCCAAATTAATAAAAAATAAGCAAAATAAAAATGAGATTGTCGGCTGCGAGAATCGAACCGAGACTCCCACGTACCGTAGTCAGGACCTCTAACCACTAGGCTATCGTCATATTGTACAGAGTAACGAAATCTGTGCACTTCAACAGAACTTTTTAGGAAATGAAACTCAGCCGTAGCGTACTAAAAACAACAACAACATACGAATCATCGCAACAAAATCGACCCGTTTCTGAAGCGTTTGGTGACTAGCGATAAAAAGTGGATCACTTACGACAACGTCAAGCGAAATCGGTCGTGGTCGAAACGCGATGAGCCGGCGGAAACGTTGGCCTGGTCAGGATTGACGGCCAAGAAGGTTTTGTTATGTGTTTGGTGGGATTGGCAAGGAATCATCTACTACGAGCTGCTCCCCTATGTCCAAACGCTCAATTCGGCCCTCTACTGCCAACAACTGGACCGCTTGAAGGCAACACTCATCCAGAAGAGGCCATCTTTGATCAACAGAGGCCGAATTGTATTCCATCAGGACAACGCCAGGCCACACACGTCTTTGGTGACGCGCCAGAAGCTCCAGGAGCTCGGATGCACCCACCTTACAGTCCGGACCAGACACGAAGTGATTACCATCTTTTCCTGTCCATGGCGAACGCGCTTAATGGTGAGAAGTTGGCCTCAAGAGAGGCCTGTGAAAATTGGCTCTCCGAGTTTTTTGCCAATAGGGACGCAGCCTTATACGAGAGGGGTATAATAAAGTTGGCATCTCGTTGGCAACAAGTTTACGAACAAAACGGCGTATATATAATCTATGCAAGTCAAGCATTCGGTAGACAAAGGCTTTTCTTGAGTTGAGTTGATGGGCCGATGGGCCCATTGTGATACCACTGTGATGCTGCTGTCTTTACCTTCTCAATTGTTCAAAACATTTCGTTTGGCTTCCAAAAGTAACGACCTTATCGAGCTGTGACGCGCTGGACAGTGACAGGGGTAGTGTGACTCTTCGCCTTCTTCGTCCCTACAGTTGCGGCCTATTATTTTCCCGTGAAGCCCCATTAAACAGTAACCTGTTATTATGCCTATCATTATGTTAATGAAGAACTGATCTAGAAGGAGAGTCTGGGATGTCATTGTGTCCGGGTACCCAGACTACGGCAGTGTTGCATTTAGTTGGGTGTTTATTCATATTGCTTCTACATTTGATAACCACTTTTGATGTGGTACTGTTACATTGAAGAGATCTGATGGCGGCTTGATTGGCTTGACTGTGGGAAAATATCGTAAGTGATTGTCCTGCTAGGGAAGATTTGAACAGCCACTTGGCGGCTTCCTTGATTGCAAAGAGTTCTCCTTGGAAGACGCTACAGTGGTCAGATATCCATTATTTTTCCAATAGATGGCGTTATTTATCTGTATCTCGGGTTGTATAAGTCCAATCGGCTTCCGCTAGACGGCGTTTGAAAGATAACATTTCGTACTAAAGAAACCTTTCTGACAGTTTTGTGATTGCTTGATTCAGTTATGTTTGAGCATGTGTCAAAGATGGACACTAGCAAAGAGAAAATACGCTATATTTTACAGTTCTTCTTCGATAAGGGCGAAAACCTTAAGGCTGCGGCTGAAAATGTGAATAGCGTTTATGGTTCAGATACAGTCAATCGTGCACAATTTCGGTTTCATTCCGGTAAGGAGTCTAAGGTCGAAATGACTGCTTCAATTTTCGAAAAGAACAGCATCCAAAGTACATAGAGACACAATAGAGAGTGTAACAGTGCAGCTTGGCCGTATGCAAATTGTGTCTGCCAACACTACGGGCGTAACACCCTGTAAATGCAATGCGCTGGATCAACCAGTTCAATCAACTCAACCTAACCTAACTTAACCTTATGTGCTGCTCCTTATTTTGTGCTAGTACTGACCGCCGGCTCTTGGTGATTTGAACTTATCAAATGAGTGAATTGCCCGACACTTTATTGATCTGTAAACCACACATTATTACCCAATCGGCTGTTGTAGGCTTCAATATAAAACTAATTTATTCTCTCCAGTTAAAATTTTAGAACGAATGAAGCCATGCTGCACATTTTGTTCGTATTTTTAATTAGTTCCATAGTAATTATGAACATATGATTTACTTACATACATACATAGGTACATATGTATATACGAGTATATATTATTGTAACGGTAGTCAGTAGGTCTTATTACAAAAATTAGAGTTTTTCGTGTTATTTCCATAAACAAGGAAAGATAATATTGTTGTTTTTATATATTTTTTCTCTCTATTAATCAGGCGCACCGCTAACATCTCACTCTGATCAAGGAAGTGAGCGCAGTGAGTAACTTAACTGTTTAACCGTCTGACTGGCTTGTACTTTGTTGGCAAGTAAATACAAACATGAGTACATATACCATAAATGTATATATGAATTCGTATATATATGTATATATATGTGTATGCATGTATATGCATGTTTTTATGAATCCCCACCGACGGCTGAGCGCTAAGTGGCAAAAACAGCAGCGACGTTATTAGTAAAAACAATAACAACAAATGCCAAACAACAAATACACTTACGAACACTGTATATTACATATAGAATGTATGTAAGCATGTAAATGTATGTAGTTAAACAACAACAAATGGGAGCGAGAGCAGTAAAACAACAGTAGGTGGCTACTAAACACCGGCCAAGCAAAAATCAACAACACAAGGCAAGATAATAATTATATACAAGTTTACAAACAGTACTCGTATGTATGTACATACACGTATATATGTATACAGCTAGAGACTCTCTAACTCATATAAATCCAACAACAACCAACAACCAACACCAACAAGCAAAGTGTTGCTATTTTACTCTGAATGGTTGAGTTCGTCTTCACTTTCTGACTGCCACTAATACAAAGTAAGAAAATAAACACACACACACACACATTCACACACAGCCTTACGCGCGTAGAGCACATCCTCCAGTACGTTTGTGACGTCCTGATTAGTTGGTTGTTTTCATAGCTGTACGTGCATGATAGCAGTGTTGCTGCTTTCGTTGTTGTTGTTCTTATTGTTGTAGTTGTTGTTGTTGCAATGCTTAATGGTGGTATTGGTGGTGGTAGCATACATTTTTGTTGTCGTTGTCGTTGTCGTTTTTGTGTATGCATGGTGGATTTTCACAAAAACAACAAATCAAGTTACGCACACACATACACATACACACACATACCTCCCCCTTATCGGCTTGCCATGCGTTGCCTTGTGCGCCGAACTGAGAGTAGAGCGCAAGAGCATTGAATACGCATACACAAGCAAAGTGCGGGTGCACTAATACGTGCGCAGACACATTTACAACAAAAACAACCACATGCACAACAGTTGTATGCATTCATAAATCCAGCCATTCAGACCCGATAAACCCGCTCGAGCTTGCTACTCTTGCTGTGGCACGACGTTGCTTCTATGTGGTGTGTGCGTATTATTTTTCTCCATCTCTGTGTGTGTGTCTGTGTGTGTGTGTTTGTGTGTGTGTATGCGGCCTGCCCTCGACACCGCTTATACGCGCATCCACAGAACGCTCCTTTGCTACTACCACTTCACACATTGCGTTCGGACTCGAGGTGAATGTTATTTCAGCTACAGATTCAGTATCTGACGTGTTACTATCCCGAACGGATCGTTTAGCTCGGTGACACGGTGTGCCATAGTCAGAGAAATAAAAAGAAATAAAAACAAAATAAGAAAAACACAGAGGCATAAGGCAGCAGGCGAGGCAAAGTAGCCAAAAAGTAGACTAACGGCATTTTAAAGTGGAAAGGGCAAAACAAGAAATTTATTAAATACTCGTGCCTATATATATGTACCATATGTATGTACATATGTGATTATAGACACTCGCCACACCAATTTTGTGTCAATGATAGCTCATGATTGTTATTGTAAAAATAAAATAAAAAATAGTAAAAATAAAAATAACGGTAAATAAATATCGAAAAGCGTATTTCGCCATACATATGCATGCAGCTTGCCAGTGCCCAGTACTCTTTCGGTACTTCGCTAGACTCACCAAGGAACTGTGCTGACGACGACGACGGCGCGCACCACGCTAGCGACAGATCACCCAGCGTTTACTTAAAAAACATACTAACAAGTGAAATTAAATAAATATTTGCTAAGCAAACAAAAGTATTTAGTGAGCGTAGAGGACTTGCGGCTTGCGAAAACAAATAAACGCGCGAATAAAATTTAAAAAAAAAAATATTAAATAGTCACAAAAAATGGTGCGGTGTGACTAATTGAGCGGAAAATCAAGATTAATAACAACAACAAAAATTCAAATAAATTTAAACAAATTTAAAAATTAAACAAAAAATGCTAAAAAAATAAGCAAAAAATGCTAAAAAAATAAGACCCAACTGTGTTAAATGTTGAAATTCCTCGCATTACCACTTTCCAACAATAAATAGTGACATCAAATTGTTTGCACGGCCCCAAGCAACATAAAGTGAATCCAATACTTTGACTTTTTCCAATAAAAAAAAAACTACCCTCTTCTATTGGTGCAGCAAACGGCGTCTAACGCCACGCACTATCAACAAGCAAAATCCGGCGATCGCTTATTCTGCACCCAACCGAACATCATGCATACGCTCTTCACCGATCAGAACTCCTTTTCGCGTCATTACGCACAAACCGCCGGCTATCCGAGTGCGGCCACCGCCGGCGCCATGTCAACAGCTTCGGCGGCGGCAGCAGCACATTACGCCTACGATCAGTATTCACGTTACTCGTATCCAGCCAGTGCTTACGGCCTTGGCGCGCCCCATCAAAATAAGGAGATCGTAAAACCGCCTTACTCCTATATAGCGCTCATTGCAATGGCGATACAGAATTCGGCTGATAAGAAGATCACCCTCAATGGCATTTATCAATATATTATGGATCGTTTTCCCTACTATCGTGATAATAAGCAGGGTTGGCAGAACTCGATACGACACAATCTTAGTTTGAATGAGTGTTTTGTGAAGGTGGCACGTGATGATAAGAAACCGGGTAAGGGTTCGTATTGGACGCTAGATCCTGACTCGTATAATATGTTTGATAATGGTTCGTTTTTGCGACGGCGTCGGCGTTTCAAGAAAAAAGATGTGTTGCGCGAGAAGGAGGAGGCGATGAAGCGTCAAGCGATGATGAATGAAAAGTTGGCAGAGATTAAGCCGTTGAAATTGATGACCAACGGCATACTGGATCACAAACATATGGCAGCGCATGCACACTTCAAGAAGGAACCCATCATGGAACTCGGCTGCTTGGCGGGCAAAGATATGCATACCGGCCTGAGCACGGCTATGCTGAATTCCTGCCACGACAGTTTGGCGCAAATGAATCATCTGACCGGCACTGTGGAGCATGCCGGTTTCACCGTGGACTCACTGATGAACGTCTACAATCCACGCATACACCACAGCGCCTACCCTTATCACTTGAATGAGGATAATTTAGCCGTCGCCTCCACGCAAATGCATGCCCATCACGCCGCTGCAGCGCATCACGCACAGCTGCGACATCATCATGTCGCACACGTCTCGCATACGCATCCGTTAACGCCTGGCAGCCACGCAGGTGTACAGCTGGGTGGTGGTGGCGGCGGCGGTGGCGGTGGCTTAGTTGGTACTACCGCACTCACCTCAGGCGCTTCACCTACAACGATCTCAACGCCACATGGTCCAACACATGGCGGTTGGTATACACCTGAGACGCCACCATCTGAGCCGATTGGCAATGGCGGCGCTGGCGGTGGTGGTGGTCCAAATGGCAGTGCAAATGCTGCGGGTACACCAAATAATAACAGTAATAACAATAATAACAATAACAACAACAATAATAGTAATCATAATCATAACGGTCCGGCAGGTGTGCATGTTGGCAATCAGCTGCATGCGTCGGCATTAACGGTAACCAGCACACCGTCGGCAATTGTTGGCGGCGTGGTGACGGGTCACACTTCGCTCGGCTTTCGTGATATGCTCTTCGAGCAGAATCAACAATGTCAAATGGACACGGGCAGTCCGAATGGCAGCCTTCAATCCGCTAGCCCACCGGCCAGTGCAAGTGCAGCGGCTGCATCGGCGGCAGCAGCGGCGTCTGTGATTAGCAGTCATCATCACCATCACCACCATCATTTGAGTGGGAATCTGGGAAATTTAAGTAATCTGAGCAATCTGAGTCATTATCGTTCGCATGTGAGTCACTATCAAGACTATGGCATTAAATATGGCGTTTAAGGGGGCGAGCAAGGCGTGCGATTGGCGAGAAGTTGGGCTTCTTATGAGAACTAGTTTACTAACAAACCGAAGTGACGCACTTATCACGCGTGTGTGTGTGTATGTGTCGTTCGAGTTCTTCGAAACGCTGAAAGCTAAACCACACACATGAGGCGTCTGTTACAAAAGCGATGGATGGAGTCTAGACGATTTCGAGATATCAATGCAAAGCAACGAACTTTAATTATTTTTAGTACTCGCTCTCAATGATCACACACAAACTACTTACATAAGGTATACGAATTTATATTCTAAGTGTTAGACGTAATAAATATGAAGAAGAGTTAAATATTTATTTCACATTCTTACTTTTTCATGAGGATCTTAATAGACATACACATACATACAAGTATACCATTATCAGCCAAGTCAAGTTGTTAGTTCAGTCTTTGTTATGAATACTACATATATACAAAAAAACAATCAAATTCAAAATATGTTCGAAAATATGTTTTCAAATAAAAAATAAAAACAAAACCAAAAATTATAAATAACGATTGAATTACAAAAAAAACGAGTTACACATAATAAACAACAGTAATTTCATCAAAATTTTTTTTAAATATCGTTAACTTGGCATCCGAATGGCTATTGTAAATAATTCTTCTATTTTTAATTTTACTCGTCCAAGTACAATACATTTCTCTATATATTTATAATAAAAACTACAAAAAATGCTTAAATTCGCAATAAAATAAAATCAAGAAAAAACCAAAAGAAATAAATACATAAATATTAATAAAATGAAATAAAATAACATAAAAAATAAAAAAGTAATAATTAGCTAAAAAAATAAAATATAATATATAAAATAAAGCAAAACAAATAAAGTAAAATAAATTAAATTAAAAATAAACCAAGCAAAATCAGATAAAATAAAATAGAATTAAAAGAATAAAGTAAGGTAAATTTAAATACAATTAAACACAAGAAAAGTAAATAAAATAATCTAAAATTAAATAAAAAAAATTAAATAAAATAAAAAAAATAAACTTAAATAAAATAAAATAAAATGAAGAAAAGTAAATAAAATAATATAAAACGAAATAATATAAATGAAATAAAATAACAGAAAATAAAAAAAAAAATAAAGTAACATAAAATAAAAAAAAATAAAATAAAAAAACTTAAATAAAATAATATAAATTAAAATAAAGTAAAGTAAAATAAAATAAATACAAGTATAAAATTTTAAAACATTAAATAAAATTAAATACACAAACTAAAATAAAATAAATAAAATAATCTAAATAATATAAAATAAAATAAAATAACCCGATTAAAGTAAAATTAAATTAAATTAAATAAAAAAATTAAAAATGAAGAAACAATTAATTTAAAAACATAACAAATAAATAAAATAATAAAAAATAAAAAAAAAATATTATAAAATAATGTAAACTAAAAGGAAATGAAAGAAAATAATTTAAGTGCAAAAAAATAAATAAAAACAAAATAAGATAAAATATATAACAAAAAGAATAAATAAAGTAAAATAGTATATACTAATATATAAAAGAAAACAAAAATGAAAAAAGTTAAACTAATTTAAATAGGTATAAAAAGTAAATAAAATCAAATCAAATAAAACTAATATAATTTAAATAAATAAAAATAATAAATTTAGAAATATAAAATTGAATAAAACAGCATAAAATAAAATAGGATACAAATAAATAAAAAAAGAATAAAATAAAATACATACAATAAAATAAAATGAAAAATAAAATAAAATATAATAAATAAAACTTAGATAACATGAAAAATAATATTAATTTAAAAAAATTAAATAAATTACAATAGAAAAGAAACAAAATAAAATAAGGTAAATTAAATAAAATAAATACAATGAATTAAAATAAATTAAATAAAGTAAAATAAAATATTCTAAATATAATAATGTAAAATGAAGAAATTAAATTAAACTAAATGAAGAATAAAATAACAAAAGTAAAATATCATAAATATAGTGAAATATAATTAAAATAAACTGAATTGAAATAAAATAAATTAATATAAATAAAATAAAATAAACCAAAATTAATTTAAATAAAATAAAATAATATAATATAAACTAAAATAGAATAAAATTAAATAAAATAGACTAAAAGTAAAATAAAGTTAAATAAAATGATATATAATGAAAAAGTATAAAATGAAAAATATAATAAATCAAATAATTTAAATTGGAAAATATTAATAAGATAAAATAAATTAAAGTAAAGTAATACAGTTAACATAATATAAAATAAAATAAAATAACTAAATTAAAAGAAATATAAATTACTAAAATATAGTACAATAAATTAAAATGAAATAATATAAATAACTAAAAAAGAAGAAAATAAAATAAACAAAATAAATGAAAATAAATTAAAGTAATATAATATAAAATCAAATAGAAAAAATAAAAATAAGATAGAGTAAAAATAAAATTAAATAACAAAATATAAAATGAAAAAGTTAGAATAAATAAAATAAATCGAACAAAATAAATTTGAAAAATTAATAAGATAAAAAAAAAACAAAATAAATAAATAAAAAAAGTAAAGTAAAATTAAGAAAATGAATAAAATAAGTAAGTTGAAGTGAAATAAAATAAAGGAAAACAAAGCAATAATTAAAAAGTAAAATAAAATAAAAATAAAAAAAGGAAAGGAAATATAAGGCATTTAAATAAAACAATTTAAGCGGAATAAATTAAATTACAATATAAATTAAAGTAAAATAAATCAAAAATGCAATAAAAGGTGAACTAAATAAAATAAAATAAAACAAAATTAAATTAAAAAAAAACACAAAATTTAATTAAAACACAATAAAAATGAGCTAAGTATAGTTAATAGAACAATAATAAATATATAAACAATTTCTACGCATTAAAAAGTAATTGTATTATAAGTAAGCTCAAAGAATATATAATATTAAAGCAATGTTTAAGTCCATAAGTTTTAGCGAATAGCAGAGAAAAAAATTAAACAAATAAATTGTGATGCATTCGATATAAATTTATAAGCCTTTTTAATTTAATTTTAATATATGTAAGCACTCATAAATAATTGTTTGTAACACTTAGTATATATAATATATTAATATTAAGTAGCTTTTAATAAACATATTTAGTTATACGTACATACATACGTGTATATATTGTATTTGAATATAGCAATAAGTGTGCTATTATTATTACGTTTCTGCTTCTAAGTAATAATTTGATCAATCGAATTAAATATATAAATAATATAGTCCAAAATTAAATACACCCAAGTACAGTTTGGGGAAAACACAAATAAAATAAAATAAGCAACAATAGTAAAACATATTACAAGGAAATATTACAAACGGAAATGGTTAGTTTTATTGCTTCTGGTGATGCCAGAATATTGTATGAATCAGTGAGTGAAGTGAATATCATAAATAATGAATACACATAAATGCATTTTGTGGTTGCACGTACAGTGACAATGAGATAATCAATATTTTATTCATAAATAATTGGGAAATTTAGAACACTTACGTGTACATACTCGTATATAGATTAAAGCAATACAACCTCAAAACATTCTATTCGGCTCTGTAAACTCGATGATATTATTAAAGTCCCCCAAATATGTTTCAATTTCATGATTTTAATTTCCAAGTTCTCATAAAAATACTGGAAAACCATAACGTCAAAAACTCTGAAAGGCGTCTGCGTGCATAAATAAGTGAGGTTATGTGCAGCCGGCATTGCAGAGCATTACAAATTCTTACCGATAGTGAGACGAAAAGAAATTTCGATACTATCGATTGACTTGGAGCTCTACGAGTACATGCTTATGCGATTCCCGGAGCTCATATAATTAGAAGAAGAGTAATTTGAAACAAGATAAGAGAGGATGCAAAAATATTTAGCGAAACGTTAAGCAATAAGTGAAATAAACCACTGAAAAACCAGATCAAATTAGCCTAATATTGTGTATCCTAAAAAGTAATCCATTATTTTTACAATAAATGGCTTTAGTGATCTATAAGTGCGCCTGGATTACACTCGATGACATTAGAAATATGATATTTTGTACGAAAAACGGTAATGGGAGAAGTGTCACTTAACTCAGTAGTGTTTGAGCGGCTGTCAAAGATGGACACCAGCAAAGAGAAAATACGCTATATTTTAAAATTTTTCTTCAATAAAGGCAAACACGCAAGTCGGGCAACTGAAAATGTGAACAGTGTTTATGGTTCTGGTACTGTAACAGTCAATGTACAATTTTGGTTTCGTTGATCTCGTTCCGTTCTACAGCCTGCTGAATGGCAGTGAAAGTGAAATACCCGGAGATGGTGAACCCGAAACCTCAATTGATTACGATGGAAAAGACGTTCCATTACCCGACTATGTCGAGGTTCGATATTCACCATGCGCCAAATCTTGGAAAAGACCCGTGAAAAGAAGATCGACACACACCACCTTTTCGTCGATTTTAAAGCAGCCTTCGACAGCACGAAAAGGAGCTGCCTCTATGCCGCTATGTCTGAATTTGGTAAACTGACGCTAGACTACACCAGAAGCGCAGTCAAAAGTGGAAAGGACCTCTCCGAGCCTCTCGAAGCCAAGCGAGGTTTCAGACAGGATGATTTGATGCTAGAGAAAATAATAAGGGCTGCAGAGCTGAATAGCCAAGGCACAATCTTTTACAAGAGTGTACAACTATTAACGTATGCCGATGATACTGATATCATTGGCCTTAACAACCGTGCCGTTAGTTCTGCTTTCTCCAGACTTGATAAAGAAGCGAAGCGAATGGGTCTGGTAGTGAACGAGGGCACGGCGAAATATCTCCTGTCATCAAATAAACAGTCATCGCATTCGTGACTCGGCCGTCACATCATTGTTGACAGTCATAACTTCGAGGCCGTATATAATTTCGTCTATCTAGGGACCAGCATCAACACCAACGATAATGTCAGCTGGAAATCCAGCGCTACTATGGACTGAGTAGGCAATTGAAAAGTAATGTCCTCTCTCGGCGAACGAAAACCAAACTCTACGAGTCGCTCAACGAAACCGGACGTAGTCGATGGTCAGTGAGCCGGCACAAAAGGTCTCCAAGCCAGTATTAACGGACAGAAGGGTTTTGCTGTATGTTTGGATGGATGGGCTAGGAATCATCCACTATGAGCTACTTCACTACAATCGAACTCCCAATTCGGATTTGTATTGCTAGCAATTCGATCATTTGATGAAAACAATACGACAACGTCAGACTTGGTTTGTGTTTGGAGGTTCTTATGCAACCACCTTATCTTGAGGTCGACTGATTTCAACAGCTGCTGCAAACAAACTGGCTGACAAATCGCGCTCGGTTTCGGTATAGTAATTAAGGATAGTGCAACCAACTTAACAAAAACAAAAAAAGTACTGAAAAATATTAAGCGCGGGCAGTTTAGATGACAATTTCCGGAAACTTTCTGGTCTTAATGTACACGTATGATCACGTTTTCATTCATTCGAACGACATCGCTTCGCTTCTTTGTCGAGCTTGGAGAAGGCGTCCGAATATTAGTTAGTATTCTCATCTAAAAATTGCTCTTCTCTTCTACAGTTAAGACTAGTGAGGTTATATTTTAGCAAACGAATGGCATTTTTTTTGTTAAAAATTTTACTACGTCTTTTAGGAATTTCTGCTGACCGGGTTTCCTATTGCAAATTGTACGTAGTCATTCCCTCCTTTGTACAATACAATTGTTGCCATTGATATGTCATCGAACAATAATTCTAATCTATGTTTATATAATCGAACTTTTCAGTTCACCAATAAATTTATGGTCTTCGATTGTCTGCAGTGGTTTAACAGTAATTCAATCTAATAATTGAATTTCCATTGCTTTGGCATTTGGTTAGCATACCTCATTGATATGTTTTTTTGTTTATTATATTGTAGAAATACTTATACGTGGTATGCATGTATGTAAATATAAATGAATAACAGCCACATACCAGTTATTTGCTATTGGTTACCCAATATGTCTGGGATATAGTGTAACAGTAATGGAATGATATGAAAATATGTTTTAATTTAAATGGTTTATCAACATTATAACATCATTACTGTGTGCGGTTTGATATGAAAATTATAGTTTGTTTATATTATTTTGCACACATATAGTACATGTGCATATGATCACTCTGGTAACTAGCATTCTTTTTAATGACTTTTTGGGTATATTTTATTTGAAAAAAAAAAAATAAAATTCAATCATTTTCATTTTTTGCTATACTATATTATTAATGGTAACTCAGAGTGTACAAAAAAAGTATTATTATTTTTTTGTTTTGGAAATTTGTTGTTTCGTAGCACTGAAGTGAGCGTCTCAAGAAAAGACGAGTTGGCTGTCCCTGGTGATTTGGTAGCTTGAGGACATCTGAAATAGATAAATCACAAATATTATTATTCTGTGAGCTTGTCATTCTGTTTGGAACTAGTATAAAAAAATTTCGTTGAAATATAAAAAAAAAGTTGGCGTTGGAAAAAATTTCACAATCTTTTATGAAAAAATCGGCATGTAAAATGGAAAGTTAGCCATAAAAATTAGATTCTAGCAACTTCGAGAACTATTAGTGAGAAAAATAACACATTAAAATTTCAGCACAATCAGTTGGATGGAAAATTTTGAATCATCCGGGCCGACCGTAAGAACATTGTTTCGAGAAAAACGCGTTTGTAGCTGCCTCAGCCCGTACTACTACGAGACGTTCACGTATCAATATTTCGAATTTCGCACTAAAATTTTTACAGTGTATTCTTGATATATGTATGGTATAGTACTATCGGTATAAAAAAGTGGAATTTTCCAAACGCATCAAAAAATATTGATTCTCCCCGCGTTGGCCTTTGATTTGTCTGAAGTTCGTCAAATAGTTTAATTTCTGGCCAAAAGCGACAGAAACTCACATAAAACATTTTTTCCTAGAAATTATGGGCGTAGCAATTCAGCAATAAGCGTGAGGGTAGCCCTATAAAATATGATGGGTTGTAGTTAAGCTTCAGGTTATGCAATTACTGGAGCGGAGCTATGCTCAATTCCTTTGGTCACGTTGGTTCGATCCCTCCCATAGGAAGTCTGAAGTTCAGTGGAACCTCTCCGACTTATGCGGATTACGTTGGTCTTGAGGCAAGCGGCTCGCTATATAAATGTATAAAATATGAAACATACTCGAGTAGCGATGCAGAGCGCTGGGTTTGAGATCCGTCACGTAGAAACCAGCACCAATGAAAAATTTAGCAACGCCTCGGATAAGAAAATTCCTTGGAAATTTGGTGTCGACTTTGTGGTGAGAGAGAGACTCCTTCACCGAGAATTGGCATTCACTCCGGTGGATGAACATCTCGTGACTTCAACGCCAGAATAGGCAGAAGGTATCAACTGTTAGAAAATTCAGCATCCTCAATATCCCCAAATGGGTTGGGGTAATACCTATGTAGTACTAGATTCTAGCACAACAAAATACACAAAACTATTTGGCTGTCTCCAAATCGAAAAACTCACAACCATATCGATCATATTGTGATAGACATACCATTCAACTAGAGTTCCAGATGTGCGTACGTTCCGAGGTGTTAACATCGACTCGAATCACTATCTTGTCACAGAAAAAATACCCACACGCCTCAGTGTATCAAAGAACGTCCTTCAACAAAGAAAAGGAAGGGAAGGGATCTAATAAGGGATGCCCAGGGTATACTGAATTTATGTAGGGAACACTTTTCCAGTCAGCTGAATGGCAGTGAAAATGGAACACACGGAGATGGCGCGACCCGAATCTACGAGGATTGAAAAAACGTTCCATTACCCGATCGCCGGCTTAAAGAAAAAAAAAAACCTGGCGGTGAAGGAGCTGGCAAGGTGCATACAACAGCGTCTTTGCAGAATATGGTTGCCCGACGATCGAAATTTAAGTGTGCTCTGACCAATCCATAAAAAATGGGAACGGCATTGTAGCCTAATGCAGTATTAGCTTTCTTTCGATACCAAATTTACTTAAATTCATTAACTATTAACTAACTTAAGGCCTATTTTATAGGGCTTCCTTCATGATTTCGCCCATAATTTCTAGAAAAAAAAATTTTTTTTAAATGTTTCAAATCGATTTCTATCAGTTTTGGCATGAAATTAAATCATTTGCCGAATTTCAGCCAAATTGAAGTTCAACGGATACGTTTAATATAGAATGGCCGCATCTCTACATATGTAAGTATATATGTAATAAAAAATAATAATTTACAGAAGAAAATTTTCTTTTAACAAATTTATTTTTAGACTTATAAATAGTTATTTATAAATACTTTAAGGCCTCTAAAAAATGTTGACACTTTCACTACAGAAATTAGCTTTTTTTGTAAAAAAAAATGTTGAAAGCCAAATTAGCAGCTTTTAGTTAAAATAATTTAAAAGAATTGCCAAATACAATGATTATTTCCACACAATTAAAAATTTATTTTATCGCAAAATGAATCGAATTGATTGCTGCATTCAATGAAGATTTAAATGTCCAAATATAAAAGCTGGATTAGAAATTCGTTTCGTTTGTTGACAATTTGACAGGCAACATACACGTATGTACATATGTATGTATGTGATTGAAATCGCTAATAAATGTTGGTATTTACCAAAATGACAGATTGATGCAATGGAGACCTACAATATGGATGTCAGGTATTTTTAAAATATGATGGGCATATTACACACATTATCACCTCTATGTGTATTACTATATACATATGTACGTGTATGTATTTATAGACACACTCAGTACGAGTTCGAACGAAGACCGTAAAGATGGCTATAGAGATCTATAAATATAATATAATGCGAACATTTTGTCAACTTCAATATTATATTTTTGTGTATTTGTATTTATGTATGTAGTTACGTGTGCATTTACAACAATGCTGAATACATACGTGTATACACATACATATGCATATAAAAAACGCCCGTATGTACATCTATAAACATAAATGATTTATATTGAAAATGATCATAATAAAATTAAAAAGTACACACCCACCAAAAATTGGCTTTGTCAGGCGTACATTACAAAAAAAAAACATTAAATAAAAGTGAAAAAAAAATTAAACAAAAAATTAAAAACTTAAAAAAAAAACTAAAAATTTAACACTCCTCAATGCCAAAACTGGCTGGCGCCAAAAATGTAGTACTCAAGTGCATAACTCTTAAATATAAAAAGAAAAAAAAACCATGAACAACGAAAAGACAGAAATAAAATTGTAAAAAATAAAAAAAAAATTATAGAGAAAAAGAAGAAAAGAAAAAAATATTGAATGAACGAGTCTGCAGACAATAGAGCGAAAATTGAAGTGATTTGGCTTCTTTTTTATCTATACTTGACAAGATAATATTTATAATTCACTTGATATACGTACAAAGACAACAAACATTACAACAATACTTACAAAATGTAACGGTAAAAATGGTGAAAATAATACTGTCAAATTATTTTTTATTTTTTTTCATAAATTTCTTTAAATGAATAGGCATACTAAAACGGGTCCAAAAAAGTATCAGGCACATAATTTCAGGACATGCTGATAGCAATAAAATACTAGTTTAATATCTCTATTTAATACTGTTTCCCGAAAAATTTAATATTTTATCAACATCATTTTTCTCAGGACCTTGTGAAGTGATTGCTCAAAATTCTGGATAAGTTCTAGGTCAAAATAAAAGCTTCAAGGAAAAAAATTTAAAGCTTTGCCTGCACATAAGACTCTTCAAAAGAGTGTGGTTACGTTTAAAATTTTCGTCATTTGAACTTTTAAACATGTTAGGGTATTGAACAATTTTTAAACAATATTTTTTTTTTTAATTCTTTATACGATCTTCTATGGACTTAGGTGTGTCGTATACTTTCAAGAATGGTAAGCTCTATTGAAAAAAAGTAAGTAAAAAAGTGTAAAAACCTTGTCGCTGAGTTAGCTTCAACAATAACAATGTATATACCTACATATGTATATATAACTCGGCCCCCTGCCTACTGCTTCCCTGTTTCTAAGGATATTTTCTGATGAAATACGATGTGAGTTTGTTGCCTTAATTGCTACCTGACTATCGACATATATGTATGTATATTGATATTTTTTTATATACGTGTATGTAGCTTCCTGCCTTACTAGCTATCTCAACAGCTTTCCCTATAGTGAAGATGCTTGGAAAGTACAATATTATAGTACTCTGCTAGATTGAGAGATTGCCTGAGGTCTAATTCGGCATAATAGACTCCGTCAGCGATTTTTGATCCATCCATGTAGATATTATGCGGGACACATTGTCCTCCGCCATCCGCTCTGCTTAAAAGTAGCTTGAAACCCTCATTCCCAGTTGAAGCATGGTGGTATGTGGTCTATTTTGTCAATATTCGGTGTAAAAATGCAATTATATGTGGGCTTGTAGATATGTACGCAACCATTTAAAAGTGAGTGCATGCTTGAGTATGTAAAATATCACGCTTCCACCATCCGCCGTCCGCCATCCGCCAACTCCACATCCAACTAGCAACAACTCAACAACAAATGCCTGAAGCTACAAATTGAAGTGGTGGCACGCGTGTCTAAGATCCATATCTATGCATTTATACATATACATAGGTACATACATACGTACATACTGTATATGTAAGTGACTGCTTTACCTTATTAAGGCCAGTTTGCATCGCACTCATAAAATAAAAAGTGTGCATTTATACTTACAGTGTTGTAACTAAATATATGTATATGTATGTATGTAAGAATATGTATATACCTATGTATGTATATTCTATCTTTGTTTGCGCCAACAATTTCAATATGTTTACTCAAATAAATTAACTGTTGCGGTTAATGTTGCAGTCGTTTGGTCGTGTGGCGTTAATTTCTTCTTTTACACTTTGTTGTTGGTGGTCGGATTAAAAGCGTACATTTGAGATTGTGAAGTGTGAAATTTTTCAGTGCAAATATTTGATAAAAAATTAGTTAACAAACAAATAGAAATAAGTCAATTATATTAAATTTTTAAGCGCTTTATTATTCATAGCAATTCAATTTGGATTTAGCAGACAGCTGACAGCGGTTTTCTCGACTCGACTTGCACTCCTGCTCACTGAGAGCACTCATTCGCAACTGTGAAGCAGCTGGCCGACAAGGGCAATACTCGAAAATTTTCCGAAAAGATGCGGTGTCTCACAGCAGGTTTGAATACCGGAGCATACATACATATTTAGGAGCCAAGGTATTAATCTGATGACCGATGTACAGAGCATACTTGCTGTATGGACTGAACATTTCTCCAGCCTGCTAAATAGCAGTGAAAACGCAACACCCGGAGTTTTTGAACTCGAAACCCCAATCGATGAATAAGGAAAAGATGTTCCACTACCCGACTAAGATGAGGTTCGATTAGCAACGCTTAAAAAACAACAAAGCGGCGAAAAACCATAGCCGACCAAGCTATTCATATAACGGCAGTAAAGAACTGATAAAGTGCATGCATCAGCTTCTTCAATAAACGGATTGGACCTTATTGTGTGTGGTTTTAGACCTTGAAGATCGACTATATTTAACATATTTCAAATCTCGGAAAAGACCCGTGAAGAAAGGATCGACACACACCAGCTTTTCGTCGATTTTAAAGCAGTCTTCGACAGTCTCTACGCCGTTATATCTGAATTTCGTAACCCCATAAAACTGACACCACTATGTAAACTGACGTTGAGCAACACCATCAGAGTCAGGGAGGTCCGCTTCGAGCAGTACGATATCAAACGAACACTGGGGAAAATATTTAATACGAGCTGTAGAACTGAATAGAGTTGGTACATTCTTCTTCGAGTGTACAGTTGACATTATTGGCCTCAACAACCGCGCCGTGAGTTCTGTCATCTCCAGATTGGATAGAGAAGCGCAGCGAATGGAATCTGGTATTGAACGAGGGCCTGACGAAATATCTCCAGTCATCATATAAACCATCAACGCATTCGCAACTTGGCTTCCACGTCATTGTTTACAGTCATTACTTCGAGATAATTTCTACTATCAAGATACCAGTCCATGTGTCTCATATAGGGCGTTCTAAAGTAGTTTGTGGGAAAACACTTAAGCTGTCTCCTGATTCCGAAAGGAGAGGTTGATATAGATCACCATTAAATAACTTAACTGTTAGGAACATGGCAGAGTCAAGACTAAATTTACAATGTGGCCTGGGAAAGGAAATCTACTGTCAGGTGCAAGGCACCTAGTGCTTTTCTTGTAGGGAAGATGGGACGGAAGGCAAGGCAATTGAAGACATCCATATCCAAACTGATGGGTTTAAATGAATGGGAAACACAGGAGTAAAGTTCTTCTAGATCCGCCTTAATAACCAGCGTAGCTTCAAACCCAATGACAAAAACTCTGTTCTCCAAGCAATTGTGTGTGAAAACAACCCCGGCCAAAATTTTATCACCCCTAAAACCATAAATGACTTGATCTATCAAAACGTCCAGACACGGGTCCTAATTTCCGAAAATACCTGATTTTTTCGTAGGTCAAAAATCGTGTCGAACGGTGTAATATATGTATGTACCTCTGAGTGATTGATATTGTTTTTTAAATCTCTCGAAGCGCCTTCAAAAATCTTCAAGCATATAAAGAAGTGTTGGGCCATATTATGTTCCATTCATACAAATACATATTGATTAAAATTAATATTTTAATATAAACAAAATAAATATATTTCCAATTTATGCTAATAATAATATTAAATATCAATTTCACTCAAATAATACACAAGATTGCCTTGAAGTGAAGTGTAAGCTTAATGAATCTAATTAAAATTTATTACCATTAAAATTGTATATAAATATATTTGCATACTCGTATTTATGTACGTATATGTACCCGTATGTAAGCTAGTAACCGCACTTAAAATAACACATAACAGAGTTAATAAGGAGTATAAGGACATGTTGAGAGCCTTACAGACTGATTATTATGATAATATGCAATATTAACTCTGACAAAGAATGAAATTTCCACACAAACTGCATGAACAAATAATAGTTAGCCAAGCGAAAAAGCAAGTCAGTCGTAACACACATTGATGGCAACAGGTTATAACCGCCTAACTTGTTTTGTGATCAAATTGAACTAATTTCGGCGTAACTTTCGGCGTGTTGAAAAATTAACTATGAAGTAAACTGGTCGAAAATGTCCTTTTAGGCCAAAGGTGTTAATGGAAGTAAAATAATGGATGCTGGTCCAATCAGCATTCAAGCCCTGACTCTCCGAACGGCAGTAGGCAATGCTAACCACTCGGCTATTGCGGCCACCAGAAATCGATTCAGCGTTAAAACGCACCGGTTATCCTCTTATGTTTATGAAATGGTATTTATATTTACATGGAAATTAATACCCATATGGTCAAAATGATCAGCTGAGTTGCTTTAGCCATATCAGTCTGTCCGTCAATCTGTCTGTCCTTCAGTTTTTGAGATATTTCAACCAAACTTAGCACACAGATGCACTGGTACATTTAAACGATAATTTGTTTGGAACCGCCCAGATCGATAGTGACAACATCGTTCGCGTGTGTGTGTGTCTGAATGCTGTCATGCCTTTCACAATTGTGGCACTGGACCCAATTTCCCGAAAAACTTATGCGGTTCGTTGTTAGCGCTGCTTCATACATGCCAATAATGACTTCTAGAGTCTTTGTTGAGGTAGTCCACATCGCACCTGCTGTACCAAGTAGACAATTACATTGTACCTGTTCCAACGGTTTAATGCGAAATTTCTTCTTTGATGTCGCCAACCGCAACTAGTGCTTCATATGTTAGTATAGGTCTAACGAAACTTGTGTGAGGCCAGTTTGTGAGGTCGTAGGCCCCACAGCTCCAAGATACGAGTATTTAACTCAGTTGGAGGAAATTACAATGTTACCTCTTGAAGGTAGTGGGCCCAATCTCGAATTAATCCGGACTTATTCAGCCCAGTCAGATGCGATTTCTGGTGGCCTCTCTATTACCCGTGGAGGTCTTCCTCTCCTTCCACCGGCGGGTTTTGCACCGAAAACTTTCAGAGCTGCAGTATTTTTATCCATACAGACCACATGACCTAGCCAGCGTAGCCGCTGCTTCTTGAGTCATTAGTGGTATGTATGATTCGCTGAATTATGTAAATGTCGCCGTATATCTCATACAGCTCATCGTTCCATCGGCTGTGATATTCGCCGTTCCCAACTCGCAAAAGACCACAAATCCTTACGCAAAACCTTTCTATCGAACCGCTCGAAGAGGTCCTTCCCGATCCTTAAAGGTCAGTTTACATAGCCGTATAAGCGGCGCTTTTCGTACTGTCGAAGGCTGCTTTAAGACTGTGCGATCGCCCTTCTTGTGGATTGGGCAGAGCACACTTAGATTCCAACGTTGTTGTTATTGTTGTTGAAGCGGTTCACTAGCCCCGCTTAGGGACAGACTTAACCACCACCTAATGCAGACAACGAGCTCGAGTTGCTTCGAGAGATCCGCGTGACTCTGGCACAACTTAGGTCTCGATGCTGTAGCACGTTAACCTCCTACCTATCCAGACTCGATCCCAGCATACCCAACGTATGCCCTACTTATGGAGAGTCTCCGCACGACACTAACACCCTTTCCACATTCCGCCTTAAGCTGACACATCTAACCCGCCTCTCTCTCTGGTCCAATCCCATCGAAACAGCACGTTTCCTAGACCTCCCATCAGATGACCTCGGCGACTTAGATTAATTAAGCCTGTCCCTAAGCGGGGTAGTGAGCCGCTACAACTTAGATTCCAATCGTCGGGCATGTTTTCATCGGACCATATTTTGCAAAGAAGCTGATGCATGCACCTGATCAGTTCTTCACCGCTGCGTTTGAATAGCTCGGCTGGTAATCCATCGATCCCCGCCGTTTTGTTGTTTTTAAGCGAGCTATTCGAACTTCTTCACAGTCGGGTAACGAAATATCTTTTCCATTTGTCATTTCCTGGTGTTTCATTTTCACTGCCTGCTGAATGCAGGCGAAGTGTAGGAGAAATGTTCCCTCCATACAGCAATTATACTCTGGGCTTCCGTCCGGAGGACTAGTCGATTTGTTTAATAAGAGTGAGGTGCTCTCAATCAAAGGTATAAAAACTTCAACATGGATGGAATTTATCCATGAAATAGCTGGGAGTCATATAGGTATGTACGAGTATAAGAAAGTTAAGGCTTCAGCTTCAAGCCAAACATTTCAAAAATTTGACTTAAGCTGTTTTAACTTACGCACACAGTTACCTAAGGAGTACAAATACTTCAAAACAGTTGTCCAAAGCAATAAATTTTGTAATTGAATTGCAAAATGCGATATTGTAATAGAAACCTCACCTATATAAACCTGTTTATTGGCTACAAAATTATGCGTGTGTGGATGTGTGTGTGTGTGTGAGTATGTGTAAATTAACAGTTTACAAATTACAGAATGTCAAAAGACACGAGAACTCGAAAGTATTTTATTCAACCGTGACGCTTTGAAACAACATTTGGTCAATATGGTCAGGCATTGATACGCTGAATACAATCCTGGCGATGACCAAGTGAAATTCCATACAAATAATTTACTGTTGCATCGCATGCAAACGGCAGGACAACGGGTGCAGTTGTCATTGGTTGAGATAATTTAAATATTTATGCAAGCCAATTAACAACTGCAACCAGATGTCAACAAAGTGTTCGAGTAATGATCCCTTATAAACAACCAATTTACAGTTGATTAGTAAAATAACAAAATTTGAGTTGCTGTTTCGAATTAGAACTATTTAAAGGACATGCAGGGAATTGTAGAGTGTCGCAGTTAATAAAAAAAATATGGAAAAAAGTCGAGTTCTACAGTCGCTGAGCTAACAGTTTGTTGAAAGATTAAATTTCCGAAAATTTTCCATCTTCACTGGTTGTTGGAAATCAAAGCATGACTTTCACAAAATAAACTTTGCAGTTTAGGTTAGACTGCTTGATCCTTGAATAGTCTCACATAGGCGATATTATGTCCATAGTTTGCCAAAATTTACGTTCGAATTATCTGTGAACCGAATTTTTCTTTCGATGGTATCGTGAAGTGTGTGAAAGTTCCTGAAAAATTCAGTATTTATATTTTAAAGGATATACAAGGTCCTGAGCACAAAGCAACACTTCGAATAGCTGCTTAAAAATATTGAAATTACTAAAAAAAAATAACAAATTTTCAATTCAGGTGGCGAGGTTCTCCAATTATACATCATTCGAAGTAAAGTTCGCCGGATGCGACTACCCTTTCCCAACTCTCTGGTAATTTTCGCATACCATCTCTAAAAAATGACTGCTCTGTGCCCTCGATTCAATCATTGAGCGATTTTTCGAACTCTTCCAAAGAACCGAACCGTTGATCCCCCAAATCGTTTTGCATTCGTCTCGAAAAAGCCACTAGTCGGAAGGAGCAAGGTATGGAGAATACGGCGGGTGGAGTAAGACCTCTCATTTCAGCATTTCCAGGTAGTTTTTAACCTCGTTAGCAGCCTCGTGGGACCGAGCGTCGATCGACACAGATTCACCATAAACTTTCACAAGCATTCGATGGGTTTCAGCTGCACTTTTCTCTACCGATACGACTGCAGCTACTAATAACAGGTAATCTACTATTAGACCCGTGGAAAGGCATGCCTGTCGTAAGAGGAGACTAAAATCCAATAGTTCTCGCGACAGTCGGGTATTTATACCAGAACAATCCGAATTTTTAGCCGGCCAAGGACTGTCAGTCCCACAATATTCCCTGAAAACTAATTCGGGGAATATTTTGCTTTTACAATAACAACAACAACAACAACAACATTTGAATGGAGCACAATAAGTCCGTGTCTGCACTGTATAAAAGGAAGCAACCTTAGTTATTGCTGGGATATTCCCTCTCGACATCACTGCGACGGAACAGATCCAGATATCAAAATTCAGGCGAGATAAATGGAGCAGCGATATCAAAAGAAAGACTTCTATCTATAGCCCGTTGGAAGGTGAGATGTAATAATAATGCAAAGGGAAGGTGGACTCACTGCCTGATACCGAATCTTGTGGTATGGCTGGGCAGTAAGCCCGGACATGTAAACTTCCAATTTAACTCAAGTGCTCAGTGGTCATGGATACTTTAAAAGCTATCGTCAAGGCTTTGTCCATGAACCGGTTCCATACTGTAAAATTTGTGGTCCAGAATGTACATAAGATGCCGAGTACGCAATATTCGTCTACCCGCAGCGAAGGCTGAACGAGTCTGTAGGCATCAGTTTAACGCAGTTGAAATAATGCAGCTTTTACGATGGAGCGATCAGTAGAGACGAAAGGGCGATAACAGCGTAGCATCAAGGAACACCCACGTTGACCAGGTAACTTATGAATGTGTTACAGAGTAACGAGTACTGAAACCAAGACGGTAGAATTAAGATGATGAAGTACGATATCGACTCAGACTATTGAGTTATTAGCTCCAACGGCAATCTAACGAAATACCCGTACGGGTGAGGGTGGTTTTAGTAGGTTAAAGTCTCACATTGACGGGGTTAAAGCATTCGGAAAGTATCGAATCTCTGAATTTATAGCAGACGAAGTCGATGAAACACTAAGCCACTCTTATCAAATTCCTCCACCCATCCAAATGTACCATAACGCCTAAGCGAAAAGTGTGATATTAGACAATCAATACGGAAAGGTACTTCTTTCTTAACTAACCTGTCCAACACAATACTTTAAAGGAGAGGAGGGAAGTATTACAAGTTATAGTGATACCTTAATCCGATAAAGCTGCCAACAACTCATTGAAGTGCTCAGAAGGTTTCACTTCCAATCATGGTGTAGAAAAGTTATTTACCACACGATCTGTTAAGATTTAGACAAAAATACATCCCAACAGGTTCATGGACTTGTTGCGAAGATACAACTCTGCATTTGAAGAGAAAAGTATTGGACAGCTGTCTTTTTCGATATCTAACAAACACATGATTCTACTTGGCACGAGGGTCTGCTTCATAAAATTAAAAGATCTCTTCCGATTAGTTATACATCATATTTGAATAATCGTCTCCAAACGGCCGATGGATTTTTATGAGGAACTTTTTATTTCATGTCAGAAATACAATCGCAGGACTCGTCATTCCCAGCCGACTTGCAACCGCAGCGAGACATCTTAATTTTGAATGTTAGTCGAACCGGGACTCGAATCCTGGCCTTCCAAATGGCAATACGCAATGCTAACCACTCTACTATTCCGATTAATTACTATGTAATTATTGAGTCTTATCAGAAAAACCGGCATTTCTGTATTAAGCATGAAAAGGATCTCTATGTAGGTGTACCACAAGGCAGCGTCATGGGTCCGTACCGTATATTACATACATATATATGACTTTTCTATATCGGAAGGGACCACCATTTGGGGCACAGCAGCTAACTCTAACATAGACATTCTTAAAAAGATTTCAATCGAAAACTCTCGGAATGATTGTAAATTTATGCTAACTATTATTTCACAACTGATCAACTCCACGGAGATCTGAATATCTTAACTATCTCAGAGGAAATTGAAAAGACTGCCGTATCATATAAGCTAGTAGTCTTAGCTCATTACAGCGGAGTTTCGGTCTTAGACCCAAAAACCATTTGGATGTGAACTCGAGTGAACAGGAAACCGGGCATAGAGTTTGGGATCCTTCTTATAAAAAATCTACTTCAATGTGTGCACGATAACACTCGCCTGAGGAACCCAACCTTTCATGACATCTACTGGGAATAATTTAAGAATAATGCCTTGGGGTAATGCAGCTATTATACACGTTCTTTAATTGGAATAGTGTCACTATCCCAGATATTTCATCACCGTCGTCCAATATATGTCATGGACTGGATAAGAGTGGAGAAGGGTATATATTTGCGGGATGCAAGAAGTGACCATAAAAAGTAACGCAAATTTAGTGCTAAATATATTTTCGGCCTCAGAAAGACGCAGTCGCCGCGTACTGGTAGCCCCGCCGGTGGAGGGACGTCTTACAACAATTTGTGTCAGAGCGAGATTTTACAAAGGATTGCTGATTGAAGAACATATATATAATGGGGTCAGCAGTGTAGAACTATGTGAACAAAGACACAGACTACCAAAGATGTCAGGATTGTGCTCTATCATTTTAAAACACAGTCAGAAAATTCAGTCTATGCAAACTCCAAAAGGGATTAAGTTGATAGATTCGGTGAGTTCTGGTTGTCGGTATTACTAGATTACAGTAGAAATAAATGCATCAATAGTGCTGTGCAGAGATCCACAATAAGTGTGTTGATATGAATAGTGTTGAGTCACATTCATTGCATCTTTTCCTGTTCACTTATCCCCAACAACAGTTAACTATTTCCACGATATTCTACACGATGTCTAAAACGAACGATTTTTTTACGATTTGAATATAACTAAATCCAACACTGCATACAGAATACTTTGTAAATATATTGACATTTTGTAAACGTCGAAGCGATTTTCGACCGAGAGATCTACAGTTCATTCTAAGCCGCCTCCGAACGGCTGATCAATTTTTAAGCGGAGCTTTCATTTTCTCTCTGAAATACACTCGAAGTGCCTAACATTCCCTGCCGAGGCGCGAACGCAGTTAGAAAAACTAATTTGTTTCGAGCTCTCTCGAGAGACCCGAGTAATACTGGTACAATTAAGTTCTGGTTATTACAGTAGACTTAATTCCTACTTAACCCGACTTGATCCTGACTCACCCAACGTACATATATCCTGAATGCAATGAGACAACCATTGCTGCCGCTCTAAAATCTACTCATCTAACCCCCTTTCCTTTTAGGCTAGACCCCTGGAAACAGCTCGTTTCCTGGATCTTCCATTAGATGATTTCGATGACTTAGACTATTCTCACCTGCTCTTAAACAGGGTTGGAGTACCGCTGCTGCTGCTGCAACAACAGCAACAACAACAACAACTGCAACAACAACAACAACAACAACAACAACAACAATCAACAACAACAACAACAACAACAACAACAACAACAACAACAACAACAACAACAACAAGGAAACCATAATAATAGTGAATAGCAAAAGGAGCGACAGATTCATTTGGTCCAAAAATTAAACTAGTTACATTTTGAACTAGTATACAACTGTTTTATTTCAGGCCGAAAATTGATAATTGTCATCTCGCAGGACATCTCTTAACATACTAGTGTCGAAGCAGATTTCAACTAATTCCCGTCACTGCATGGATGCATCAAGGCAGACACATATATACATACATATGTATGTACATATGTACATAAGCAGTATTTGCACTGCATCACTTTCATTTAATTAGGTTTAGAAAAATATTTGAGTTTGAAATTTGTGTTTCGATTGCTTGACCAGCCATAGCATAGTTAGCAATTATAATACACTCATATATATATGTACGTGTATGTATGTGTGTATTTGAATAATATTTGCGTAAATGTATTAGTCTAACAACACACACACACACACACAGAGTTTCTCGCCCGGCATGGCGATGTGTCAATATTTGTCAAAGCCCCACTGTTGACATTTGTGATTGCCGCTTTCGCTTCCATTGCTGCTTTGGCGCTTGAAATGCCGTTGCCTTTCTAACTGTTCGTGTTATCTGTTATCTTTGTTGCATGTCCTGTTTTAATGTGTGTCCTTATCGTTAACATAAACAATCGTGTGCCAATATTGTGGTAGGCTTCGTCAAGCTGTCGGTTAATTACATATGTTATCGTTGTTGCTGTTGTTGTTATTTTGCTTATTTGGTTTGGCCAAATGCCGTCGGTCTATTTTGTTACCGTTGTTATGGTCGTTACACAATGTGCGTTTACTCGTATGTCGAGCCATGTCAATTGTTATTGCTCTCGTTATCAGTTGTTATAATGCATATACATACATACATACACGTACATATATAGATACATATGTAGGTATTATTATTAATAAAAGCCTCTTTGTGTTTTCGTAGCTGCAACCAGGCGTGGTTATGTTTTCTGTTTCTGTTTCGCTGCTCCTGGTATTTTGCTGTTTTTGACACCGAATTGCGTTCATATGTTAATAAGTTGCACTGCGAACATGTCGCAAATTATGTAAATACATACATACAAATGTAGTGTATGTACTTATTAGAATACTTCTTAGAATTGACAAGGCATAGAATATCTGATTAATTCTCGAAAATTTAATATTAAGCTAATATAGTACATACACTAGCCGTCATAAGTCTATGCTCCTATCAAAATTTAATATTTTTTTTTTTTTGAAAACTTAAAAACCATTAAACCGAAAAATAGGAAAAAATGTGGGTAGAGCATGGACATCAGTTCGCACAGTTGTTATAAACTCAAAAGAGGCAGGAATTTTAACTTCGAAAACAAAATATGGCCGATCTTCCAAACAAACACACAGAGAAGCATGAAGTGTACGGTCTCTTGTAAAGACAAATGCAAGGATCCTAGCGCCCAAAGTAGCCTTAAGCGTTCAGCAAAAGTTTAAAGGCAGATCCTTCTCCATCCTCTGCTTCTACCAGCGGGCACTGCATCAACAACTTTCAAAGCTGAAGTGTTCACGTTAATCCGGTAGCCGTTGTTCTCCTCATTCGTTGAACTATATCAATGTCGTCGTATATTTCTTATACTTCGTCATTCCATCGGCTGCGGTATTCGCCGTTCTCAAATTGTGCAGGACCATACATTGTTCGCGAGCTCCATTTAGTGGGACGAGATTGATTAGCGAGTTGTAGAGCTTGGTTTTCGTCCGTGATCCTTACAACGTTTGCGAGCTTTAATAATTTTTTCATTAAAGTTTAGTTTTCAGTGATGAATTCCAAACCCTACGCACAACCGCAAGAGAGTTCGCATTTTCACCTTAGCTCACCTACAAACAGATGTTTGGTGCCTACCCAGAGGACACTTGGTCTGAGACCGGTAGCCGTGAGCTGCTTCAACCAAATGTAAAGGATCGTTTTTGGACTTTTCCAAGTGAATTCCAGTCATAAATGAATCAGAAATAAGTATGAGTAGTTGTTAGTCTCATTCTTCCTCAGCAACAATAAACTCTTATTAAAATCAGAACCCCAGTAGAATAATGAAGTATTTAGTACAACAAAGTAATAAAAAATAAAATGCTGCTCTCAACAGTATTTGTCGCCATACTCATTAAATAAATAAATATTCACTGCGAACGCATAAAAAGTAACGAGGAACTTATAAAGATCGATCGTTTGATCGATCTCGATCAAGACTTTGCAACGTCACACATACGAATGCGAGTATATGTATGTATGTATGTGTGCGCATATTAATACATACTTTAATTGTTTAGATTCAATTGGATGGACCTCACACGAAAGTTTTGATGATCGGTGCACATTGTATGTATGTATATAACTAAGTAGTAAATAGTAAAACAAAAAATATGTTTATTTAATTATTTCTTATTTGCTCTTATTCTGTTTTGGCGTTTTCCATTCTATAAACTTTTTTTTTTTTATTTTTTTTTATTTTTTTTTATTTTTTTTTTATTTTTTTTTTTTTACTTTAGTAAACCATAAGTCTGCTAACTCATTCGTACAAACAAACATACACATGTATTTAGCTATACAAGTACATGCATATGTACTTACCTATGTATGTACATATATATACCTTCCCTCTTGTTATTACACGCTTATTTAGTTAGTGGATTTTTTCCCTTCTAATCTGATATACAATATAAACTCCCGCCCGAAAAGCGTGAAGTCGATCGGCGGAGGAGTGTGTTACATACATATGTACATACGTAGTATCTTCATCATCTATATACATACTCGTATATCATTCATTATCTTATTGCATGCCTAGTTTGCCAGACATTATGTCGACTTTTTCTACGAATTAACCATAAATCAAAAGCCAAATTGTTGTTCCCTAATAAACTAGTGTTTTTGTTGTCTTATGGTGTTTGATGAGTTTTGTGGAAATAAAAATTGATTACAATTGGATTTATTTGTACTAAACTAGATACATATGTACATACATTTTGAATCTATGAATGAAGTTGAAGCTTCCTAAGCACAATCCGCCCATCAAGGTACACCTGTGCATCTGAAGGGAGATTAAGAGTGGATGAACACTTGGGCGCTGTTTCAAGAAAATATATCTAAACGACCTGCATAAAGGGTGGTTTTTTTTGTTGTGTGGATTTTTCAGTGTTCGTCTTTTTGATAGCTTTTACTTGATTTATACTCAGCTTGGTTTGCTATTTCATACCGAACAGACCGAACAGACTTACGCCGGAACAAAGTTTGCAAACCGTTCATTGTTTATTACCTACCAAAATAATGATTCAGTTCGAGAGACATTAAAAGTAAGACTTTATTGTGAAAATTTTTTTATACATTTAATGTTCAAAGTAGTGCCCATCGGAAGCTACGATGTTTGCCCATCTTTCTGGCAGTTTGTAGATCCCATCCCAAAAGAACTTCTCCGGCTTGGAGGTCAAGAAAGAATCGAGCCAATTTCTGATACCTTGTTCTGAAGTGAAGCGTACTCCGGTGAGGGCATTCTGCACTGATCAGAACAAGTGGTAATCGGAAGGTGCTATGTCTGAGCTATAAGGCCACAGTTTTCCAAATACCTAGGTTTTAACTGGCCTTGCAGCATGTGGCCGAGCGTTGTCATGATGAAAAATTATTGATTCGTATCTGGTCGCATATTCTGGTCGTTTTTCCGCAATGGCCTTTTTCAAACGAATCAATTGTTTTCGATAGAGGTCCCCATTGCTCATCTGACCCGATTTCAATAGCTCATAATAGAGCACACCCTTGTGGTCCCACCAAATACATAGCATAACCTTGGCACCATGGATATTCGGCTTTGCCGTGGATGTCAATGGTTGGCCAGGCTTCACATACGATCTCTTGCGCTTTGGGTTATCATAATGAATCCATTTTTTATCGCCAGTGACAATCCGATGCATTTGGTGGCGTTCGACGTCTCTTGGCTATAATTCATAAAGCACCCAATTTCCAAGCTTCTGGATGAATCCTAATGATTTTAATCGTCTAGAAACGGTTGCTTGTTCAACTCCTAATACTTTTGCAAATTCTTCTTGTATCTGGAATGCATCTGCGTCGGGCAATGTCTCCAATTCTTCGTCTTGAAGTTTTTTCGGCTGTCCGGGTCGTTCTCCATCATCTAAGTCGAAATTGCCGCTTTTAAACCGTGCAAACCACTTTTGGCACGTTCGTTCGGCTAAAGCATGGTCGGTAGCACTTTTCTTTATGTTAAAGTAATGAAGAAGAACTCCCCGCAAAAACACTTTATTAAACGACGCGAAATGACAGTACCTTTGAAATGAATATAGCCACAGATGAACACGAGCGACAGTTGGATTTTTTCGAGGATTTTTTTTCTTCCATGTCAGTAATACACTCGAAAGGCTTGACATTTCCTTTTAATTTGATTTGCTACAATTTTTCGTTATCGGTCGGACCAGGACTCGTACCTCCTTCCGAATGGCAATACGCTAACCATTCGCATTCATATTTCTTCAAAAATGAAGTTGGCCATAATGAAACAGTCAATAGGGAACGCTACAGAGTCGTGATTAATAACTTTATCTTACCTGAATTAAAGGAGGTTGATGTGGGTGACCTTTAGTTCCAAGATTATAGTGCTCCCTGCCATATAACCAACGAAACAATAAATTTATTGAAAGAAACTTTTGGTGAGCGCACTCTCTCGCGTCGTGAGCCTGTGCTGTGGCTTCCAAGACCGTGCGAATTAACACCGCTCGAAAAGTTTTTGTGTAGTTTTGTGAACTCGCTGGTCTACGCAGAAAAACCCGTGACACTTAACGCCTTGGAAGAGAATATTCGGCGCGTTATTGCCAACATAAAGACCAATTGTTGCTAAAAGTATTCGAGCCAGCCGCGGCGGTCACTTATACGAAAACATTTTTAGAACATAATGGCAAATCCTGATCTTTATAATAAAGCTAAATTTTTGGTCATAACATTAAATCACATATCTTATATTTTTTCTTGAAATCCACATGTCTAAGAGAAACACCCTTTACAGAACTGAACATTTGTACTTGGATATGTATTTAAGCAGTTGTATGTATATAATTGGTTGTGTCTGTTGCCATATGTAATTATTCAATTGAAATACGCGGAAATGCATCTGGAAAATTTTATGAACGAAAAGTTTATGAATGAAAAATATTGAAAAATCAAAACCCAGCTAAGTAAGTATTCAAGGGAAATTCTACTTAGTAAAAGCGTTGAAGAGTTTTTTGTTGTATATGGTATATACTTAAAGCAAAACCCGAGTGGTTGGCATTGCGTACTGACATTGTGATGATCAGAGTTCGAGTCCTGGTTCTAATTTCTAATTGCAGTCGCCCCTCGACAGGGAATGTCAAGCCCTCCTAGTGTATTTCTGACGTGAAATAAAAATCCGCGTAGAAAACCATCTGCCGTTCGGAGGCGGAGGCTTAGTATAAACTGTAGGTCTCTTCATTTGTTGGAAAAAACGGAGAGGAGCTCGGCCTTCGAGATTTATTTATGCAAAGACAGCTAATGTAGTATCAGCTGAGGTCACTTTGTGGAAACCACTATATAATGTCATGGAATTCCCAGGAAACATTCTCTTTCAACAGGTTCGGTTCGGAGGAAAAGCGGTGTTAGAAAAGTTAGAAGAGTCGTTGATTATAAGATATTCCTTGCTATGTCCGGGTTGAGTTTCGATAAGTAATAGCTTAGTTTTTTAATACCAAGGTTACGCGAGTTTCTCAGGCAAATGCCTACACGAAGTGAGGCAAAGTCCTTCTTCACCTGATCTTTGCTTCCACCTGCGATTACTGCAACGAATACTAACAAGATTTGATTGCGATCACCACATCTGGATGACATGACTTAGCCAGCTTAACCCTGCCACTTGATTCACCGTTGCTAGTAAGCATAGATCCACTAATCTTCAACGTCCGCGCTTCTAAGCCGTATGTCAAAACGAACATGTTTACTTGTATACTTTGGTCTTTGGTTATCGAGAGGAGGTGACTTTACTTTCTAATTGCCTACTCATCCCAAACTTTCATCTGCTGGCTAAAGTGATTCCTCTTTGGAAACATAGTTATTGGTTTTAATGCTGGTTTCTAGATGTGTCCAAAAAGACGCCTTTACACTGACTATCTCATTCATTCATTCATAATACCCATTCGCCTTTTTCATTGGAACTGGCTTCTAAGAGCCCTGCGTGCGTGATTTAAGTTAGATCACATTTATATAGCGATCTGCTCGACGAAAGTTCGTACCTCTGGCTAACAGGCCCCGCAATTAGCAGTGAAATCTCATAACGAATATATCTTCAGTGGAGCAACTTCCTTTCATAAGGCTCTACATGGCTTGGTTATCGTATTTTGCACAAGGGTTGTTCACTTTTCACGACGAGAACGCAAGAGTAGGTATTAGATACATCCCTGCTGTACTGTAACTGCATTCACAGAGGTAAGACTACAACCCACTCACATCGTATGCAATATGTCCTAATCTAATGGATGACGGCGGAGTTGAAAACATGAAGCGGAACTGTCAAAGAGCCTTCAACAAATTTAATACAGTGGTGCGAGGAGGATCAAAAAATTTTCCACGAAGGACTATTTGCAGACCACGCTTATGGTTGATAGCCAAGGACACAAACAACAAACCCTCAAACTTCCTTGTTAACTGATCGGAGTTAGGAACCCTCTTTCAACGCTGAAACGACACCTTTAAAGCTTTAAATCATCTAAAGCTACCGGTGCCATTCTTGCCATGCTGCAGAATGTTACACACACACATATTGGCACAACGGCTTGCTTCAGTGTACACTGGTTGCATTCACCTCGCGTACACTTTAAGTACACGTATGTGGCAAGAGTTCAAAGAGAATTTTTGACCTAAAACCTGCTAAAAGTTATAGACAGGTTCTCTGCTTCTCAAGTTAAGCTTAATAAAGTAACGTATCCAGGTTGCTCCCAGTGGATAATTTAAAGATTCTTTGCTTTGCGAATGATCGTGCCATTCTATCTTCGGGCTAAGATCGAAATCCCCGATCACTCAGCGAATTGAGTTGAAAGACGAGAGCTCAGTCAATTATCTACACATATTGGGTGTATGCATTATTTCGTGCGGTTTTCTAAGAGAGGGCTCTACTAGTATTATTTCGCGTCGTTTTCATCTGTGGCTATATTCATTTCAAAGGTACTGTCATTTCGCGTGAACAACAATTTGTTTCATTCATTTGAAAATGTCGAAGCTTGCACCAGATAAAGTGTTTTTGCCGGGAGTTCTTCTTCATTACTTTAACATGAAGAAAAGTGCTACCGAAAGCCATCGTATTTTACTGGACATTTATGGAGACCATGCTTTAGCCGAACAAACGTGCCAAAAGTGGTCTGCAAGGTTTAAAAGTGGCAATTTCGGCTTAGACGACGGAGAACAACCTGGACAGCCAAAAAAATTTCAAGACGAAGAATTGGAGACATTCCTTGACGCAGATGCATGCCAGACGCAAGAAGAACTTGCAAAAGTATTAGGAGTTGATCAAGCAACCGTTTCCAGACGATTAAAATCATTAAGCTTCATCCAGAAGCTTGGAAATTGGGTGCCTTATGAATTAAAGCCAATTGATTCGTTTGAAAAAGGCCATCCCGGAAAAACGACCAGAATATGCGACCAGACACGAATTAATAATTTTTCATCATGACAACGCTCGGCCACATGTTGCAAGGTCAGTTAAAAACTATTTGGAAAACTGTGGGTGGGATGTTCTACCTCACCCGCCTTATAGCCCAGACATAGCACCTTCCGATTACCACTTGTTCAGATCAATGCAGAATGCACTCACCGGAGTACGCTTCACTTCAGAACAGGGTATCAGAAATTGGCTCGATTCTTTCTTGACCTCCAAGCAGGAGAAGTTCTTTTGGGATGGGATCCGTAAACTGCCAGAAAGATTTGCAAACATCGTAGCTTCCGATGGGCAATACTTTGAACATTAAATGCATAATAATTTTTTCACAATAAAGCCTTAATTTTCGAAAAAAAACCGCACGAATTAATGCATTAGTACAATCGGTGCATTTTGTAGATAAAAAAATCATAGTAAAGAAGATCGGGACTGAATATCTTTCACTTCTGAAGTGTGTAAAGTTCTAGGAAATCTGTAAAAATATCATCGTTAACTACGGATATTGCCCTCAATGAGCAAATTCTCGGAAGTACAATAGCATTTCTATCAAACAATAAGTCATGGGTTCAAATCATGGTCAAACCATCATTCACCCCTCGACAACGAATGTCAACTACGCCTCCGAGTATATTCCATAGTTCACAAGTTGTAAAATTTTTCCTACAGAGCACATACTCGTACGTGATTATAAATAAAAATGTTAATACACATAAAGATATCAAAAAGAATATATGGTATGTATATACGAGTATATGGGTATGTACTTACATACTATACATATGCATGTATGTTTACATATTTACTCACACTAGTATTATTTTTAAAGATGCAATGTTTACAATTGAAATTATAGTTTGAATGCAATTTATTGCTTGTACTCGTCTATCGAATGGATTGTAATAAGTGTCTGGTAAATGACGATTGAGTAGTAGGGAGCTAGCGCCATATCCAGCCGCGAAGATGTAATGCAATGAAAAAAAAACTTATTTGAAAATAAAAAGAATAACGAATTACCTAAGGGTAATATCAACCGGTTGCAGTAGTCGAGTGGTTAGCAATGCGTACTGTCATGCGGAGGGCAGAGTACAGGTTTGCGGTCGCCCCTGGACAGGGAATGTCAACCCATTCGAGTGTGTTTCTGACATGAGTTTGGATGAGTTGTGTTGATGCGGCTGCTGGTTAACTCCAGCACACCTGCCTTCACTTTCTCAATTGATCGAACCATTTCGTGTGCCTTATAAAGACAAAGAAATTTCCAATGTTCGCTGAGGCCAACACATCGAGACAGTCGAAGAAGTGTTTCCCAAGAAACTTGTGTCGCGCGGATGTTAAGGCTGTACAGTGGCAGAGGTAATGCGCGATGGTCTCTTCCTTTTCTTCATCCCTACAGCCGCGGCAGAAATCGTTAGAATAATAGCCCATCCTATTCCTGTGAAGCCCTATTAAAACTTTGTGCAGTTATTATACCAGTCATTATGGTAATGGAGAACCGGTCCAGAAGGATAAGATGCCTTGATTTTTTCGCGTCCAACTTCGGACATAGCTGTCTGGCCATGCTGTACGTGATCTCATTCAACCATCTTTAGTCCGCTCCCCTGGTAAAGGACAGTTCAAGCATGTACTTCGCCGTGGACAGAGGGAAACCAGCATCACTTGTGTGTTTTATCGTAGATAGAAGGGTTCCTGCCCTTGCTAGTTCGTCTGCCATGCAATTGCCTGAGATGTTCCTGTGTCCTGGTACCCAGCCCACGGCAGTACTGCACTTTGTTGAGAGTTTGTTAACAGTGTTCCTACAGTTTACGGCCACTTTTGACGTGGTACCGTTTCATTGAAGAGATCTGATTGCAGCCTGACTATCGGAGTAAATTGTAACCGATTGTCCTGCTGCCGTAGATTTTGTGCAACCACTCCGCGGCCGCCATGATTGCGTAGAGTTCCACCAGGAAAACGCTACAGTGATCCGGTATTCCCATGCTCATGCTTACTAAGAGCACGGGAGAATAAATTCCGCAACCCACCCACCCATCGAGCTTCGAGCCGTCTGTAAAGATGGCTAATGCTCCCTGGTCGGAGGGCGTTGGTGTTTTCCCACTCGCATCTGTTTGGAATTCTCGTGGAGAAAAGATTATCGAAGCATATACACTGAAGGTGGTGGTGTGTCCAGCTCCTTCGGCACTTCTGTAAGAGATAATATTTTTGTATGCCCTATACTGCAATTCTTCCAAGGTTGTCTTGCATTAAATCTTATTGCGTTGCAACCCACTTGTAGTTTCCCGTATAGGTCCAGAGGAAGGAGGTTGGTTGAGAAGAGTTAGTAGTGCTTTCGAGGGAATTAACGGCTTAGCTCCCGTTATCAAGATGGACGCCGATCGTTGAACTCTCTCTAATTTGCTTCTGAAGGGGTTTTTATCGAGTGCTGGCCACCAGACGGTGACCACGTAGAATAGGATTGGTCTAACTACCGATGTCTATATCCAGTACACGATACTCGGTCTTAGATACCATTTCTTTCCTATCGCGGTTTTGAAGGCGTAGAGTGCAGTTATAGCTTTCCTTGATATTTCCACCGTGTTCCGGCTCCAGTTTAGTTTGCTATCTAAGATTGTCCCAAAGTTTTTGACTTCGGGAGAGAGGGTAATCTCCACGCCCTTTAGTTTGGGTGGTTTGAAGGCATGCGGTTTGTACCTCTTGGTAAAAACTCCAACTCGGTTTTATCAGGGTTCACGTCCAGTCCGCTATCTCTGCACCATCTCTCAACTATACCAAGAGCATTTTGGAGTAAATCGCTTAATGTTTGTAGGTGTTTGCCTATCGCTTTCACGGCAAAGTCGTCAGCGTATGCCACAATGCCACAACCTCCTCATAAAACAACCATCAGCCATTCGGAGGCGGCTTAATTTAATTTAATTTTACACACTTTTGCCAAAAATTCAGCAAACTTCTTTCTAATTATAGATATGTACATACATACATATAAACATTATGTGTTTAAACCAAATATTGTTATGATAATTACGTTTGTGTTTAGTCATATATACCTAGGACTATATAGTCGTATGTAGGTATGTATCACAGCTCGAGACACAAATCCCAGTCAAAAGCATTCTACAATTCCATTTCTTACACAGCGAAAATTCGCAACGTAACATGGAAAATGGAGACAAGATTTGTAAATAAAACCGAATAAACAAATAACTTATGCTATAAAAATAAATAATGGCTAATCACATATTGACAACGTTGTTGAGCTGGGTGGACGGGTTTTGTGGCTTCTGGCTGACACAGCCGCAGTGACGAAATGTGAAACCGCAGTGAAATACGGCGACGTTTATGGTAAGCGATTGAAGTCAATGTGTACGAGATCAAAGTCATTTAGACGATAGATAGATAGATATACAGTTAGATAGATTGATAGATGAGCAAAACAAGCAGACAGAAAAGGCACGTGCTGTGCTTGCAACAAAAGTGCAATAAGCAACAATAAAAACTATAATAAACCAAAAGGCGTTGCAAACATGCACACATACATACATAGATATCTATCAAAAAGTCATCAAAGAATTTCAAATTGTTGCATTCTGACGGCAAATGATTTCTTCATCAATAAATGAACTCTTATCTGTAGTGAACATTAGGGTGTCGCATTTAAAAAAAGAAACTCCGAAGGGCGGCAATAACCGAGTGCTTAGCATTGCGTACCGTCATTCTGGAGACCAGTGTTTGAGTCCTACTTTGACCAACATCAACATTTTCTAATTGCGATCGTCTCTAGGCAGGTGTGTATTTCTGACATGAAAATAAAAAAACTCCTAATAAAAATCCAACGGAGAGGAGCTCGGCCGAAAATCATTGGTTTCAGGGTTGCTTTTTATCGCAACTGTTGTTCAAAGAAACATAAAATATTCACCTAAGCCTAAAAATGGATTTAAATCGATACCGCTGTGAGGCTCCTGTCTTCACCTTCTCAAATGTTCGACTCATTTCGTGTGCCTTAAAAAAGCAACAAAGTTGTCAAGCTAGCTCAGCGACACAGTCGAAGAAGTGTTTCCCGAGGAAGGCGCAGATGTCAAGACTGAGAGGTAGTACTCGATAGACTGCTCCTCTTCTTCGTCTCTACAGCTGCGGCAAAAATCATTGGAGTGATATCTCATTCTGCCTATCGTTATGCTAATGGAGAACCTTCTAAATGTTAAGGTGTCTGAATTTACCCCCGTCCAATTTTGGCAAAAGCTGTCTGAGCACATTGCTCGTGACCTCATTCAGCCATCTAGAGTCTGCTTCTTTGGTAAAGGCCGATTTTAGTATATACTTTGCCTAGGACAATGGTTTGTCTGCCATGCAATTGCCTTGGATGTCACAAGGTTCGGGTACCCAGACTACGACAGTGTTGCATTTCGTCGTGAATTTGTTGAGATTGCTTCTACATTCTATAGCCACTTTTGATTTAGTACTGTTACATTGAAGAGATCTGATGGAAGCTTGGCTATCGGAATATATCATAAGTGATTGTCCTGAGCCAAATCCAAAGAAAGTAATTCTTGGACGAAGCTCTTCCAAACAAATAATTGCCTGCTTTTTTTTGGAAATACTGAACATGTCGCAAACGTACCACTAATCCAGAACAGAACAGAACAGTGGATTCTAAGTGGTACACTACCTGTGGTTCACCAGTTCTCTTTCCGCCGTAGACGGATCACTCTTCACCACTGACTCCATAAAAACCGTATATTTCAAAATTATTCTACAACTCCGCCATTCCCTTCAAAGTAGTCCCCTTGGGCAGTTATACAACGATTCCAGCGCAACGTTTTCCATGCTTCGTAACAATTCTGGAACGCTTCGACAGGGATGTCCGCGAGTACCCTCGTCACGGACGTCTGGATGTCCTCAATCGACTCAAAATGGGTTCCTTTGACCACCGATTTTATTCTAGGGAACAAAAAAAGTCACAGGCTGATATATCGGGGGAATAAGGCGGTTGTTGCAACACAATTTTAGCGCACGTTTTCGAAGCTGTTCCGCCGATAAGCCGATTTTCAATTGAAAAGTAAAATCCTCTCCCAACGAACGAAAACTAAACTCTACAAGTCCCTCATCGTTCCCGTCCTGCTATATGAAGCGGAGTTAGTAACGGCGAATACCGCAGCCGATGGTATGATGAGTTGTATGAGATATACGGCGATATTGACATAGTTCAGCGAATCAAGAAGCAGCGGCTACGCTGGCTAGGTCATGTGGTGCGGGTGGATAAGAATACTCCAGATTTGAAAGTTTTCGATGCAGTGCCCGCCGGTGGAAGCAGAGAAAGAGGAAGACCTCTACTCCATTGAAAAGACCAGGTAGAGAGGGACCTGGCTCAACTTACTATCTCCAATTGGCGCCAAACAGCGAGAAAAAGGTATGAATGGTACAATGTTATAAATTCGGCTAAAATCGCGTAAGCGGTGTCCACGCCAGTAAAGTAAGTATGTTATGCATATAGGGAACACTTCTTCAATGCTATGAAAATGAACCCCCCGGAAGTGGTGAACCCATTTCATGTGCATTAAAGGCATAATAATTAAAGCTTAGTCAAATTGATAAAATAAAACTTATTTAAATATATTAAGTACAACCCTAACGCAGATGTGTAACTTCGTATATATAGATATATATATACATATGTGTGTGTCTAAACAAAGGCCGCATGAGAACTCCAGCGACTCAAATAGAGTTCCGTTTATGGGACGCAAACACGCACGTGTTATCTACAAATGCGCAAATACAAACCAATGAATGCGCGCCATCTGGCGGTGGTGTAAACTGAGGAAAGTAAATAAATGAAATGGCATAAAAAGGCGAGAGAAAAATTGCAAACAACAAACTTAAACAAAAACAAGTATGCTTTCTTAGAAGTTTACGCCTCACCCACAAACTCGTCGCCCATTGCACCATTCACCCCCAACCCCCACCTCCGCAGCCAACTTATGTTTGCACTGGCGCTTCGTCAGCGCCACCACTGCCGATCAACCAATATCAACAACGGCGATCATCAATGCTTTAGCGCATATCTCATGATTTTCAGAGTTAATCAAAGATCAAAGCGTTGCAGCGCGTCTGTGGTGTCAGCACGCCAGCGCCTCGAAGTCAATCAAAACAAATCACCGTCCGCGTCTGCTCCAGTGCAATGCATTGCAATTGATCGCTCATCATAATTTTTATGTATATATCGCCCCTCTCATTGCATTTTTATTTCCACATTTCGCTTTTGCAGATTTTTAGTACTCGCTGATGCCTGCAGTTGCAGCCTCTTCTACGTGGCGCGCTTGTAAAATTCCATTCAAGCGGCTGTAGGTGGTGTTGTTGGAGTTTGATGACGATTTGTTTGATCGATTTAATCTATCTGGATTTTTGAAGTACGAAACCTTTTGTGTGATAATAGCCCCGGCTTTTGGAAGAGTGTATTCAGGGCTCATTGAGGCTTTCTGTATGATGGCGGTAGGACCTACTAGGATTTGTGAAACTACTTGAAGAGCTCACCGGCGACTAGTAAATGATAGGAACTCGATTCCATGAACGTTACTAGAGCTAAGCTCACTATAATTTGAGCGCTTAGATGCCGAGATCCAGCGAACAGGTGAGAAGTTTAAATATTATATTTTGCCGCTGCATGGGCTTATGTCACACGTTGAGAGCACAACTGAGGTGAAGAAGAGCCGGAATTCGCTCCGAGAAAATCAATTGTATGTGAAGCGAATCAAGTTTAGATGAAGAGTGAGTAGACCTGGTAGAAGAACTTGGGAATATATCGCCGGAGAGAACCACTAATGTCACGACCTTTTATGACTCAGAGACTGGAGATGCGACACCAGTATTTGAACGCACACAGACATCAAGTAGAGCGTTACCAGCACCAGCGCACATCGAAGAAAGAAAAGAGGAGACAAGGAAAACAGAATCTGCATGAAAACCATACGCATAGATATTGGCAGGATGAAGTGACGTATCAACAGCTACGCGAGCAAGCTGGCAAGGGTAGAGCGCCAAATAGTAGGACAGATGATAGACCATCCGCCGAAGCCATGGTACATATATTCGTACGTAGATCCACGAACGGTATGTAGATGGTGTGGAGGCGACGGGTATATTGCGCATGGCTGTTGCAGCACAAAGATAGAGCTTTGGTGGAAATGTGGACATTGAGACCTAAAAATTCGCGAGTTCTGTAAGAAGCTGGAGGGAAACGGACAGAGGCCACAATTAGCACTCAGAGGAGGAGTACAAAACACTACCTCAAGGACGACACCGAGGCAAACGCAAAACCGTTTCTAGCCAACATCACCCTCAATTGTGAACACATGATAGCAGCGATCGACACAGGAGCAACGAGAAGTTTATTGAGTGGAGAGATGGTGAAGCGACTCGGGACAGGAAGAGCGTAGCATGTGAATATACGAATTGTGAAGTATAAGTCATTCAGAATTTCTCCATCAGTTTGTGGTGCGTTCAACTTTCTAATGAATTCGGTCGATCCATAGAACTACTTCTACAATAGAATCATTGTCTGTGAAAGCGGACTTCTAACCACAGCAAAATAATTTTGGTCTAAGTTAGAAGACATCTTCGTGTAGTTTTGCATTCTCAGAACTTGTGATACATCCCAAAGTACAGTGGTTAAGTACTTCGGAATGTGCATATCACTAGATGAGGGTTCTTATGAATTTCACCGCCATTCCTCTGAGCCGGCACGATGGTATTAATTCGGTTTCTACTTCAACGGCAGATCCTCATGTTTCATCAAACGACTTGGCACTATTTTATTTTATTAAGATGACCGCCCAGAGCTACAGAGGTTAAAGGTCATTTAACCATCATTTCATCTGATGATGACTACCCGGAAGCTCGACACAGGCAATCAGTATCAAAAATAGACTGCCCGTCGTGAAGACCAGCTCTTATTGTCAGTTCCATACCTGATCAACGACCCAGCTTTGGTACTCCCATACTTTAGTCATACATTCAAGAGTCGGTTACTAGTCGTTCTAAATTGAAAGATACGCCGATAAATGACAGGGGTTTAACCTTACCTTTTGATAATGTCTTACGAGGCATCGTGGATGTCCGTAAATTGCACTGGCATTAGTAACTCTATGAGAATGTTCTTAAGCCGAAATGTCAAATTCACCGATATTATGGCTTCTGCGTAGCTGTGGCTTTGTTCTGGATGGTGTGCCAGTTGCCGTTGAACTAGTGACTTCGTTCTCTGCTAACTATCAGAGGTTATGTTGTTTGTATTAGATTTCTTTGATTGTTGTGTATCCGTCGGTACTCTTGGGGGGATTCTTCTGTTCGGTTTCGGATGATATGAGGGCTTAAGCACGTCTCTAAATATTTACCTCTACTGCGGAGCTCATCTCTTACATTAGATTGCTACCGCTGTGGTACCTTCGATACCCGTTTAATTTTATACAACGTGTGTAACGCGGCGATAGTCCTCTGAGCATGTTGAGCTTTGTCACTTTTGTTTTTTTTTTTTTTTTAAATACTAGTTTCTTTGCAGGATTTTGGTCCCAGTAAGGCCATGGTACCATCTCGAGCTGACGTGGTGAGAAGGTTCCGTGTTTCAACCCTCTTAGCTGTAAACCAAACAATATAAATGTGTCCCTTAACACCCTGCCTTAGGCGGAGGTAGTTCTTTCACACATGCCGCCCATAAGCCAGAACCGCTAACAGAGATTGTTCAATAAGTACGTACGAAGGATGTCGGTGGGCTGAAATAGCATCGGAATTTGCTCTCATGGCTTATCGATAACTCTCAACAGGTATAATAGCAATAACAACCGGATCTCTGTGTCCTCTTTCACTAACTTTTACGACGCGCTGTTTTGTCTTGACTTGCCGGACGATTTCTTTGGAGAGCTGCTCCTTCGGAAATTTGCTTTGTGAATCCTACACTTCAGCCCGCAGAGTTTGCCGCACACCCAAGTGAGAGCCAAAAGTCACTTCCACTTGCAAGATGATTCATCTGTTTATTAAGAAATTAAGAAATTTAGAAAACTAAATATTTTATTAGAAACCAATAGAATTCTATTTTATGCACATTTACACACACACACACATACACGTGCGTGTACTGCTTGGCGCCAATATGCACTTAAGTCTGCTGATGGCACCCATGGCGTTTATTGAAGTTTTAAACAAACTCTAAAATACTTTCAAAATATAAGCAAAAAAAAAACAAAAAAAAAGAATTACCACTCATTATATGGTAATATTGAAAAAAAAAAACAAAAACAAAAACAAAAAATCATGAACATAACCTAACTTTAGCACATTTATTATCTAATAGTCGATGATGCCGTAGTAACAATTTCAACTTATTAATACATAGCGCACATACTTGCACACACACAAACACAACCACAAACATAGCAACAACACATTGAAGCAACCCAACGAAGGAGTTACGGCACACCGGCGTCTGTATCCCACCAGGCGAAATGGTAGATTTATCGCACCGGAGGGAGGTCGCATTGCAACCGACGGCAACACACAGACTTCTGAAGTTGGGCGAGACATTTGCCATTTACCAGGCAATTTGGCTGGCTGATGAGCAGCAGTTAATGCTAGCGCCTACTGTGCGTGCTCTAGTGGATGCTGGTGGTTATGGTTTTAGTAGTCACTAATATGGACAACACCCCTCGGCCGGTTGCATGTCGAGGATGTAAAATAGCAGCAATACAATGCGTTGACCAAGTAGGAAGTAACAATTAGCGAATTCACACCTTCCGTGCGGCACATCTTTTCACTAAATACAGGTATGTAGGTATATATAATATGTACATACATATATAGAAGAGTTTTTCTAATCCTTCTGCTCTGCTTGAATCGATCAACTTTTGGCATCTCCTCTGAACACTTACACATGTGGCTTGCATACATATACATACATACATATAAATGTATGTATATATATTTGGATGTGTTAATCGGTCTAGCGAGCTCTGGGCGGGCGAGCCTGCATTAGTGTAGGAAATTAACCTTTTCGATATGTTTTGGATTTTTAGCGCGCTGAGTCTTGGCTAGCTCACTGTGGCAGTGATTGGCGCAGGCATGGTGAAGTAAAAAAGAAAGCTATTACTTATAAAGGGTTTTCCAATGAGAGGTGTTGTTTTGAATAACCTGCTATTGCGGTAGCTGGTTAAAACATGGCAGAGATGGTTCGTTTTTCGGTCCTCTTAAAGCGCCTTATCGGACCGCAATACAGAAATTGGTGGGGGGGAAAAGGGAAAAGATGGAGCTGTTGGAGCAAGTTATAGGAAGAATAAAACAAGTGCACGTCGGTCAAGAACACAAGAACAATATAGTGGTTCGATAGTTAGGTCCTCGGAGTGTACGCACGTCAAGAACACTGGAGACCTGTCTTCCATCTATCACAGCATGATCGATCTGGTTTTCTGTTTTTCGATCAGGGGACAGCCAAGTGGCTTGATGTATTTTTTTGTACTGGAATGTAGTACCACAGACCATATTTCGTGCCCCGGCGAAGTCGATCAGCCTCAATCCATAAAAAGATGTTTTGTTGTGAAGGCTGAATTTTCCAACAGTCGTACCACAGATAGCTTCTTTGACCACCCTGGCATTAAATTCGCCAAGCACGATTTTCACATCGTGTCGGGTGCAGCGCTCATAAGTAAGCTCTAGGCGCTCATAAAAGGCATCTTTAGCCAAATCGTCCTTCTCTTCCGTCGGGGCGTGGGCGCAAATCAACGATATATTGAAAAATTTCGCTTTGATGCGGATTGTGGCGAGACGCTCATCCACCGGGGTGAATGCCAGTACTCGACGACGGAGTCTCTCTCCTACCACAAAACCAACACCAAATTTGCGCTCCTTTATATGGCCGCTGTAGTAAATGTAACAAGAATCTACTCGCTTTCGTCTTTGCCCCGTCCATCGCTCTTCTTGGACGGCGGTGATACCAGCCTGCCCAGCTGGGCAAGGGCACCTTCCCAATTAAGGGACCGAACATTCCAGGTGCATGCCCTCAAATCGTGATCTTTAAATCGTTTGCGGGGGTCGCCAACAGAAAGGGGGTATGTCATCCGAGGCGTTGTTAACTTTTTCATTGGAGCTGGTTTCTACGTGGCGGGTCCCAAACCCAGCGCACAACCTCACTAGCCGAGTAAATCTAAAGTTTTTACACATTTATATAGCGAGCCGGTTGCTTCAAGACCGACGCCCCCTCGCAGCCGCACTTCTGGTGAACAGATGCTGCAATTAGACTTCAGCGGACCTTAAAACCGAATAAGTCGGAGTGGCTACACTGAAGCTTCCTCCCTCATTAGCCGTGACCCAAGGCTCCACACGGGTTGGTTACCGCATCTTGCACAAGGGTTGCTCACGTTTCCAGGGTGCGTGACCTGGACGCAAGAGTAGGAATTTAGTATAGCCTCGCAACTGTAACAGCTTACCCAGAAGCTTGACTACACCCCATTACACCCCAAACATACAAACAAACGCCATTACACCATATTTTGCTTAAAGAGTTGGGTGTTAAGGTTTTTAAAGTTCAGTTAATACAAGAACTCAGGCCGGTCGATCATCAACAACGTCGTGTCTTTGCTGATTGGATCCTTGAAATACATGAAAATGAACCGAAATTTTATTGAAAAATCATTTTGACTGATGGGACACACTTCAACCTCGATGCCTACGTCAATAAGCAAAACGATCGCATCTGGAGCTCGGAAACCCAAGATTGGGTGCAGTTTATAGTAGGACGGAGCCAAAACTTTTTCGAAAATGAGACTGGAGCAACACTTAGAGTGAATAGATTGCGATTATTAATGATTTTTTATGGCCGGAATTGGATAGTATTGATCTAGACAACGTAAGCTTTCAACAAGGCAAGGAATGTGCCACACAAGCAAAGAAATCAACGATCTTCTAAGGGAAAAGTTTCGGCATCGTGTTATCTCTCGAAGTGGTGAACACTAATGAACACCGAGATTGTGTGATTTAACCACCTTGAGTCTTCTTCCTTTGGGGCGACATGAAAGATAAAGTCTGCGACAACAGGCCAACATCGATTCAAGACCTCAAAGATGTTGTTCGTGGAGCTGTTGGGGGCATACAACAACCACTTTGCGATTTGGTGATGGAAAATTTCGTAAAGGATGGCAACCATTTGGCTGATATTGTTTTCCACTATAAATAGCATATCTTCCACTTTACATCCGATCATTTCTCTCAATTCCTTAAATACAAAAATAACACCTCCTATTGGAAAACCCTGTAGATATGTACGCTTGTAAGCAATGATCTCACATATGGTGTTGCAAATATTGATTTTGCGTAAATACAACATAAGTATGTACACACATACTTACATACATACATATATTTGTATGTTTATATGCGCTTAGCATGCAATCTGTTAAATATTGACCATTGACAGTGATTACTACCCTTTAACGTTCACCGTTCGTTGGCCGTTGTTGTTGTTGGCATTGCTTTATACACGGACAATGACAAATTGTTTTATATACCATACACGTATTTGTGTGCGTTCTAACAAAAACACTTGAAAAATTTCCCTTTTATGCCTTTTTATATTATTTTCATTTTTAACATTTATTCACTCATTCATCCGTTCATTCATTCATTCCTTCATTCACAAAAATATTTACCTCAAACCTAACTTCTCGGCAATTCATGAGCTCACGCAGTTTAAATAGTATATTCAACATACATATCTAAATCTAAGTGTTTGTTCATATGTATACTTGTATGTACATATATAGGTATGCATGTTTGTATTTAAGATGGTTTTCAATGGTCATTTGTCGAGCAATGAGCAGGAAGTTTATTTAAATTAACTTTACTACCAAATGAAAATATTCAATATTCTTCGGCTGCGGCTGCTGTGGCGTCGGCGTCGGCGTCGGCGGCTGCCGCTTACTTAACTCGGTTGGTGGTCAAATGAAAAAATGTGGCACAGCAAGCGGAAGAATAAATTCTCAATTGGTTTGTGGAATTTACATGCCTACATACGCACATACGTACATGTATATATTATATTTATGTAGGTATGTAAATCGCACCTTCATTTATTTGATTTAAAAATATTTTCCCTTTTTTTTGCTTGAAAGGTGAATTAATGTCTGAATTATGAATTGAATTAACACATTTTATGGCCAATGTAATTTATCTAAATAATGATGTGCACTAATTAATTAATAGAGATATACATATGTATATATTGTAATATTAGCTTGTAATTTAGCAAAATCTACATATTTGAGGGTAAATAAATATTTTCAACTTGTAACGAATGTTCTTTATTGAAATTATATTTTTATTTATTGCAGATCATTATTAATAAGCCGCAAACATATTTCAAAAATCGAAGGAAGTGATTAGTAATTTGGGCAGCTTCTTCGTTTTGCAATTCCCAACCACACGGTTTACTTTCCAAATGCAATGGGATGGAGTAAAATAACAATTCTAGTTGGAATTTTCATTTTTCCGGGGTACGGTTCACTTTTTGTGTTCAAAAGTATTTTTTATGGGGAAAAAGTAAAAAAGCCATCGTTCAAAATATTGTTCGTCGGAAGCGACTACTTTTTCCAAACTCTCTGGTAGTTTTCGAATACTATCTCTAAAAAATGAGTGCTCACTGTTCTCGCTGCAATCATTTAGCCTTTCGTTGATTTCTTCAGAAGACCTGATCCGCGTTTCCAGGTAGTTTTTAAGCACCATGCGTCGGTAGGCCTGTCGTCGAAAATTGCAATGAAATTATGGAAATAGTGGCAACATACCGTCACGTGAGCACTTATTTAATTGCTGAGGAACCAAAGATAAGCCAGAAAACCGTTTGGAACCATTTGCATAAATTTGAATTCAAAAAGAAGCTCGATGTTTGGCTGCCACACGAACTAACGCAAAAAAAACATGATGGACCGAATTTCCATCTGCGAATCGCTGCTGACTCGCAACAAACTCGACCCATTTCTGAAGCGTTTGGTGACTGGCGATGAAAAGTGGATCACTTACGACAACGTCAAGCGAAATCGGTCGTGGTCGAAACGCGCTGAGTCGGCGGAAATGGCTCCCAAGCCAGGATTGACGGCCAGGAAGGTTTTGCTGTGTGTTTGGTGGGATTGGCAAGGAATCATCTACTACGAGCTGCTTCCCTATGGCCAAACGCTCAATTCGGCCCTCAACTGCCAACAACTGGACCGCTTGAAGGCAGCACTCATCCAGAAGAGGCCATCTTTGATCAACAGAGGCCGAATTGTGTTCCATCAGGACAACGCCAATCCCCACACAAGACTTTGGTCACGCGCCAGAAGCTCCAGGCGCTCGGATGGGAGGTCCTAATGCACCCACCTTATAGTCCGGACCTGGCACCAAGTGATTACCATCTTTTTCTGTCCATGGCGAAAGTAATCATATTTTGAAAAATCAATCAAAAAAACGGAACGAACTTTTTACTTGACCTAATATATAGTGTGTCCTAAAATTAACTCAAGATTAGAATAAAAAAGAAAACATAGATTTATACTCAAAATATGCCAGCTTGTTTCTATGGTTCCCTTGTGTGAAAACGTTTTTCGGGAAGTGTAACAAGCACTGACCTATTCGAAAAAATTGTATTTATGGCGCTTTACATGAAATTCGGAACAACGGTGGATTTTTGCTTTGATTAATAAGAAGACTACTGTTATCTCCAGGATCTGGATCAGAGAGAGATATGGTACATACCTAGTCGAAAAAATCGTATTTATGGTTTTATTTCCTTGAAATTCGTTATGTACAATACTTTAAATGAATTTTTACTTAGATTAATAGAAAGGCCTGGGACTTGGAACCAAGCTCGATTTGTAAGAAATATAAATAACATTTTCCTTACGAGATTGTGATCACCGACATATTGACAAAAATTATGACTATGTTCCCTTCGCATTGAGTGTGAGTAATAGCCTATTTCCACCGGACGTTAAATGCTAAATTCCCATGTGTTTGTTGTTGTATAAAAGTGTGTTAACTCACTTTTCAAAGTGAGTTAACTCACTTTCGGTAATTTAACAGAAAATGTTATGTTAACAGTCGATGCTGTCACTACTAATGTAAACATTTCGGAAGTTTCGGTATATTTCTTGCCAGAGTCGTGTATTTTCGGATTTAATGAGGGGCCAAAATTTTTTTTTGCATGGTAAAATTTTTTATGCAAAAGTTACTTTTTTGCATTAATATTAACATAAAAATATATATTAAGTAATAGGCGAAGATAATGCTTCTCCTCTTTAAAAACTAAAATAAAATAAAATTAAAAAACAAACAAAAATCAATTGTGGAATAGAAAACGATCCCCTCAACATAAAAATATACGCGACTCTGGCAACTATCAGCTGATTGCGCAAAACAAATATTTATGTATATATTATGTGCGCTTTGTAACCGGTTAAGCGATTTTTACTAAAATAAAATAAAAAATAAACTAAATTGAAAATGGAAACAAAAAGACACAAGTGGAACCTTACGGAGGAGCAAAGTTTCATGGATTGCTGGGAAGGAAGAGCTCAGGAATTGAGAGGTTGCCGAAAAAACTCTCATGTATACAAAGAAATGGCGGTGGAGTTAACGCAATCGGGGATCGAAGTCACTGGCAGTTGTAAGCATGTAAAAAAGCAGTTTCCTTTCAGCAGCGTCTGTCCGTGCAGCAATACTCTGCACTTGCAAATCATAATATTGTATAAATAGCAAAATAAAATAAATGCGGTCTCTTGAATTCATGATTTTAATACTTGTGACAAATTTTGCAAACTGCAAATGTAAACAAAAATCAGCTGTTTGAGTTAACTCAGTTTTGGTGGAAACGTTTGACATTTCATTCTCTTAACAGAGGCCTTAAATGCAGTTAAGTGCTTGGTGGAAATAGGCTATAAGTCTATCTCAAAAGGTGCGTTCATATGGACATTTTCGTGAAAGACTTTGAGGAGTAAAGAAGTGACCCACACATATACTAATAAATGCTTGGTAATTCCAATTAGAAGAAAAATTGGACAAAATATAGAAAGCTGCGACACGCATTGTTGGTCTGCTAGTATTGAAATATTTCATAATCTTCTATAATTTCTCAAGCAGGTATAACAATACACGTTGTAATATTTCTTTTTTTTCTCTTCACCATCAATAATATCAATCAGTCAAAATAAATTATTAGACACTTATGAAAACTTAATTGGTTGCTAAATAAAAATGTGGTAATTTCAAGTGTTAACACACTGCTGCATAAACAAGGTGTTCATATACACATACACATATGAGTACACACATACACACATGTAATTATTTATGTACGAGTATGTTTCGAGTTGTTGATGGCTTCTTCATAATTCAATAATATTGCCATGTTTGCTGTTATTGTTGTGGCTTTACATTTCAATGATAACTCAGCTGTCGATTGCAATGTTGTTTAACCAATTCAAAGTAAATGAATTGGGCGATATAAATATCTTTGTCGATAAATATGTAGTACATCCTCCTCGCACCTCCAAAACAGCCCTTCGAAGCCAACAAAACTACCAGAAGTTCAACCATTTAATAAATGTTTTCTAATATTACATGAAACATTGCTACATAGGTACATACATACTACATACACACACCCATAATTTAACTGTAAAAAATCATAAATTTTAAATAACAACAACTATTGGACGTTGGATACACACATATAAAAAAGCTCAACAATCTTATTAGCGCCTCAAATTGGTTTGAAATTCCAAATAATTTCAACCGTATGTTGTTGTTTTTTTTTTTTGTTTTTTTTTTTTTTGTTGTTACACATTGTTAACGCCAAAGTGTGAACGCATCATTATCACACGCCTGATTTATGCATACGGAAATCGCAGACTTTTGGACGCAGCATGGGTTGTCTGCCGCCGCAACACCCAACACCAACAACCGCCTCAGCGCCACCCTCCCTCCGCCGGCTGAAACTCCAATAAACTCACATAACAACAACAACAACAGCATTATTTGTAATATTTGGTTAGTAGCTGACAGTATGGCTGTGCCGTTGGCTTGGTTCGCTTGGCTTTGTTGCAGCTCTGCTGACGCTCCCTCGGCTACTACTCGTACATAGACGATATGTCTGTCGGATACTGATTTGTACTTATGTTGCAGAGAGATACATATAATTACTTGCATATACATGTGCATATACATATACACATATGTATGTACGAGTATGGTAAGCATGCACTGAATCCCATTTGGTTATAATAAAATCAACCATTTGTTGCATTTGTTGCCCTTATAGCAGCCATTACAGCAGCGGGGTGTTGGCGACGGTATCGGCGGCGTTGGCGTATGTTATTAGCAAGTGCCGGCAATGAATGTAATTTATGTGTATTTAAATTGAAAACAAATTAAACGGCCCATCATTGCCACCTCAGAATTTATTTCTCTCTCATTGCGGCCGAGCATATTTTATTCGTAAAGCGCATTCAGCGTAGCGTTTGTCTTTAACTTCCATTTGGCAGCTAATCAAGCGGGAATGTGGCTAAATGAGCGATGCTTAATTTTCAAATAAATTATACTTTCCACCGCAGACATTCAGTCACTCAGGCTGAAGCTGGCCAGCCAGGCAGGGAGGCAGGCAGGCAGTCCGTTCGTTCAGTTTCTTGCGATTTTCTATTTTCCCTTCAGTGAAAGAAAGCGATTTTGTAAATTTTTCTTTCGTTTGTATTTTGTTTTCATTTCTGTTTTTATAAATTTAGGTTAAATAAACAAATGATTTCGAGTACAATGAATAAAAAAAAACTGTAGCTAAAAAACTGAGCAGTTTAGCGTTCAGAAGCGTCTGTGTAAAGTTCACTTCTCTTGGTGAGGAGAATACTCTAGGGATTTAAACACCTCCTTCCCTTTGCGTCTGTCTTGCTAAGGTTAACATCTTTCAAACTAAGGAACTAGGCATAGAAAGGGCCTGTTGAGCTCCCATAACTAACTACGGGAGAACCATAAAACCGGGCAGTCGAACGAAATTGCTAGCTCCAACGTCCCCAATGTTGAATTTCAGCTTTGTAAATTTTCATAGAAAAGTCTTAACGCACTGGCAAGTGTGACATCACCTTTGCCAAGTCAGGAGCATCACTAGACAGATCCAAAGCAGAGTTAATGTCATGTCCGCCTGGAACGGCCATTGAAAAGCTTCGAATCCAAATTTGAACAAAAAGATGGAAGGAAACCCATATCCCACTATTTAAATAATGAGGCTGAATTGACCCAAATGTGGCAGGTTAGGAATTGTTAGAATCTATTAAACAGTATACGTGTATATAGCCTTATAGACAAGGAAACCGTTGTTGTTACCGATGTTTTAGCGATTCCCTAAACTCGCTAAGGAGCAGGCGTGGCTAGTTTAAGCCATCGAGGTCAAGAAACGTGATGTTTCGACGTGTTTAGCCCAAAGGGAAACCAACTGTTAAGAGGTGTTGCAAAGAGATGGTTAGTGTCGTACGTTGTCTCATTGCATGCAGAATATACGATGGGTATGGCGGCCGCGGCAGCCGAGTGGTTAGCATTGCGTACTGACATTCGGAAGGCTCGGGTTCAAATCCCGGTGCCACCAACATCCAAAAGTTACAGAAAATTAATTTAAATAAAAAATTAAGTTAGATTTTCCAATTGCGATCGCCCCTCGGCAGGGCCCCATTTTAATGAATAGGTAGAGCACACTTAGCTTCCGATCGTCGGGCATGTTTTGTTACGACCATATCCTGCAAAGAGGTTGACTCATGTAGGTTGCCAGTTCTTCGCTCCGGTCATGAAACTTTCTGTAAGTCGCCAAATTTTCACATATAGTTGGGTCGGTTGCGGTCTTTGAGAGGTAGGCAGTTGCTTTTCTCTCCTCCGCATTACTATAATCCTTAACATACCACGTCTTCTTTGTGTGTAGAGTGCTTTAAATGTCGTCCCACAGATCTATTACATCGAGTTGCTGATTAACGCTCTTAGAAAGCAGGTGTGCAAGTGGAAAAGAAAGCAGTCCAACTATTTATTATAATTCCAACCTTTCGACAACGAACCTTTCCAGAGTCGGATACGTATCTTAGATGTAATAATATAACGTTCCAAGTGAACTTTAGGACTCTGGAAAGCAACCACATCTAAGATACTGAAGATGTGTCTTCGGACTGTATATTGTAGAACATGATCAATCTAGTTTTGAGTCTTTCGGTCCGGATTTTTTTTTTTTTTGTATCGCAAATTTGTACTACAGGTAAGTGTATCTCGGATCTCTGCGAAGTCGATTTTACGAGTATATATAATATACAATTTCCGCTTTGTAACCGCTGAAACGATTTTCGGCCGAGCTCCTCCTCCAATTTGTGATTTTGCGTCTTGATGTTTTTCCAACAAATGGAGGGACCTACAGTTTATATTAAGCCGCCTCCGAAAGGCTGATGGGGGTTTTTACGCGGAGCCTTTATTTCATGTCCGGAGTACACTCGAAGGGGTGGACATTCCCTGCCGAGGAGCGACCGACTTAATTTCTTATTTAAACAAATTTTCTATAATTTTTTGGATGTTAGCCCGACACCAGGATCGATTAACCTCAGCCCATTAAGGGCTGGAAATTCTCATGCCGAGGCTTTTGTCATTTTTTTTTCATTGGAGCTGGTTTCTAAATGGCGGACTCAAACCCATCGCACAAGCTCGCCAGGCCGGATTGGTGTTAGTTTGAGTACCTTTACCATATATTACAAGCCGCTTGATACATGGCCAACATCGCTTGCAGCTACACTTCGGGTGTACAGACGCTGCAGTAAGACTTAAGCGAACCCTAAAACCGAATACGTTGGAGTTAACCCACAGAAGCTTACTTTCTTTTAGCAGTGACCCAAGGCAATACACGGGTTGGTTACCACAACTCACATAAAGGCTGCTCAAGTTACCAGAATGCAAGACATGGGCACAGGGGTAGGAAGGAACCAGAAGCAGATCACGGATTATTAATTATTTGATTTCATTTCAGTTATTATATGTATGAATAGAATATTTGAGCTAAAAGTGGGAGAGAGAGAGAGAGAGGGGAAGTGTATGTGGGAATACTCTCCTCCATCCAACTTGGCACGCTTATTTTGGAACATTATGGTTTATGGCCATGTAATATCTACATTGAGTGTAAAAAGATCGCTTCCAACCCGCCGGGTGACTACAACTACTCGAGTTTGTTTGTTGTGATTTTGATTTTCTCATAGCGAACGCATCTGTTGTTGCCAATTTCACAACAATAAATGGGCTTCCCTGCGGGCAAATCGCTTTCTTATTGTTAATTTTGCATTCGTGCTTTCCGCCTTTTTTTTGTAATTTTATTCTTTTTTTTGTTTTCTACAATATTTTCCTTCGATTTGATAAAACGTTGCATATGGCTATGATGGTGATAGAATGCAGTGGCTCATTTCTTTCTAGCAGCAAACGCAGCGCTCCAACTCTACTGGAAATGTGTTTACATTTCTATTGGAATTTTCACTCTCAGGCTTGCATGCGTCTTCGTAGACAAATGAACGCCAAAAGCCATACATTTAGTATGTGTACATATGTATGTATGTATGTATATATATTTATTTAATAGAAAACTTTTCCTTAAACACAAACTCATTAGCCCACTGACCATCAATGTCTCTGCGCCGATTCGTACGTACTTACATATGTACATATATGCCCTCATGCAAGTATATATGTATGTGTGTAGTTGTACATATATTGCGATTTTCAGCAGATTTCTTAAATTACGTTTGGTGATTATAAAGATTTATAAGCGAAATTTACATTTATTATACGCATTTCAATGTATTGCAATTTTGAGAATACAGACATATGTATGTACAAGTATGTATGTATGTGCGAGTATTATATTTGGAATGAAAACATGTTTCGAAGTGGCTGTATAAACATGATTGGGAATTTATTATGTAAATTGTAAAACCATAAATACACACATATATTGTATGGCAAAAGTACACACACACACACCTACACAGTTATAAAAGGGTCAGCACAGTGGGCAATTGGGCAAGTAAATATCGCGTGCAATTTCTATATGGAATTTATTATAGAAAAAGGTACAAAATACATAGCTTGACACTTATGAAAGTACACACATACCACACAATATATTATAAGATTGGTTATATGGTATATGGGTGTACGAGGGAACTAACAAAAGCTCGGTCAGTTGATGACTTTTAATTTGTTTTTGTTAAATCTAAAAATACCAAATCTTTTGCAATTATTTTGTTAATCTTCCTTTCAAATATTAGAACCATCGGCTAAAATGGAGACGAGAAAACGCATGTAACCTGAGGATAGGTCAGACCAAATTCCATCACCAACGCAAACAGAAATTCGCCATGTGATTCTCTTCGGATTTCGGCGTAATTTACAGCAAATATAAATAGTCAGGGAAAGCCAAATTGCATATGGAACGATTGCACCGTCTTTAAAGACTACTTCTAAGTGGTTCTGAAGATTCCAGACCGCACAATTTTACCGTAGAGGACGAGCTTCGAGAAGGTCGTCCAAAATCTTCCACTGATGACGTCACTGTAGCTCTGGTGAATTCCAAAATAGACGAAGATCCACGATTGACACAAGAAATTATTGCTAATGAATTGAGCTTGAATGCCATGGCTGTATCGCGAATATTAAATAATCATCTGGGATACACGAAGAAATCTGTTCGAGGGGTACAATGAATGAATAAATGAGTCCCAAAGAGAGGCTAGAGTGCATTTTGCTCAGTTTTTTTTAAACAAATTCGAAAATGGTCAGTCTAGCAACTTTAGTAAAGTCATTACTGATGACGAATCTTGGTTCTATAAGTACGATCCAGAAACCAACGAGCAGTGCATAGTATGGAGCCCAACAGGAGCAAACCCACCTGTAAAATCTAAGCAACAAAAATTAGCAGCAAAAGTAATGACGTCAGTTTACTTCAACCGATCTAAAATCGTAGCTGCTATATTCCACTGGAAAAGGCTCAAAAAAAATTTACTTCTTACATTATGACAACGCGCCATACCACACAGCTGAAATAACGACTAATTTTATTGCGATCTCTGGGTTCGAAGAAATAAGTCCAGCACCATATACCCCGGATATAACATCATGTGATTCTGGTAATTTCATTAAATTACAATTTATTTAATTATTTGCATAACCAAAAAGTAAAATTAAAAAAAAAATAAATAAATAGAAAACGGAAAATCTTAACAATTACTTAACCAAATCGTTCCAGCTGTCATGCAGTTTTGATTTATTCACAATGCAAATTTTTGTGAACTTACCTTAAAATATTCACAATGATCAAACTAGCCCGTAGTTAAGTAACCAGAATTTGGTGAAAAGCCTATCTGACATTGTGAAAATGGGCCTCAAACAATACTCAGCCTGTTTAATATTGTAGCAAGGTAAACAAGAAAGAAGAATTGTCTTCGGTCATGTCAAAGTCTTCATACTTTACTTCATAACTGTTAGATGATATATAGATGGATTTTTTATCCCCTCACCTTATCACCTCATTTCTGAAAAAATCGGCTTATGAGGGGTATATAGTTCTACGATTTTGCTAAGCTTCGGTGACAATTTTTATTTGTATATATATGGTATGTGTTTTGGTGGAAAAATTCACGATCTAGATGCTTTTTTGGGGGACTTTTGACCAAAAACTTCATATATAAGCAAATGGGTTGTAAGGGGACTTTATGACATGATCAAGGTTTAGTCAAAGCCTTACATCTGAAAAATTGGATGATGCAAGTAGAGTAACTTTTTTCAATAGCTTTTTTTTGACAGATCACGCGTGGATCGTGTCAAGCTGTCATGTTATTTTTGTTCGGTGTTATTTACACATGAACAACGTTTACAAATCGCTATGGCCGTTATACGCAGTGAAGAAAATATAGCGGCCGTAGCTGTGGGTGTTAACGAAGACCGTGGTGAATTGATTCGGCACCGTTCGCATCAACTTGGACTATCATATGGAACGACTTGTGGCATTTTACATTGAGATCTTAAATGGAACGCGTACATAAGACAGCTTGTGCATGAACTGAAGCGCTTGACCTGCCCAAGCGACATTGTTTCGGTCTATGGTCTCTTGAAAAGTTCTACCCGACGTTTTGGAACCAAATTTTGTTCAGCGATGAGGCTCATTTCTAGCACAATGGGCAACCTGAAGAGATTCAAGCGCTGCCATTTGAACCAGAAAAAACAACGGTCTGGTGTGGGGTGACGCCTTTTCCCACGCATCGCATCAATCATTCATTGAGAGAACATTTCAGTGAGCAGATAATTTCACGTTTTGGGCCCTTAGATTGGCCCCCAAAATCGTGTGATATCACACCCTTAGACTTTTTCCTGTGGAGATATATAAAGTCTAAAGTCTATGCGAACAATCCCGTTTCGATTCAAGTCTTGGAGCAAAACGTCACGTGTGTCATTCGCCAGTTTGAAAAATCGGTCGTTTTTCCCCAGTGCATCTGTGTACCAAGTTTGGTTTAAAAATTTCAAAACTTGAGGGACTGCTTTGCGAACAAATAAACGGCAACTCAATTCGTCATTCCATGTCTTCTCCTTCTGGTACTTTCATGCTACGGATCAAAGTACATGTAAGTACATGAAAGGTACAAAAAGTGGTGCCATTGTGAATAAGCCATTGAAAAATACCAAGGGAAACTCTCGCTAAATGTCAAATTGTTGGGAAATTTCAGTCAAACTAAACAATTCAGTGATACTTTAAAATCGAACAGTTAGTAAAATCGCGCTTCTTAACGGGTTTTTCAATAATTGGTGTTATTTTGATATTCAAAGAAAATTTTCCCTTAAAAGATCGATCGTTTCGTTGCTTGTGTGACACGGAGCGCCGTCTTGTTGTAAGTAAACGTTGTCGAGATCAATACCATCCAATTCCGACCATTAAAAAATCATAAATAATGCCTCGATAGCGCAATCCATTCACCGTAACTGTTGGTCCAGCCTTATTTTCAAAAAAGTAAAGGGCATTGGTGCCGCCGGACCATAAACCACACCAAACACAGTTACACGTTGAGATGGAGAGGCTTTTCTGCAATAAATATTGGATTTTCCGAACCGGAGATGCGACAGTTGTGCTTATTGACATAGTCATCGAGGTGGAAATGTGTTTCATCAGTCAAGATGATTTTTCACCGCTGCCATTGGACTATTTTTTGTCGGAAGCCGTTAAAGGCAAATGCTACGCCAATCATTCCGATACGATTCATGGATTGCAACAAGAATTTGTAGTCGCCAATGCAGCCATCAGAAGTGTGTTGAAAAATTGGATGGAAAGCACAGCAAGCGGAATATTTATTTGGAGTGAAGAAAATGCGATGCTACATTTCAGTTTCTTTAGGGAGCTTCGGGGGGAGAATAAATGCTTTGGTGCAAGAATAAATTAAATGAAAATAATTTTTTTTATGTTTTTTTTGCATGCATGAACTTAGTTTAGCCAGCGTGTGAAAATTTAAGAATCTCTACAAACTTAAAAAAAAATATTTAAAATAAAATGATTTAAATTATTAACACACCTTTTGGTTGCTTTTGTTGTGATTGCTGCTGTCAGCATTGGTGGCAATAATATAATATTTTTGGTATTTTTGTGGCTACTACTGCTACTGTTGTTGTTATTGTCAATAACAATATTTTTGTTTTTGCTACTGCTGCTGCTGTTGTTGTTGTTATTGTACGTTGTTGAAAGGTGTAAAACTGTGTACTTGCGCTTGACAGCCTACAAAATACACAACAACAACAACAACAACAACAACAACAACAACAACAACAACAATAACAACAACAACAACAACAACAACAACAACAACAATAGCACCAAGAACAACACCACAAACGAACCAATGTGATGAACAAGCACATCTCAAGCGCTGAAATTGTTGCTTATGTTGTTGTTGCTGCTTGCATAAAATAAATATTTAAATATTTTTTGTATAAACAATTGCCTTGTTATTTCTGAAAATATGATGTTGATTAAATACTCGCACATTATTTCGAGTGTAAATTGTTGAAACAGCAATGCCTACATACACACACACACACGCAGATACCCACAAACACACACAAAACGTCAACACCAACAGCAGCGGTGGTATCAATGGTAGCAGCAGTCCAAGCAGTAGCTGAAAGCCAGCAACAACATTGTGGGCAAAATTGTGTTGGAATTCAAATATTTATGTATGTACGTATACGAGTATTTGAAAAAAATATTCACACCGCAACGCAGCTGAGGCATGGCGATTCTATTTGTTCTTCCTTCACACACTCATTCATTCATTCATTCATTCATTCATATTTCCTTACATAAAAAATTTCGAGATAAAAAAAATTCCACTGCAACCACCACTCGACTCAAGACTCGGGCAGGCCAGACGTTGCGGCACCGCTAACAGATGCAGTAATATATTTTATATCTGTATGTAAGTGTATGTATGTACATAAATTTGTAAAAAAAAATAAAAATATTAAATGCATACATACATATGTATTTGCACAAAATACCTACAAAAATATGTATGTACTCGTATGTATGTATGTTTCCTTGTTGCGCAACAACATCTAGCTCACGCCATGTCATGTAACCTGACGCATTTCCTAATTGCTTTCCTAATCGTTAAATGGGCAGTGTCTTTGAAAGACAGCAACTTCCTGACGAATGTGTTGTAGCTGTTGTTCCTTTTTCACATTTGTACGTACACGTATGCATGCATGTATGTATGTATGTATGTATGTATGTGGGTTCTGCTATTTAAATTTTTCACGCGGTCGACTTGTTTTCAAACACAATAAGCGGATATATCCACCACAGCGGGGCGTGCCAAAAACGGTTAAGTGTTGGTCATAATTTATCGCCTTGCTTTTGGTCAATTGACACTATGCGGCAAGGGGTGTCAGGTAACCAGCAGGCGGTCTAGTGACGTTTGCCCTACTTACACGTACATATGTATGTACATACCAGTACATACGTGTACATAAGTGTATTGCTAAGGACATGTGCATATGTATTTGAAGACTTATCTCAATGTAGTAACCGATTCGAGATGAAGAATGGCTTCCGATATTAGCTAAGCTGTGAATGAATGTTGGCAGCCGCGATAGTCGAGTGGTTCGAGTTCAAATCCCAGTGCCACCAATATCCAAAAGTTATGGAAAATTAATTTAATTAAAAAATTAAGTTAAATTTTCTAATTGCGGTCGCCCCCGGCAGGAAATTTCCATCCCTCCGAGTGTATTTTGGACATAAAATAAAGACTCCTCGTAAAGAAAACCATCAGCCGTTCGGAGGCGGCTTAGTATAAACTGTAGGTACCTCCATTAGTTGGAAAAAACATCAAGATGCAAAAAAAACACAAATTAGAGGAGGAGCTCGGCCAAAAATCGCTTCAGCGGTTACAAAGCGCCAATTAAATATATATATATTTCACGGAACTGTCAAGAAAGACCCTGCTTTGGTCGCCTTATGGTGGCGCAGTGGCTTGAGTAATGAACTTTGAAATGCACGATCCTTTTAGATGTTTGCACGAAAGATTTTAATACTCAATACTCCGCCAGCATTGATTCTTCTGACCCGTTTTTCTGTACAAAAATCTACTTAAAAAGATCTTTAAATAATCAAGTTTCCTTATCCTTTTTTCTATTTAATTCATAGCAGCTGATGAGCCAATCTGTAGCCGTTTAATATTAGAGGCAAGTATAACCGCGCCCTTCCGCGATCGGTCTCGGGTTCAGGGCAATACGTATTGTGATTGGTTTTCGTCAGTCACCAGTCTGTTGGGTTTTTCGATTATTCTTTAGGCGCGGCCCTCGGTCGGTGGTCAATGGCCTGAACCAAAACCGACCCTGTGCGAGAACTGTCCTGGTAGCGCTGGACCTGTCAAAAGCTTTTGACACTGTCAATCATTCAGTGCTACTCAGTGACATTGAGGAATCCTCATTACCGCCGGGGTTGCAGAGGTGGGTCATGGACTACCTGAGTGGTCGTCAATCATCGGTCATATTCCGAGGTGAAACATCTAAATTGAGGAAAATTAAACAGAGGGTTCCGCAGGGTGGTGTCCTCTCCCCGCTACTGTTTAATTTTTACATTTCGAAGCTCTCTCCTCCACCGGAAGGAGTCTCACTAACCTCGTATGCCGATGATTGTTCGATATTGGCGTCCGGCCAGGATATTGATAGCCTATGTTCGAAAGTGAACGGCTACCTCGCTGATCTCTCCCGTTTCTTCACTGTACGACATTTAAAAATTCAACCGACGAAATCCTCGGCTACCCTCTTCCCAACTGGACGAAGGAGTACCGGCTAGAACTCGATGTGAAAGTTGATGACGTAAAAATTCCAACTGTTAGCAACCCTAAGATTTTAGGGGTCACATTCGATAGCCTGTACTCCTTCACTCCGCATACGACCGCAATTGCCGCAAAATTCCAGGGCCGCAACAAAATACTCAAAGCGCTAGCCGGCAGCACATGGGGTAAATATAAAGAAACCTTGCTGGCAACCTACAAAGCAATTGGCCGGCCGGTCGTAAATTACGCTGCACCGATTTGGGCGCCGGGGACGAACGAGACGCAGTGGAGGAAATTTACAGGCCTGCCAGAACACCGCCCTTAGGACTGCGACAGGAAACCTCCTGATGTCACCAGAACACCACTTGCACAGCGAAGCATCTATGCTACGAGTTAAGGAGCATAATGCTTTGCTGTGCAAGCAGTTCCTGTTGGGATGCCACCGCGCGGAGCACCCCAGCAGGCACCTCCTAGAAGCGGAGCCTCCGCCTAGGCACATCAGGAAGGGAGTACTCGACTACGACAGCACTATACAGCACCATATTCAACAACCGCTGGACAGGACGGCTTACCGACAGGCACTGAAAGCCATTCACCAGGAGTCAGTTAACACCTTCCTAGACTCCCTCCCAGTGAATGGCGTACTCGGATCCAAACCACCACCCATCGCAGACAGTGAGCTCGAGCTGCCTCGAGAGACCCGCGTGACTCTGGCGCAACTCAGATCTGGATATTGTAGCAGGTTAAACTCCTACATATCCAGACTCGACCCCAGCATACCCAACGTATGCCCTGCATGTGGAGAGTCCCCGCACGATACTAACCACCTCTTCACATGCCCCCTTAAACCGACCCATCTAACCCCCCTCTCCCTTTGGTCCAACCCTGTCGAAACAGCACGTTTCCTGGACCTCCCGTTAGATGACCTCGGCGACTTAGACTGATTATACCTGCCCTAAGCGCGGTTAGCGAACCGCTACAACAACAACAACACAACATCTGATGTGCCGGCGTTGGGAGTTTTTGGGAGAGGGCTTTTGCGTAAGATTTATGGTCCTCTACAAGTTGGGAACGGCGCATACGCAGTCGATGAAGCGATGTGCTGTATGGAATATACGGCGACATTGACATTGTTCAGCGAATCAAGAAACAGCGGCTGCGCTGGCTAGGTCATGTGGTCCGAATCAATAAGAATACTCTAGCTGTGAAAGTTTTATGCGGAAGCAGAGGAAGAGGAAGACCTTCACTCCATCTTAAAGATCAGGTACTGGCCAGGACCTGTTTGTACTTGATATTTCCTATTAGCACTTCTCTCATAGAAGCCCTCGTTCCTATAGGCAAAAACTTGAGACTGTCGTTTTTCACAAGCCTCTTTTGAAGCGAACTTTTCACCAGCAAAATTGTTCGCCATGGACAGGAACAGATAGTAATCACTTGGTGCCAGGTCCGGTTAATAAGGTGGCTGCATAAGAACCTTCCAACTAACTTCCCGGAGCTTCTGGTGAGTCACTATCGATGTGTGTGGCTTGGCTTTCGCTCCCACGAAATCAGCAGTCATAATTCGAATTTCATTAAAAAAAAAAGAATTTCTTAAAAAAAATATACGATCTTATAAATTTGCTTACTTGGTATTATTGAAGAATTTCGAACATGAAAAGTACTCATATATTTACATACATCCAAACTGTCATTGCAAAATCGAGAAAAAAAAATGTTATAATAAAATAACAAAATCATTGAGAAATTAAAATTGTGACTGTGAACAGTCAGGCAGTCAGTCAGTCCTGTCGCTTGGCAGCTCAAACAAAGTGTCAAAGCATTTTTTGGCCACCGAAGTGGCGGTGATTAAATAAAATAAAATTTGTGGCCATTAATAATGACAGCAGCAAAAGGAGAAGGAAGGCGTTTTAATGTAGATATGTATGTTTGTATGTATATATGTATGTGTACATACTGAAGAGTTTAAGTTCATATATGAATATATCCACAGAGTCCGGAAGAATATTTTAAAGATATGAATATACTTATGTACATAAATACATACTTATATATATACATATGTACAAATTCCCGCATCTCTTGACAACCTTTTTGTCCTCACTTGTAAGCGGTTTCCCACATTTAGCAACGCGTCAGCGATAACTTTAATTTTCGAAAATTAGTTTTGTTTATACAAGACACGGTGGAAGAAAGAATAACAATGACAAGCGCAGACGAGACGAAAACGCTGGCAAATTGAGGAAGCAATCGTTATATGCACTTAGTACTTGCTGGCATACGAGTACACATATTCACACACATGCACTTAATGTATGTATGTATGTATGTCTGCAGTTACTCATACATATGCTGTTAATGCAGTAACAGTGGCATCAATGTGGCAGCCAACAGCAATGGCACCCAACAACAATGACAGTTGTGCAGCACGCAAAGTAAACAACTACAAAAACCATCAAGTCCGCTGGAAAATGCTAAAAGACCGAAATGCTGAAATTCAGAACGCCCAATAATTGTTGTTGTTGTGGTTTGTATCTCGGTGTTGAGTGGTGACAGCAGCCGCGACGTCTGCAAGCCAGCAAAAGTCGCATATGTCATTCGCTAGTAAATCCTCTTTTGGTTTGAAAGCAAAAAAACAAAAAAAAAAAAAAACGTCACGCCAAAAACAACAAAAAACGTTGAGAGCTGCATAGATATAGATTTTTAGGGACACACACACATTACAAATCCATACGAGTTGAAAATAGCAAAAATAAAATCATTTCCAAAATTAAATGAAAGTCAATGAAATATTTTTCGTCTGCCAGTCGGTCGGTTGGTAGTAAAAAAGGGCAGGAAAAGCGAGGGTTTCGTTATTTTTTCTTCGAAAAAAGTCATTTGATTAGGACACACATATGTATGAGGTTCCTGTAACCGTCGCTATCAGTATCCTCGCCCATCAGTACGAATATTTTTGGATATATGTACATCGATATAACGATAAATTTATTTTTACCCTTACAACCCATTTCGTGGGTTCAAAAATACAGGCTTTCTAACTTTAACTCGACTCCAAACGGATGTTTTTTAACAACTCAGAGCAGGTTTGCTCGAAGATCGAAAGTCCGGAGATACTTGAACCATATACAAAATAATTATTTCTGGCAAATTCCTGGTATGTGTCCCACATTCGTTGAATTGCTCATGTTAAGGGTCTCGTCCTCCCAACCTTGGCTCGCACGTCACTACTGACCGTCATAACGTATCCCGCGCTAGCTGTTACTTTGGACGCAGTAAGAAATTGAAATGTAAAATAATGGCGAACGAAAACGAAGTCGCTTCAAGTCGCTCATCATTTTCTTTCTGCTCATGGTGAAGTGCCTTAGACGATGGCAACATGCGGTGAGACGGTGTTAAGAGGTTTCGAGAAAGACTAGACTCGAATTTCTTGCTAAGTACTTTCTTGTTGTCACTATCGACTGCCACACATCTTTCAGCGCCTTGAAATGTTGTTTGAAACAGTGAAACCTGAGGGAAAACTTAAAGTCCTGGAACCATTCCAACGTGGGCCGTACCAAGAAACAATTGTGGGGCAACGTAGATTGCAGACAGACGTTCCAACGGAGTGGAGGCCTTCCTCTTCCTCTGCGTCCACCGGTGCATACTGCACAGGAAACTTTCCAAGCTGGAGTATTCTTATCCATCCGAAACACATGACCTAGCCAGCGTAGCCGCTGCTTTTTGATTCACTGAACTTCTTCAATGTCGCCGTATAACTCGTACAGCTCATCGATCCATCGTCTGCGATATTCGCCGTTGCCAATGCGCAAAGGACCAAAAAATTTTACGCAAAACCTTTCACTCGAAAACTCATAATGCCGACACATCAGATGTTGACATCGTCCATGCTTCCGCATCATATATCGGAACGGAAATGATGAACGGCTTCAAGAGTTTGGTTTACGTTCATCGGGAGAGGACTTTACTTTTCAATTGCCTACTTAGTACTTAGTCCAAAGTAGCACCTGTTGGCAAGACTGATTCCGCGCTGGATTTCAAGGCTGACATTGCTATTGGTGTTAATGCTGGTTCCTAGATAGACGAATTTATCTACGACCTCGAAGTTATGACTGTCAACAGTGACGTGGTAGCTGAGCCGCGAATGCGATGACTGTTTGTGTGATGACAGGAGATATTTTGTCTTGCCCTCGTTCACTACCAGACCCATATCCTTCGCTTCCTTGTCCAGTCTGGAGAAAGCAGAACTCACGGCGCGGTTGTTGAGGCCAATAACGTCAACATCATCGGCGTACGCCCCGTCTTGTCATGGGGGTATAATGAGCCCATTCAATGGTTTTGGTGCGGCCGCCTACGTTCAGGTATTTAACATCCCCTTTCAACCAAACAATCAAAACTGAGGGAATCTCCAGGTAACGTACTCTTTCGATAGGCTCGGACCAAAGAAAGACGGGTTAGGTGAGTTAGTTTGAGGACCATGATGATGAAGAGATGATTAGTTCACTGCGATGTCTCCTTGAATATGAGAAATACATATGGTAAGTACTTCGAGGTCAATTCGGGTTAGGTAATCTTGCTCCAATTTTATCCAGTTTCTCGAACTATTTATCTGCAATAAAAAACTTGAGCTCCGGCGACGTCATCCGTGAAGAGAGAGTGGATGAAGTTATTAAAAGACTATTTGTAAATGAGATTGAAGTCCGTGTAATCAACTATATCACACTTGAAGTGTCTGAGTGACGATTTTGCTTCATATAAGTAAGAAACAATAGCCTGGGAGCATATTTATGTGCTTCACTGTGAAAGTCAATAAATTTCTAGTAGCACAGCTCAGTGTGTCTTTCCAAATGAGCCACATAATAAGCGAATTTTAGTCGGATCGTAGTCATAATGTCGTCGTTAGCGATTGGAAGGAACGTCGTGCTCGAAACATCCGGACTTTATTCACAACTCTACATGAGCTTGAATTCTGGAAACATAGTTATTTGCACGTTCTGTTCATACCTAAAATCTCTTTATACATATATTGTATATTTGTGCATATGTAAAAGTGTCTTTTGTCTCATTACTTCAATGAATTTGCCGTTAAAGTTGCAAGCATAACAGTTCATTCCAGACGAACTAATAACGATGACTCGGGTTATGACTGCCTTTGCTACTCCGCTTCTGCCCTTCTGCCGCTGTGATATCAATGCGATGAGTAATTTCCTGCGTTCATTTTATCCTAAATAAACAATCCACCATTTGCTGTAACGATGACGCTCATACATACATATATATACTCGGAAGAATGCCGTGAAAAGTGCCAACGAAAAGCAAAAAATAGCAAAAGCCAGTGTTGGAACTTTACTGCTAATGTAGTTGATCTGCTGCAATTTTGACAAATGAAATATAAACTGCTACTTTCTGTGATAAGGTAAGGTAGTACTTATCTATAGAATTCCTATACTTTATAAAAAGTGTAATCTCTTAAAAACATATCCGATGAGTTGCGTACAACCGGAATGTTCGGCCCATTAATAAAAAAGATACCAATGTCCATCTGCATCTGCCTTAAGTCCTCGAAACTGTTGTGGTCCAGAAAATGCAATGGACTGTTTGAAGTCCTTGAAACTATTACGATCCCGGATTCGCGATATTCGGGACTCGGACGAAGCTGATAGGAGCTTTTGACATTTACTACAGGTTACATATAAAAGAGAACTGATTCGGGGTTGGATCGGGAGGTAGGGGAGAAAGTTTGTTGCTAGGTACTTTTGTTAACTCCGTAGGACAATCGTCTCGCATAAATCTATGTTGAAATTATGTTAAAATTGAAATTATATCCTTGGGCAAAGACACGATTAAAACTGAGTTTACTAAGATCAGTGATGTCTACTGCAGTCGTATAAAGAAAAAGATTGTAAAAGATAGTGAGAAAGTAAACAAGGCGCATTTGCAGAACAAGAAGAGAGAGGACGATATGCCTCACTACAAAGAGCTATAATGGGGGCACTTCTCCTGAAATAGTCGGCTATGACGGTGGAATAGATGTTCGCTATCTGACTAAGATGAAGTTCGAAAATCCACAACGAATGTAGAACAACAATGCGATGAGAGTTAATCAACTAGACAATTCAAAAACGACGAAGGAAGTATTCCAGTCAACTGAAACCCAAGGCAGCACTGCGTCAACCACAAGAAGTGAGAACCCACTATCTGCGTCAATTACCGTGAGATAAATCTGAAATGTAACTAAGAGCTCTATGAGATTCACGTAGGAAGGATCAGGTAGAAGAACCTAGCTTCGCCGATTGACTCCCATTCGCGCTGAACAGCAATACCTATATATTGGTTAAGTAACAAGTCATCCATTATTTTTCCAATAGATGGCTTTAGTGATCTGTATCTCGCGTTCTAAAAGGGCGATTGGATTATGAAAGATGTCGTACTAAAAAGGAAATGGAAAGAGCGCTGCTGACTTAACCCAGAAGTGTTTGAGCCCGTGTCAAAGAAAAAAGCCAACAAAGACATGCGAGCACTTTCTCGATTGTCCAGTAGATAAATATTACACAAAAAACTATTTGGGTACACAAAGGAACTCAATGTATGGTTATCACATGAGTTAATAAGCAAACAACTTCAAGGACCGAACTTCCATCTCCGAATCGCTGCTGAAAAGTAAAAAAAATCGATCCATTTCTGAAACGTATGGTGACTGGTGATGAAAAGTGTAACACTCACGGCTATGTTAAATGAAAATGGTAGTAATCAAAGCCCAGTAAACCGGCACAAACCGTCTCCAAGTCAGGATTGACAGCCAGGAAGATTCTGTTGTGTATTAAGTGAGACTGGCAAGTAATCATTCTGACCTGTACAGCCAGCAATTGGACCGTCTGAAGGAAGTAATTGTCACGAAGTACCCAGCTTTGGATAATAGGAAGGGAATTGTATTTCCTTAGGACAACGTCAGACCTCAAACATCGGCAGTAACTCGCCAGAGGCTCCGAATTCGTGGTTGGGAAGTTTTATACATCCACCTTGTACCTTACGATTACCATTTGTTCATGATTTGGCTGATGAAGAATTAATCTCAAGAGGAGTCTGTGAAAATCGATTGCCAAGAGTACAAGGGTTTCTATGAGAGAGGTATAATGACATTACCTACAAAATGGCAAAACCAGTTCGAAATAAATCGTATAATTCTATTTATTTTAAATAAAACCTTCAGCCTAATGCAAAAATAATGGATGACTTGTTACTTGACCAATATATGTCAGACATTTACTGCGAAATTTTAGAATATACTACTCTTTTTCCGATCTACTACGATTTTCATACTAATATGTCCGAACACTGGCAACCAACAATTCGGGTGTGCATTGATTGGCCGCACTTACTGAGGCTGAGTACTTTTGCACTTAACGTACTTTACTTTCTGTTTGGTTGCAACACTTCCACCTTCATTTCAATAATCACATTTTCCGTTTCATTTTTTTTTTTACTTTTTATTAGTATGTATATATTTTTTTTTTTTTTTTTTTGAGGATGCAATTTCGAACACCATCAATTGGTGACGGGCAACAGGAATTGAATTCCCAGCATTTCATTTCGCTGACTTTGGACCAAGTACGTGAGCATGTATATATGGATGTATGTTTGTATGTCTGCGAATATATTAAGTAAATAAACGCGCTGCTCTCATGGCTTATTGAATTGTCATTTACTCGTTTATTTTCCCTCAACGCGGTGGCAAACCGCAGCAGCCGACCGACCGACCGACCAACCACTCAACCACTCATTCATCCTTTCAACCTTTAAGAGTTATTCAGGCACAAAGCCTCATTGCACCGCCTCGTCTGTTGAACACAGTATTTTCTCTTGGTACTGGTTGGCTGATTGGTGTGTCCGTGTGTGTAAAAGTGCTTGCACAGCTCGAGTATTGTACATTGGTTATGTTGATTGCCGTTTTAATTGCCTCATCTCACTGGCGGACTGTAGTGTATTTTTATTAAATCTTTTGAGAGCTCCTCCTCGATTTTGTTTGTATCATATTTTTCGCTTTATTAATTTATTTATGTTTAAAGTGGGCAAAAACAAATAAAGAATTAAATATGGCCGGCGGATAGAAGCGATGTGTGCATGCAGAAAACCAACAACAAACGGTGGGTTTCTACGGCCTTCAAATTGGATTTACGCAATCGACTGTGGGAGATGGTAAGTTCTTCAAATTCCTCCTCCTTAGAGGAAGTTCCGTGGGTGAAATATGGACCTGAAGGGTTTTCCAAACAATAATGAATAAGCCCAGGGTGGGATCACGACTCTGATACCAAGTAAGCTAGCCAATAATACGAATAGGAGTTGCCTCTATGCCGCTTTGCTGTGTAAACTGACGTTAAGCAGCACTAAAAGCTCCGTCAGGATCGGGAAGGACCTCTCCAAGCTGTTCAATACCAAACGAGGTTGCAGACAGGGTGATTCCTTATCGTGTGACTTTTTTAACTTATTGCTGGAGAAAATAATACGAGCTGCAGAGCTGAATAGAGAGGGTACAATCTTCTATAAGAGAGTACAGCAGCTGGCGTACGCTGATGATATGACATTATTGGCTTCAACAACCACGGCGTAAGTTCTGCTTTCTCCAGACTGGATAAGGAAGCGAAGGATATGGGTCTGGTAGTAAACGAGGGCAAGACGAAATATCTCCTGTCATCACATAAACAGTCATCGCATTCGCGGCTCATCTTCCACGTCACTGTTGACAGTCATAACTTCGAGGTCGTAGAAATAACTTCGTCTATTTAGGGACCAGCATTAACATCAATAATAAAGTCAGCCTTGAAATCCAACGCAGAATCACTCTTACCAACAGGTGCTACTTTGGACTGAGTAGGCAATTGAAAAGTAAGTCCCCTGGCGACGAACGAAAACCAAACTCTACAAGTCGCTCATAATACCCGTCTTACTATATGGCACAGAAGCGTGGACGATGTCAACATCTGATGAGTCGGCTCTAGATGAGTCTTCGAGAGAAAGGTGCTGCGAGCGATTTATGGTCCTTTGCGCATTGGCAACGGCGAATGGACGATGGAACGAGCTGTACGAGATATACCGCGACATTGACATATGTAGTTCAGCGAATCAAGAAACAGCGCTGGCGAGGTCTAGTGGTCCGGATATATTACAATACTCCAGCTTTGAAAGACGCAGAACACGCTAGTGGAACCAGAGGAGGAGGAAGACCTCCTCTCCGTTGGAAGGATCAGGTGGAGAGTGACCTGGCTTCACTTGGTATTTCTAACTGGCGCCAGACAGCGAAAAGAAGATAGGAATGGCGCGCTAATATTGATTCGGCTGTAATCGCGTAAGTGGTGCCAACGGCAATAAAGACGAAGAAGAAGAACTATGTAGAAATTGAGAAGATCTCTTAAACTATGCGGCAGGTGGTATTTAATATTGTAAGGAGCCTCTGTCTGGCGGTTGATGTCCTCATATTAATAAAGATTATTATATCGATTTGGAGGAGATTTCGTAGCCGAGTAAAATTATTCACTTCGGTCCATGAAGTCTCATCAAAATCCGCTCAAATTTTCTTCTTTCTAATTTTCGTAGATACCGTCCTCACGACTATAACCGAGTCGACAACAGCATCTCAGTCGTTTCTTCTTTTCACTGCTCAGCGCCAATTGGTGGTCCCAAGTACAGCCAGTCCCTTCCCCTCCTGATCCTTTATACGGAGTGGAGGTCTACTCCATCAGCGGATACTTTATTGAATACCATTAGAGCTGGATTGATATCGTTCATACGTCACAGTTCTCTTGGCTGAGTCATTCAGCGCCGCTCAAAAGCAGATGAACACAGATATATAGCAAATCCTTTCTTTCGAAAACTTCTTATACCGACTCATTGGATCTTGTCAACGTTCACTCTTCTGCCTCACAAAATTGGACAAAAATGATGGACGTCTTGTACAATTTGGGGTTTGTTCATCAAGAGAGGATTTAGCTGTCATTATTTTTGGTGTTGATGCTAACTATTGGATAGACGAAACTTTCAGCAGTGACGTGGAATTGGCTTTTGGGACCAATTATATCAATATCATCGCATACGCCAGCAATAGTACGTTCTTTTGGATTGTTATACTTTCTCTCCTTGTCGGAAATCTTATTCCGTACGTACGGCTCGAAGTGATGCTTCCAATTTTATACCCCTCTCGTAGAAGGCTGCGTCCCTATTGGCAAAAAAACTCGGAGAGCCAATTTTCACAGGCCTCTCTTGAGGCCAACTTCTCACCATTAAGCGATGAAAAGATGGTAATCACTTGGTGCCAGGTTCGGACTACAGAGTGGGTGGATTAGAACCTCCCACCCGAGAACCTGGAGCTTCTGGTGCGTCACTAAAGACGTGTGTGGCCTGGCGTTGTCCTGATGGAACACAATTCGGCCTCTGTTGATCAAATATTGCCTTTTTTTGGATGAGTGCTGCCTTCAAATGGTCCAGTTGTTGGCAGTAGAGAGCCGAATTGAGCGTTTGGCCATAGGGGAGCAGCTCATAGTAGATGATTCATTGCCAATCCCACCAAACACACAGCAAAACCTTCCTGGCAGTCAGTCCTGGCTTGGCCACCGTTTCCACCAGCTCATCGCGTTTCAACCACCACTGATTTCGCTTGACGTTGCCGTAAGTGATCCACTTTTCATCGCCAGTCACCAAACGCTTCAGAAATGGGTCGATTTTGTTGCGATTCAGCAGCGATTAGCAGATGAAAATTCGGTCCTTCATGTTTTTTGCGTTAGTTCGTGTGGCACCCAAACATCGAGCTTCTTTTTGAATCCAAGGTTATGCCAATGGTTCCAAACGGTTTTCTGGCTTATCTTTAAAACCGAACGAACTTTTTACTTGACCTAATATATATATTTTATTTTTGCATTATACTCATATTAATTAAAATTGAAACCCGAAAATGATTTTCAACAATTTTTTCAAAATAATTTAGCCAATGAAAATATACATTTTTATATAAAAAACGAGTTCATATAGGTACATACATACATATTTTCTACCTTTTACTCTTATTGTGGCAAATCGCGGTTTATGGCTGACAGTTAGAAAAAATATTTGCACTTATTTGTAAATTTATGAGTTTAAAAAGTTAATTAAATGTTTATGCTAGAAATCTCATATAATAATAATAATAACATTAAATTTAAAATCACAAAATAACAACAAATGGCGACATACAAATATATGTATGTACATTTATACTTAGTTTAGAGACACCGCATTTTGCATATTTACACAAACACACACACACACATGCTCACACACATACAAATGCATTATCAAATTGCAATGCGTTCTATTTAATTTCGCATTTTATTACATCCGCCAAATAAATCTCATAATCTTTAAAATAATATTTATGCAATTAAAATTCCAAATAAATTTTAGCAACTCAACAATAAAAGCAATAAAAAGTTATAGCAAAAATGTATAAACCAAAAAAAAAAAACAAAAAAAAAAAAATACAGAAAAAGGCAGAAATAAAAAACGACTGCAAATTAAAACAAAAAGAGGAAAAAAACGCAACAAAACAAATTCTAAAATGCGGTAAAAAAAATGAAATGAAAAAGAATAAAAATAAATATAATTGCCAATAAAAAATTTAAAATCACAAAAAGCTAACCAAAATCACAATTTGTTGTTTTGATATATGGTACATATGTACATACGTGTATGTATGTACATATATACATGCAAAAGCTTAACTGTATGTTGGAGAACACTGAAAAAAAACGCTAATGTAAATATAAACACAAAAATTAGTGAAATTATGCAAACGACAGGAATATTACTTTGAAATTTACGATTTCTAGCTGTACCGAAAGCAGCCTTGTAGGGAAAATACTAGTTGTCAACTAGAATCCAACTAGTTTACATTTTTACATCAACTAGTTCATCTTCCATCCATTTGCTTTGTAAGCAGCTGACATTTTTAACACTCCGATGTGCTACGAACTGCCAACGATCAGTCTATGCATCAGCTTCATACTAGTTGTATACCAGTTCATATATACCAGACCAGCTAAAATACTGGTTTGTTCTTACCAGTGGAGAACCAGATCGCTTCAGACCAGTCTGCATCGTAGTCAAAAACCAGTATGATTTATTCCGGCATTCTAAACAGTTAAACCAGTTAAACAGTTCAGATAGATTTAAAAATGGTTTTGAAAAAGTCCTTTGACAAGAAGTTCACAAGGGACCAACTTATTTGAAAAAAAAACACATTTACTGTACATTTTACTTGAAATTCGGTACATCATTTCTTTCAAAGAAATGGATCAGATATCTATCTAAGTGTTTGCAGCTTAATTAGTTTTGTTCCTAACTTTTTATAATAGAACAAAATACATAAACCCACAATAATATGTTGTTACTGTTCTTTTTTGTAATGGCAATTCTAATAACGTATGGTCGATGCTTCTAATTCCTAATGATTCCTCCTTTTTTTGCAAAACAACTGATTGGCATGAATTTGCCCGCAAAATGCTAGTTCATAAAATAAAACGTTTGTAAACTAGTCCACATTTTACCGAAAAATACCAGTATAATTCTATCTATAGTAAACTAGTATATTATTGTCCTTAAAATACTAGTATATTTCTAGTTTATAACGAACTAGTATGATTTCGTTTTCATAATACTAGTATTTAACTAGAATTTTTGCATACTAGTCTACCCTTTCCCTACAGGCAGCGAACTCATACTCACACATGCAAATGTAAGTGTGTGCACAACTGCATTAGGGCCATCCTTAGTTGTGAGGTTCCATTTTTCTCTCAATATTGAAAATTCGTAAATTTAGTGATTCGGAATCGCGTCTTTGAGACGACAAATATTTTTAATTCCACCGTCAAAGTATTTAAGACTTTACTGTTGGGCACAGGGCATGCAACAATCAACATTTTGAAACCATTATATTATTCAACACGCTTCATTTCTCATTCATTAGTAGCCCGCACTGAAGGAAACGCCAGTGACTTGGATCATATTCGAACAGAAACGTTATTACAATAAACTAAATCATCTACTTTAGAAAAGTACGGTTCCGTTTCATTGTCACGGTGTCGAAATTTTGAATTTTATATATCAGAATACTTATTAAACCGTTTCTGAAGTTGGCAGTTCATAACTTGGATCCCTATCTTGATTATTATTATTATTAAAATTAGTTTATTTAATAATTAAATTATTCGAAATAAACTCAACAGTAGGTACTAGCAGCTAATAGGCTATCGACCTGCATCCCTATCTTGAATTACCGTAAACATGCTGACTTAGGACAAATTTCTCACTAAAATCCGGCCTTTCCGATCGATTTCTTTGTCACTAGTGTTCGAATGAAGATATATTAACTTTGGCCCGATCGGATCAGAATGGCGAGGTGAGTTGATTTAGTCATGTACGTGTACATATGTACGTCTGCTTGTACGCAAACTAGTACCTCAGTTTTTGAGATATCAACTAAATTTGGTAAACAGGTGCACGGGTACATTTAAACGATCGTTGTCGGAAGCGGTCAGATCGGGCCACGATATACATATATGACCGATTTTTCAGATTTTAGATTTTGGGTCATAAATCCGTCAAAAAGGCATCTAAGAGCATGGAATTTGGTACTAAACATTCGTATCTACAAATAAACATTGTCCCCGAAAATCATCGAAATCGGAATTCTTCAACATATAGCCACTTTTAATAAATTTTACATATATGAAAATAAATATTTAATCCTAAATGAAATACCATAAATTTGATACGATCATGAAATGTATAAAGACATGGCCGAAGAGATTTCTCCTTTTTAGTTCAAATTGCGGTCGCCTCTCGGCATATTTCGAAAAAATTTGGAATTTTCCAACTTCTTTGGTATTTTTTGAGTTCATATAGAAGATACCAAGGGGAATTTATAATAGAAGGTGAAGTTGTCGCATCATATAATTGCTTAGGTAGGTTTGGCATTTCGAACGTTCGTTTACACAAACAAAATTCATTGAACGATTTTCATTTTTGACTTTTCGAAACTATAATTAAACAAGCAAAACAAATGAGGAATTCCAATATTTTTTGCTGCTAAAACTTTTTTTGAAGCTTAAATATGTATATTGGGTTGCACCAAAAGAAAACGGCGATTTTTCATAAGGTAGTTGTTGACAAATTTTTTTGAACAGCTTGTGACTATTTTATTGTACTTTTTCGTTTCACAGTTATAAGCTGTCACTTTTAGCTTGCTTTGGAAAAAAAAGTACGTTTAATTTTGTCTATATTGATTTGTTTGGCGTCAATTTTAATATGCAGCTCACAAAAAAACATATTTGCCATATTTTACTTTATCATTTCCTTAAAGGAAAAAATGCAGCTCAGGTTGCCAAAAAGTTGCATAATTTTTATGATGATAAGGCCTTAAAAGAAACACAGTGTCGAAGTTGGTCTTTCTAATTCCGTTTGGGAGGTTTTTCACTCAAAGATAAGCCACATTCAGTTGAGCCAAGTGAAGTTGATGATGACGACATCAAGGCTTTAATCTAATCGAATCGTCATGTAATTGAGCGTGAGATTGGAGAGAAGTTAAGTATACCAAAATCAACCGTTCATAACAAGATACAACGTCATGGACTGATAAAAAACTCGATATTTGGGTACCACATCAATTGAAAGAAAATCATTTAACAAGCATGTGCATCTTAAACTCAATGAATATGATCCGTTTTCAAAGCAAATCATAACTAGAGATGAAAAATGGATTGTTTACAATAACCTCAACCGAAAACGATCATGGTCCAAGCATGATAAAGCGCCACAAACCAACCACTTCAAAGGTTGATATCCACCAAAAGAAGATTATGCTGTCAGTTGATGAGATTGGAAGGGTGTGGTATAATTTAAGCTGCTTCCAAGGAACCAAACGATTAATTCGGATGGCTACAGTGAACAACTGCACAAATTGAAGGCATCCAAGAACGAGAAGCGGCCAGAATTGGTAGATCGTAAGGTGTCATATTCCACCAGGACAGTGCTAGACCGCACACATCTTTGGTCACTCGCCAAAAACTGAGAGAGCTTGGCTGGGAACTGTTGATGCGTCCGCCATATAGCCCTTACTTTGCACCGTCAGATTACCATTTTTTTTCGATCTTTGCAGAACTCATTAAATGGTAAAACTTTCGAAAAGGAAGAGGTTATAAAATCGCACTTGGTTCAATTTTTAGCAGATAAAGACCAGGCCAGAAGTTCTATGAGCGTGGAATAATGATGTTGCCGGAAAGGTGGCGTAAGATCATCCAACAAAATGGAAATTACATATGTAATTGATTAAAGTTCATTATAAAATTAAAATAAAAAATGTATTTACTTTCTTTTAAGAAATCGTCCAATAGTAAATTATTGTCTGAGAATTTAATTTTCAGTAATAATTTCCATACCTTTCAAAAAAAAAATGAATTGCTGAAAAATGTTTTTTTTCGGATTCTAAAGAAGACTATCGCCTTGATGGTTCGAATTCAGATTATTCGTATAAAAATTTAACCACCCTAATGTAGGTGCAAAATATGGGTGTGAGTGTATAGCAGAAGAATTAACGTAATAAATGTGTACTACTGTGTACAATTTTTATTATTAAAGAGCTAATTTATGTATGTACATAGAGTTGAATGTGTGCGAAACAATAGAGAGATGTGCAGTACTGGGAATCGAAATCTTTTGAAGAGTGTCAAATAAATAAATAAAAGATCTTAAATATTGCCGTATATTTTCACTTATTAGGAGAATATGTACTTATAGACTGAAAAATAAATAACAATGCGAGTATACATATATACATAAACATACATACATATGAACATATATACATACATACTAGCACACCTGTCTCATCTACAACCTCCCCTTAGGTCTTGCCTTTGGTATGAGTTGGACGCCATTTTGCTAAATCTACGCAATGCGAACACCACAAATGACTGGCGCTAATTGAAAAGCCTCCCTCCCCCCACGTAAATGGACCCACCACCAACGCAGCAGAGCAATCATAAAATACCTGCTTTTCACATTCGACTAACATTTTTTCAACAAATTTTCACACCTCAACGCAGAGTCGCAAAAAATTTGCGCGCATACAAAAAAAAAAAAATGCATAAATTTACATAAAATATGCACAATCCCCGAAGAGGCATAACAAAGAACCGCATTAAATTTGCTATGTGATAGCACGGGAATACATACATACATACATGCATATATATATATATTTATGTAGGTATGAGCGTGTAGCAGCAGATACAATATCTACATAAATATTTATGTATCTAACTGGGGCGTGCCAAACTTGCCAAAGCAAGCACACACAGACACACACGCAGACTCAAAATGGAAAGGTAACAGAATTAATGGTGTTATGTAGTGAGGCATGGTGTGATGTGGTGTGGTGTGTTGTGTCGTGGTGAGGTAGTTGTGCTGCGCAACCTTTTTCGTAGTGAAAATTATTTAGGCTCCGCCTTCGGGCCAACAAAAGCGTCAACAACTCTATACATACAATAGCAAAATATCATCAACAACAACATCATCAACATCATCATCATCATTATCACCTTCATCATTACCATCATTACACCAACAACAACCCAAAATATGAGCAATTCGCTCACGGCAAATATGCACCCATAGAAATAACTCACCAATACATATGCAAATAATTTTGTTAACTCACACATACTCGTACGTGTATATGCACACATGTACATGTACGTAGATGTAAATGTGAGCCATTTAACTGCAACAACAACAACAAGAAGAAGAAGAAGAAGAGGAAATTTGAAATCACCACCGCAGTTAAACTTGTTTGTTGCCATCATCGGTAGCGCAGTTAACTTCGTGCTGTTGCAAGCGGAGTGTGTTTTGGTGGTGTTCCCCCTTTTGTTGTATACACTTTACGCTGTGTACAAGTATAGACATACATTGTTATGGTACCGAGGCAAAGGTAGTAACAACCACCACCACCACTACCATCATCATCATCATCACCATCGCAGTCCATTAACACTTCCATTTTCAAGATACATACATACGTACATCTGTACCATACATACAAACATACCCTGCGTTTAATCGTACATACTTTCGTTCTGTTGTTAAGCAGTTCCTTTGTTTGATGGTAAATTGGCAGCGCAATGGCGTCGATGGTTACCTCCTTTGTAGTATAACTTGCTTGCGACGCTTATTAAAGTTACCGTGCAACAACAACGACAGCAAATTTTTTAAGATATTATTAGGCTGGTTTAACTTTAACTGGATAATTTTAATAAAAAATCTCCGAGATTATCGGGTTTTTTCGAATTTTGTTGAGAATTAAAAATAACAGTGTAATCTTTTGCATACGACCCACAAAAGAACACCAAGTTGGTTATAAAATTACATGTAAAGCAATAACAATACTAGGCTAACTAAGCAAGCTAGGTGTAACTCGTCATGTAAAAGTGTATTTTTCACACGACTTCACGTTTTATTTGTTGTTCTTGTAACTACAAAAAATATTATATTGCGGAAGTTATAGTCCTTGCCAGGAGAACGTTCTAGCCGTTCCAGTGTAAAGACCCGACTGCCGCGAGAACTATTGGATTTGAGCCTACCTGCGCATAACAAAAAAGTGAGGCTTTTAATAGGGGGTGTGATGTAAGCAGATTAGACGTCTTAACGTCTAGTACCACCAGTTCAGGAGGTGAAGATATGGCAGAAAATATGAGTACATACTTCAAATGTCAAATAAAATGTTTTAAAGACCTCTTTTGTACGTTGGCGTATAATTAGTTAACAAGATCTCTGCAAAATGATTTTGTTGAAGAAAAGTTGCTGAATCCAGTAGCGGAAATTGCTAACTTAATATATCGATATGATTTTTCGAATCGCTAACTTAAGAATTTCCTCGCTTGCACTAACGATTATGCGATATATTTAACGACAATAGCCAACTGGCATTCCCCTTTAAGGGGGGACATCTGAGTAAAATTTTGAAAAAATCAAAAAATTTTTTTTTCGTTTAAAAGATGTTTTAGGATCTTAAAAATAATATACCACAAGATAGAATCCTGCAAAAGTGTCTAAATGTCCAAATTTTCCATTCTGCGGCAATGCCTCATAGGCATATTCCGACCGCGACTTATAACTTTAAACGCGTTTTTCTCGAAACCACATTTTTTTAGACGGCCGGAAACATAACTCGAGCAAATCTTAACCGGTTGATCTGAAATTTTGACAGTATATTCAAAATTGCTTCCTCTATCGACACAGGTATAATTTTTTTTTTATATTGCTTACTTTTTTTTATAAACAATTTTTGGACTTTTTTTCCTCGTGAAAATTTGAACTTTTTTTTCGATCACGCACCATTTTGCGAAAAATCAATATATCGAAAAAATCCTACGTGTGTCGATAGCTGTTGATGTATAGAAACTAACAAAACTTTATTTTTTGTTCCAGATCAAAAATTAAGGACGTTAGCTTTCCGGCCATGGACCCCCTTCCTAAAAATAGGGCCTACGAAGAAATGCTGCACAGCCGCCATTTTGTTTTCGATTTCTTTCAAAAAATCATATTTTGTACATCGGATCGCATATTATAAAACCTACTTTACAAAATTTCGATTGGCTCTTTCGTTTGGTCAAAAAAAATTCCAGAAAATCCGCTTATTTTTTTTGAGTTACTCAGATGTCCCCCCTTAAGTGAAATGGAGAAAAAGTGGCGTCACAGCCTAACAAAGCGTAAAAAATTGACTTAAAAATAAACTCGTTTTTTCGAGGTTCACTTTCCGGAAAGTCCTTTCTTATTAGGGGCATAAATCGTACGCAAAATCACCCTTCAAATTTCAGGTCTCTACGATGAGTGGCTTAGACTGTGGGTTGATCCGTTAGTCATACTGAACAAAGCCTTATACATATGGACGAATATGTAACAATTTGAAAAAATTTTACTTTTACCATCTACAGATTGATAGCATGATATCCAAGTTGGATGACATAGGATTCTTCATAATGTCTGGATCAATATCAGCCATAATTGCTCATTAAAAGTAGCTTACTTGCAAAGTTTTTGTTCTTCTTCTTTACTGTCGTAAACACCACTACGCTGTTTGGCGCCAATTGGGAATATCAAGTGGGACCAGGTTTCCCGGTCACTCTCGACCGAATCCTTCCAGCGGAGAGGAGGTCTTAATCTTTCTCTGCTTCCACCGTCGGGTACTGCATCGAAAACTTTCAAATTTGGAGTATTCTTATTCATCCGGATGCCATGACCAGCGCAGCAGCTGTTTATCTTGTAAAGCTCATGAATCCACCGGTTGTCATATTCGCCGTTACCAACTCGTGGAGGACCATAAATCTTACGCAAAACCTTTCTCTCGAAATCTCCTAACGCCGACTCATCAGATGTTATTATCGTCCATGTCTCCGCACTATATAGCAGGACGGAAACCATGCGCGGCTTCTAGAGTTTGGTCTTTTTTCGTCGAGAGAGGACTATACCTTTCATTTGCCTACCCATAACAAAGTAGCACCTGTTGGCAAGAGTGATTTGGCGTTGGATTTCAAGGCTCCCATTGTTGTTGGTGTTAATACTGATCCCTAGATAGACGAAGTTCTCTACGACTTTAAAGTTATGACTGACAACAGTGACGTGGCAGCCGAGTCGCTAATGCCATGACTGTTTCACTACCAGACCCATATCCTTCCCTTTCTTATCCAGTCTGGAGAAAGCAGAACTCACGGGATTGTTGATTCCAATAATGTCAATATCGTTGTACGCCAGCAGCTATACACTCTTATAGAAGATTGTACCCTCTCTATTCAGCTGTGCAACTCGTATTATTTTCTCCAGCATTACATTAAAAAGTCACACGATAAGGAATCACTCTGTCTGGAACCTCATTTGGTATCGAACGGCACGGAGATGTCCATCCCAATCCTGACGTAGCTTTTAGTGTAGCCGTATAAGTTTTGCGGGGATTTTCTAATTTTTCAAAATTACCGTTATATGGGGGATGGACCACTGATTTATGAGCCAAGGAAAATGTGAAAGGACAGGCAGATCTGGCTTAATCGATCCGTACAAAACAAAAACAGGACATCAGAGCTTCTTTTCATTAAAATAACTTTATTTTTTTTTTACTTTTATATTTCGATTAGAAATTTCCATCCAAAAACCAGTGGAATTGAATTCTTTTATTAAAAAGGAGAAAATTACGATCCAACTCCCTTCGTATGCCAGAGGACCATTCCGTTCATATGATGTTTGCCGATATGAACACGACTATGACGTTTCGAGCCCAAATAAATGTGAAAATGGATCAGCGATAAAAGCCAAGTTTTTTAAATAAATGCATATGTATGTATGTATCTATGTAAATATAACATTATAATTGAAATCATTGAAAATAAAATTACCCAAATATTTATTACTTTTTATTACAGCTATACTTTTACGACTTAAATATTTAAAAATGTATGGAGAACCTAAAATTTTATTAGATTTTTAGATTATTAGACTATATTATTAAACAAAATAACATTTAGTTTAAAAAATAAATTTGTAAATTTTGAGCTCAAAAGCTTTGATTTCCCTCTGTTTTTTAATAATTTTATCGTATGTACGAATTCATCTTTGAAGTTTTTTATTTAACATCTAATATGACAAGGCATAGTAAATAGTTTGAGTGGACAAGATTCAGAGTCAGTAAAAATTTTCATATATATTTACTTTCGAATATGTCTTCCTATCCGCCAAAGAGCGTTGCATACCCGACCATTCTTTGGAATATAATTAAATATTCTAGAGAGCTCAGGAAACGTCAATTTGTCTTTATGTACTCCACCAAAGACTCATAAGAAATTAGATTAATATGGATATTCAGTTGAAATTTTTTCTATGTTCTTTAAACATTAAACATCCTCACCCTAAAGTAATATACATATGTGTATTTCCAGCAAATTATCAATTTTAATGAATTGAGTAACAGATGCAAGCAAGAAAATCATTCACACGGTTCGTACTACACTGCATTAACAAGTATGTATACCTGTACCTATATTATGTATTAATGAACTAGTATGTGGTATGCATACATATACATATTTCTTAACCGAATTTAGCACGACTTAAGCAGCCTGATGAGATATTTTTTACTCTAAATATTATAAATTATCGAAAAATTGAATAACTCTATCCCTTCTACCTTCGGATCCCATGGGCGGTACAGCTACACCCCTAGAGTGTAAGCAGCCTCTAGTTATGAAAAAGCCGGCTCCCCTCGAGGTAGAGGCGAAACTACCAGTCGGGTATTCTTGGAATTCTTGTCTCAATAAGACCACCCGGGCCAAAAACAACGGTGGCTAGTGTCAAGCCCAGTGGCACAGGTAAACCCACAGCCACCCACTCTGTACATATCGCCACTACATCAAGAATAGCAAGGGCCTTTATGACCTTCTTCATATACCTTGCTATTCCAAAACTCTGTCAAGAGTTAAACCCTCTGTCAGGGATAGGCGACCTGTTTCTAAGATCTTAGAGAAATTCAGTGCCATCCCAGCAGAGAGCTTGACGGGACAACAAAAAGCTTCGCTGCCCTTGAAGGGCGACCACCGGGCAACCAAGGAACTCATCCGTCTGTACCTACGAAGAAACCAGCCTCTAAGAGAACTCGATCTCAGGAAAACACCGTGAATGACTCCAAGATGCACAGCTCTCCAAAACCTATCTAACTGGAGTCGTGAACTGTGGGACCATTCAAGGAGATGGCTAGAAATCACCTCACACGCGGAGTCATAGACAGAGGCCACCCGGACGGTTATATTTCTCTAACTGGAAATCAGTATTACAGGGCAGTACGAGACGCGGGCTGGCTTAAGCGCTGAATAAAGCTCGAGTCATTTACTAACTAAAGAGCTGCAAAGCTATACAAGGAAGCAATTTCCGAAGGAGGAGAGCTGTGAGCCAGGGCCAGGCTTGCGGCGAAAAACAGGAACGACATATCCAACCAACCAAGAGCCTGTGCCTGGGTACCAGCTGAGCAAACATAGGCAAACGTTATTCTGGAGTTCATCCAACTTGGCGACGAGTAGCTGCCCACCAATGATTGGAGGGTAAACCAAGTTGGCGAGGTCAAGTAGCTGCAGCGTTGTGTGAGATTCCTCATCAACGATGCTTTCCTCCCAGCCCTATGGCTTCTATGCCATCGTAATGAAGGTCCAAAGAGAGGTGAGCCTACAGGGGGGAGCATACAGGCAGCAGTCGATGACTCGAGCATTACTGCTGGTAATGTAATCTCCGAGGAAAACGCTCCCTCTCATACTATGAACACTCATTTCATCATTTAGAAAGGTGAGAGGAATCTCTTCTTCACAACGAGCCAACAGATTTAAGTGCGCTCGATCAAGGCACCACTTGTTTGAGCAACCTAACTAACTAACACTCCCTTGAAATGAATAGCTCATGGTAATATACATGCTTTGAAGTTTTTTTTTTATTTTAGCATTGTCTAATGACATTCTGACATTCGACCAAAATCAAAAATTATAGAAAATTGATTTTCTAATTCTGGTCGCCCTTCAGCTGGCATTTCAACTCTTCCTAGTGTATATCATACAGTAAAAGCTCCTTATAATAATCCAACGGCCATTGGGAGTAGGCTTAGTATCAACTGTAGGTCCCTCCCTTTGTTAGAAAAATATCAAGACGCATACCACAAATTGGATTCCCCTCTCCAATGCAATATATGTATGTATACTGATAATATAAATCCCTACAATATACCATAACTATGTAAGCAAAAGTAATCATATCTTAACATCTGCAATCGGTCACGAGCTTTCGAGCTTTCGAAAGGCATCGAATTATCAACAATGAATCATTTCCACTTCTTACGAAACTTTGCTTTTGCTTTGATTTTGTACTTGCAACTAACAAACAACTACAACTATTGGAATCCGATTACACTTCCAATGAAAAACTGAAAATTCTATATACGAGGTTGATTGTATGGATAACGAAATTGGCGTCGGTGGGAATCAACTCCATAATATCGAACAGATATGTAGAAGGTAGAGGGGTACGGTAGGGTGTGCGACGGCGAGGGCGAGTAAAGAAAGGCAAAAGTAAATATTTTGTTTACCAGATGAAATGCAGACACAGCAATGATGGTGGGCCAATCGAATCATTGGCGACACTCGTTAAGACAATGGAATTATTATTCGTCGTTCGTTCGTTGCAGTAATGAAGGGTTGAGTTAAGGAAAGGGATTAAATTACCATAATGCGTGCTATTGAGTGGCATATACATACATACATACATTTGTATGTATGTATTTATATATCAGTATTTATAGCTGGGGTAATATGAGTGGTTGGATATATCGTGTTTGGATACAGCGAGGAGCGGGGTGCCGGGGAGAATCCATAAGTCGTCTTAACAGTTGGGAAATAATAAAAAGTAGCATTGAATTCAATAAATATACAAAGTAAATAAATATTGATTATAAATAGATTAGGCTCATCTTACTCAACTTATTCCCATGACTTATTTTTAACTAAAATTAGATTTCACAAATATGTACATATGTAGGTAATTGAATGGCGATTAATTTATTTTTATTTTCAGCTTCTAAAAGCAAACAAATTTTTACTCATTTTCGCTCACATCGCAGTAATAAAAGTTACTACGTTTGACTGTTATTATTATTATTATTTTTCTTTTGGAAAAAACTCCATTTGTCCGAATTCAAATCATGATCTGGAATAATCACGCAGATAACCACCAGATAGAGAGTCTACAGTAGAGTCTAAAAACGTGGACGTTGTTATTTTTATTATTATTATTATTATTATTATTATTATTATTATTATTATTATTATTATTATTATTATTATTATTATTATTATTATTATTATTATTATTATTATTATTATTATTATTATTATTATTATTATTATTGGCACTTTGTAACCGCTGAAGCGATTTTCGGCCAAGTTTCTCTTCCGATTTGTGGTGTATATCTTGTTGTTTATCCAATAAATGGAGGGACCTACAATTTATTCTGAACCGCCTCCGAAAGGGTGATGGTTTTTTATGAGAAGCATTTATTTCAAGTCATAAATACACTTGGAAGACTTGACATTCCCTGTTGAGGAGTTGTTGGTCGAACTAGAACTCGAACTCCTGGCAACAGAATGCCAGTAACCATCCACGTACGGAACTTTGAAAGCCATTTAGGTAGCTGAAATTCTTTTCAGTACGTTTTGTTTCTTATAAAATTAGATTCTGTACGTTTGGCCTTTCAGTACCATGTGATTAAAAGCTTTTAAAAACCCCTTCATTGATATTGCCTTCTGGATCATTTTGGTACCAACAAGTGAGCTTTTTCAATAAACGAGATCGCAACCACGAAATACAATATCAGTTATGGATCTATAAAGAATCCTTGGGGAATGTTGCAGTCCTTGTGACAGTCATTGGTAGAATAATAACCTGGATCGTCCCAGTATAACGACCGCGGGAATTTTTGGATTTTAGTCGCCACTGTCGTAAGTCATACCATTCCACGGGAAAATTCTTTCACTTCTGCTCCGCAACATTCTCTCAAAACAACACATAAAGTCTCTTTGTGGCTTTATTGTTATCGTAAATTCAACAGTGCCCACCAAGGGGACTTCCAAGGTGCTCGATTTATTAAATTTTTTTAGAGAAGTGTGAGAAAGAAGTTGCTCTCTCAGATGTTTCAGAAATTACACTAGAATATTCTCATAGCTGCAGTCGCCAAATACTTAATAAGATGGCCTCGGCTGAGTTCAGAGTATGTACGAGTATAGAAGACGAGAACATGCTTAACATGTGCCCGATGTTCAGTTAATTCACACGTTGTATTTTTAATATGCACTTAACTACAGGGCAGGAGATGAAAAGAGTTCGCGAGGTGAAATGAGCTCTTTGGGACCCGATAACTGTGATAACTCCTAACATAGTTTTTTAACTCACGTTTAAATAAGAAAATATATACCCATATATCATACATTCATACATATATAATATGTAAACAGTCCAATGGACATACGTAACTATACCCCATGAATTCAACCCCACCTTGAATTATAGCAAAGAAAGATAAAGTAAAAAGTTCGTTCGGTTTTTTTTATTGATTTTTCAAAATATGACAACTTTGTGTACATTTGTCCGATTTAAGTCAAATATGCGCCGTTTTGTTCGTAAATTTGTTGCCAACGAGATTCCAACTTCATTATACCCCTCTCATAGAAGGGTGTGCCCCTATTGGCGGCAATTTGCGCTCGAAGAGCCAATTTTCACAGGCCTCTCTTGAGGCCAACTTCTCACCATTAAGCGCATGGACAGGAAAAGATGATAATCACTTGGTGCCAAGTCCGGACTATAAGGTGGATGCATTAGGACCTCCCATCCAAGCTCCTGGAGCTTCTGGCGCGTCGCCAAAGACGTGTGTGGCCTGACGTTGTCCTGATGAAACACAATTCGGCCTCTGTTGGTCAAAGATGGCCTCTTCTGGATGAGTGCTGCCTTCAAGCGGTCCAGTTGTTGGCAGTCACGAGCCGAATTGAGTGTTTGGTCATATGGGAGCAGCTCGTAGCAGATGATTCCTTGCCAATCCCACCAAATACACAGCAAAACCTTCCTGGCCGTCAATCCTGGCTTGGCCACCGTTTCCGCCGGCTCACCGCGTTTCGACCACGACCGATTTCGCTTGACGTTGTCGTAAGTGATCCACTTTTCATCGCCAGTCACCAAACGCTTCAGGAATGGGTCGATTTTGTTGCCATTCAACAGCGATTCGCAGCTGGAAATTCGGTCCACCATGTTTTTTTGCTTTAGTTCGTGTGGCACCCAAACATCGAGCTTCTTTTTGAATCCAAGGTTATGCTAATGATTCCAAACGGTTTTCTGGCTTATCTTTAGTTCCTCAGCAATTAAATAAGTGCTCACGTGACGGTCTGTTTCCAATATTTCCATGATTTTATCGCAATTATCGACGACAGGCCTGCCGATGCGTGGTGCATATTTGACATCGAAATTACCGGAACGGAATCCAGCAAACCACTTTTGTGCTACACGTTCGTTTACAGTATCGAGTCCATAAACTAAATTAATTTTTTCAGCCGCTTTGGCTGCTTTTTTCGCCTTGATCGAAGAAAAATTGTAAAATTTAGCGAATTTTCTCTTTGCTGGTGTCCATTTTTGACGAGCGCTCAAACACTATTGACTTAAGAGATCATTAATTCTCTCTCTTCTCTCTCTTTCTAGTACAAAATATCATCTTTCTAACGCCAGCTGCGAAATACAGTTCACTAAAAAGGCCCATTGCAAAAATGATGGATAACTATTTACTAGACTAATTAGTATTTTGAATATGAAAAATAAATTTGTCTCAAATATTGCTGAAAAGTATGCTTTAAATAGTTATAAACAAAATTACATTTCATTGTAAACAAAACTTGTATTTAAATGTGTTTAATTAATGCCACAAGTCTAAAGAATCAATATTTAATTTACAATTAACTTAACAACGCACAACAAACATGCCCATCGAGGTATGTACATACAAACATCATTTTCCTCCACCAACAGTAGGTATGTACCATACATACAATACTCATGTTTTCATCAAAAACCACAACATCGGTGGCAGCAACAATTTACTTAAAATATAAAAAAGTTAAATGACGTAAGGCAAGAAAAGTGAAAGAGAAACAAAAAGGGCGATTTTCAGGCAGGCAGAAAAATATATATTATGTGTACGTGCAGCTACATAGATATTCAATAAATGTACACCTTTAGTATCCCCCACAAAAAGAATCGAACAGACATCTGTGCGCCAGGCGCTTGAAGCACACAAACTTTCTCTGCTTTGCCCACTCTTGACATGGCTGGATTTACGAGAGGCTTTAAACGTTCGCCACTATGGGCAATTAACAGAGGCGTATGCAAACACAACGTTGATCCTTTACACAAACAAAACCGCAGAGCGTTGACAGCGGTAAATTTGAATGCAAGAAGGCACGGCAACCAATCAGCCCAAAAAACAAGACAAACACATAGTATACAATATGTATGGACTTATACGTGAATGTATTGTAGATGCCACAAAATTAATGTGTATAAAAAAATATAAAAAATACATGAAATGCATACTACTTTCTCGTTAACAAAAACATAGACATTTTCTACATACATATAAAATTTATATTGATTTTTATCTAAAAAAAAATAATTTATTTTAATCTATGTCCTCTTTTATCTTCTCTACATAATCGCCATTGATTTCAATGCATTTCTTAAGCCTATAGATCCACTTCTGAAAACAGTCTTCAAAATCTTGCTCATCAAGCTCAGCTGAAACCGCATGAATTAGCTCTTCGTTGCTATTAAAAACCTTTCCTTTTACATTTTTATAATTTTTGGAAGTAACCAGAAATCACAAGGTGCTATATCCGGGGAATATGGTGCTGGACGTATTTCTGCGATTCCAGAGTTCGTAATAAAATATCTCGTGATTTCAGCAGCGCGTTGTCATGATGTAAAAAGTAGCGCCGAAAATCCTCTCTTCCTGTTTTCCAACAAATTTTTGACAACTTTTGTTAAGCATTCTTCGGTATATTATTTTACAGTTACCGTCTGCTCTTCAAGTGGAATAGCAGCTACCAGTAACGACTTTACTAAAGTTACTAGACTCACCATGTCCGATTTTTTTTTTAGGAAAAATTGGACAAAATGCGCTCCGGCTTAATACTTAATATTCACAGCCATGGCATTCAAGCCCAATTCACTAGCAAAAATTTCTTGTGTCAATCGTGGGATTTCGTCTATTTTGGACTTTACCTCAGCTACAGCGACGTCATCAGTGGAAGATTTTGGTCGACCTCCTCGGAGCTTGTCCTCTACGGAAAATGTCCGGTCTAGAATCTTCGGAAGCACTTAGAATAGTCTTTAAAGACGGTGCAATCGTTCCATTTGCAATTTGGCATTCACTGAATATTTTTTTGTCTGTAAATTACGCCGAAACCCGAAAAGAATCACATGGCAAATTTCCGTTTGCGTTGGAGGTGGAATTTCGTCTGACCTATCCTCAGCTATCTTGCGTTTTCTCGTCTCCATTTTAGCCGATCGTTCTTAAATTTGAAAGGAAGACTAATAAAGTGAATGCAAAGGATTTGGTATTTTTAGATTTAACAAAAACAAATTAAAAGTCACCAACTGACCATACTTTTGTTAATTACCTCGTACATGGAAGCAACCGCAAATCTTAAGCGATTCACTCCAACATATCCTAGACATAGTAGTAGGAAGCTAGTGCAAGGTATGTATCCCTGTGAGATAGAGGTTGAAGAATTTTCCCGCGGTAAGACATACCTCTCTTAAGGGGTTAGGGGTAGTCAGGATTTTCAAAAAAAAATTTTTTTTTTTTGCATTTTCGTTAAGTATAATATTTTAAAAATAATCTCTGAAAATTTCAAGTTAATCCGATAATTCGTTTTTAAGTTATTCGACAAATAACAAAGAGAGCTCGGGCCTTTCAAAGCGCTGTGCGAAACTTTAAACGCGTTTTTCTCAAAACTATGTTTTTTGAACTGGTGACAACTGTAACTCGAAAACCGCTCAGTTGATTTTAATGAAATTTATACAGCTTTTAGAATACATAATAAACTCGGGCCTTATTCAAAAATTTCGATTTTTTAAGACCAATTAACTGTTGATTTTTTCCCAAAAATCTAGAAAAAAATTTCCTGAGGCCGCCATTTTGTTAATTTTTGAAAAAAAATAAAATCCTTCGATCAGGCCCAGGATTATTTATTTATAAAACTATTTTTTTTTTATCCGAACTGGGTTAACACAGACAGCTGTAACTTCGGAAATAAATTTTTTTTTTTTTCGAAATTTTCGTGACTTCAAGTCAAAACATTGTTTAATAATACCATATCACTACTTTTGTAAAATAAAATTATTTAATAGCAAAAAAAAATACTGAAAATTCTCATTTTTTCGTGCCTCTGACTACCCCTAACCCCTTAAGAGGCGACTAAAATCCAAAAGTTTCCGCGACAGTCCGATTTTTATACCAGAACGATCCGGATTTTTATCCAGCCAAGGACTGTCACTTCCACAACATTCCCTAAAAACTACAACAACAACATCAACAGTGCTAAATTTGTAGTCCGGATGTCAATCCAGCAGAAACCGAAGTGGTTCTTTTTATAAGAAGATATAAACCACTTCCTCTTAAATCAACCAAAATAAAAGGCATGGAAATCACTCTCCCTACCGAAGTTAAATATCTCGGTATAATTTTAGATGGCAAACTCAACTGAAGCCGAAATAAGTTGATAAAGATCCAGGACGGTGGCAAGCACCCGATAAAAAACCACTTCAATAGCAAACTGGATACAATTCAGTGGCCGGCAGCTATTCTCATTATGGCAACTCTACCGTCGACTCTATCAAAAGCCCTGGAAGCTCTTCTCAGTTTTATTCCCCGAAACTTCAAGCGCAGGGCAATTATACTGGATGCGCAAAAGCAAATTTCTAATTTCTAATACAGTTGGACATCCCCAATTACTCTCTTGATTATCTTTTGTCCACAAGAATGACGGACAGAAATAAATGGGAAAATGCAAATGCTCTGGTTCAGAGTGACATAATTATCCATGATAGTGCTTAACTCGAGGAAAGGGTAGGCTGGAAAATTCACTCACAAACTCAATCCTAACTTTATTTAATTTGAGGCTATCAGACTATGTACTACATCGTCTTCCAAGCAGAACTTATTGTAATCACAGAAGCCGGAGCATGGTTTCTGTTGGTATAGTCAACCTGCCATTACATCTTATCATGGCAATTATAGTACATCAAGGGTAGCGTTAACAACCTCTTTAAACAACCTCTCAGTGAGATGGGTAGCCAGACATAGAGACATCACGGGCAACTATACGGCAGATGAGCTAGCAAGAGGAGGTATCATTCTAACTACAATAAATTCTACGGTCAAACTTGCTGGATTTTACTATAAAACCCAACAACAGATGTCTTAACGAAAGAACTTGTAACGTGACCAGACAGCTTTGGAGACTGCATTAGATGCAAAAAGATCAAAAAATCTAGTCCTCCTAAACCGGTTAACCACAAACACAGCAACTGGTATGTAAATATTTTTCGAATGATTTTTGTCGAATCTGCAGAGACGAAAAATGGTCTGTCCAGCCCTACTTCTTTCATTATCCAGACATATGTAAGAATCTGGGATATCACTTCATTGATTACCTGGCTGATGTAGCAACGTTGCTGGTATAGGTCATATCGCAAAGTTCATAAGACACAAGAAATAGTTCGTACCCCTGAGAAGATGAGAAGTACAACGCACCGCACAAGTATCACAATGGGTCTTCAGGCCGGAGTACACTGGCCGCTCTGATCAACGCAACTCATATATACATATATATAAGTACACAAGGTACATATATCACCAAGTGAAGTAAATGAATAACGACAAAAGCACTTGCACTCGCATCCAACCATCAGCTTTCAGTGTAAATTACAATGAACTCAAGTGTCAACGCCAATCAGCTCGATATTGGCTAAAATTCCAAGAGCAACAACATTACCAAACACACGTATCTACATTTTTCTACAACCCGCACGCCAAACTACTTTAAAGAAACACCAAAAAAATGGTCGCCGCATAACAAGTTATACTCTTATAGACAACTTGAAGCGCCTGTCTGTCTCGAGGAGCAACAAAGCTTCTTCTTAGTTCTTTGCTCATAGCCAGAAACTGTTTTTATTGTCGCTTCTTCACTTGACAAATTCAATATTTACCTACGGTAGCACTGCAGCGGCTGTTGGCTTTTATGGTAATGGCCTTGTGCAGAGTTTTTTTTTCTCCTTTTTCGTCAGCCATTTTGTTAAGTGCGAGTATATTCATAGATGTCTTGTGATGAAATTCGAGGCGCGAGATTTTAGCTGAACACAATGCAGCGCAGTGTGTGACAATGTTGGTAGTCAGATTTGCATATAAATATTTCCTTCAGCTAATGGTCTAATCCAAGCTTTCTTTGCTTGCTTTGGTGTCAAAAATGTGCAATAATATATTTCTAGCGCTCGATATGGAAGCGAGATTTAAAAAATCTTACAAACTTAATTTGCCTGTATCAATGGAAACGAAAACACACGCACAACTTCAATCTTTTATTGGGTTTAGGCAAAGCTTCGTTTGGGCATCTTCTATTGGATGAGTGCATAAGTGCCCGATTTCAAGTGCAAACTAAAATTGAAATTTTTTGAAGAAAGCGCTTTTATTAATCAATTATGTATTCGCCATCATGTTCGGCAATCCACTCCCAACGTTCAACCAATTTACGGATGCCTGATTCATAGAAATCGCGCGGTTTTTCGTTGAAAAAGGTGTCAAGGTGGTTTTTGACGTCTTCCACATTTTTAAATTTTTTTCCATTCAAATTGTTCTGCAGCGATCGAAACAAATGATAATCAGAAGGTGCAATGTCGGGTGAATATGGGGGATGCGGCATGATTTCCCAATTCATCTCCTTCAGTTTGGCCAGGGTCGGTTTTGCAACATGTGGCCTGGCGTTGTCATGATGGAAAAGAACTCCTTTGCGATTGGCCAAAATCGGACGTTTTCATCAATTGCTTTCTTCAATTCGACCAATTGCTGACAATACTTGTTAGCAGTGATCGTTTCTCCAGCTGGCAAGAGCTCAAAATAGATCACGCCTCGGATATCCCACCAAATGCACAACAGTACCTTCATCGGATGCAATCCACCTTTCGACATCGGTTCCGCCCCTTCGTGTGCCTGTTTCCATGTTCTTTTGCGTTGAACATTGTTGTACAGGACCCATTTTTCATCACCAGTCACGAGCCGATCCAAAAAAAGGTTCGTTTTTGATCCGTCGAAGCAAAGAAATTGCTGTTGACATACGGTCCACTTTGTTCTTTTCACTCAACTGATGTGGCACCCATGTATCGAGCTTCAAAGTGTACCCAACCTTTTTTAAACGACGAAACGCAGTTGATTTGTTGACGTTCAATTCACTGGCAACCTCTTCCGTCGAAATACGTGAGTTATTCGCAACTAAAGTCCTTAGAACATCGTCATCAGTACAGTTCGGACTGTCACCTTTCCAACGATATATAATATGAATATATTTCTTTCACGAGCGCCACTCTCAAACGATTCGTACGGCATCCAGCGGAATCGTACAACTACTGGCGCACGCCGATGATATTATTGATATCTACTGTCATCAAACAAACATCCTTCGCATTCACGATTCGACTCCCACGTCACTGTACTCTTCTATCTTGGAGCCAGCATTACACTTCTCAACAATGACAGCCTGGAAATCCAACGCAGAACTACACTTCTCAACAGGTGCTATTTTAGTCTGAGTCCCCTTTCGGGTGGAACAAAGAACAAACTGTACAAGTCGCTCAATATTCCTGCCTTGTCATATAGTGCTGAAGGAAAGGTTTTTGTCCTTTGTAGATTGACCAAGGCGAATATCACAGCCGATGGAATTATGAGCTGTACGGTTCAGCGAACCAAGAGATAGTGGCTATGTTGGCTAGGTCATGTTGTCCAGCTTTAAAAGTATTTGTTGCTGTATACGCCAATAGTAGCAGAGGAAGAGGATGACATCTACTCTGCATCTAGGTGAAGAAGGACTTGGCTTCGTCAGTGTCTGCAATTGGCGCCAAATTACGAATAGATAATAAGAATAGGTGTTAATCCACTCATTTAAGCTCTGTTCTATGATTAATTTACGTTTAATTTGGTTGCGCTTAGTTTCTAATACGGCTTTCTCTTCTTTAGTCACTAGACATCTTCCGACTAGTAGTTTTGCGGTTTCCTCTACCACTATCCCGAATGCACTACATACTTTTAACGAGGCCAATCTGCGAGATGAAGCTAGTGCTCTCAAGTACACAGGAGTCTCATCATAAGCCTATTTTGAATGTCTCTTGAAACTCAGTCGGTGACCAAGTATAACTTCTGGATATTTAATGACTGGGATTTAGCCTGTCATGCAGCCGCCTACTCCTACGTGTATACCCTCCACCCTTTTCCTACTGGTAGTTTAGTATAGAATTGAAGCATTTTCCACGCCTCGTTTTCACGGACTCTGTGGTTGCCCACGAAAAATCACTTAAATCGCATTTTGCTAAAGTTAAAAGTCGAGCACTGTATATCCGAAGGTGACAAGACAGATAAGTGGATTTTCGTTGGACCTCAAAGATCCGTAGCAACCTTAGTAGCATCATATTGTACCAGAATTCTATTGACAAGAGCATGATCAGTAAAACAGGGGACGCTTATCTTCTTCTTCATAATTGACATCGGCACACTTGCGGGCCTAAAGCCATCGTGAACTATGTCAATATCGTTGTATGTCTCATACATTATCGATCCATCATCTGCTAGTACGCAAACGTCCAAAAACTTCTAAAGACGACTATAGTATGTCGTCCTCGTCCACATTAATGCAACATATTCAATTGCTCATGCAATCCAAAGTGGTATTTAAGCGACAAGAGTGATTCTGTGTAGGATGTCCAGGCCGACATTGTTATTGATGATAATGCGGGTCCCTTGATGGACGGAATTATCTATATAATTGACGCATTGTAGTGTGCGTCTCGATGTTATTCCGACGAGTGGAAGAACCTACAGTTTATGATAGTCAACAGAGACGTAAGAACTCAAACGCGAGAGCGTTAACGTGAGCGTGATTGTTTAGGTCAATCGGCATACGACGAACGGCTGAGAGATACTAAATTCATAGAGCGTAGAAATACCATTATTTCGGTCTACCGAAGCCTGTTTTAATAGCTACGAAGAGGTGGTGTGTGCCGAATCTTTTCAACTGTGGATCTACCATAAAGTCTGATCACAAGCTGAAAGTCTGCACCACTTTTAAATGACTTCTCGTTTTTTTCAGTGTTACAATTGTCATTTGCTATATAAAAAAAGTTTTTAATTCATTTTGGGATCGTTAAAATATCGTAAGGAATTCGCTGAGGTCGGCCAAAATCGTTTAGATTAATAAAACAAAAAATAATCATAAAATCAAAATATCAAAGTGTATATAAATAAAGCCATACATACATTCATACATACAGATATTTAAGCAAATATGTGGAGCTTTTTTATTTTATAAATCAATATAATATACATATATGTATATATACATACATATGTGTGTAGTTTTTCTAGAAATCATTTAAAAAATTAATTTCAATTTTTATTTTACAACACTTCCTCCGCTAGCTACATACATATGTACTCATACAAGTAGGCGACCATAAAAATTTACAACACAAACAAGAAATTTTGTAAATTCAACAAATCAACTCAAATAAAATGCAATCACTCAAAAATTCGGTGGAAAGAGCATAAAACCGAAAATGGTTTGTGTACACAAATTTCAAATTGTGCACACATAAACACACACATACCTATACCATACATACATACGTACATACGTAGAGTATGTGCAGCAGCAGCATGTCGAGTAAATTTTATAGGTGTCAGCAAATATAGAAAGGAATGAGAAAGTCTTACAAAAATAACGGAACTGAGCGCCATGCTTTTGACGTATAAAAATATAAAGAAGGAAAACAATTGTAAGCAGCCATACGATTTTGAATACACATACATACCTATATACATATGTACATACACGTATGTAGGTACTTATTCCTAACCAGCCAGTCAACCAGCCAAACAACAAGAAGACACGTGAAAACTCAGATGAAGGGACAGACATTACAAACGGTTGATGATTAAATGCATCTCAGCTGGAGAATAGCTCAATTTAATAGTTCTTAGAAAAAATTGTCGACATAACGTCTATGCCAGCGCCGAGCCGCACAATTCTTCGCATGGCAAATTAAGCGATCTGCTGCTGCATTCGTCTGCAGTAACAAATTAATCGACTAAATATGTATATTTATTGACTTACATATGTATGTAGGTAGGAATTGTCTACAGTTTTGGTGAAAAACATAGCATTCTTGAACAGAGTTTTTAGGTTAGGTCTCTCTCCTTGAAAGAGTGGTGAAAACATAATCTGAGTGTTTAAAAATGTGAAGCCTTTAACACTCGAACTTCGGCTCTTGTAAGCAAACTGTCGCCTATAGGAGTCGAGTAAAATATACACGTTGTGTCCCAAAAATAACCGAACTTTATATTTAAATCATACAACATACATCTAACTTCATTTAAGTCGGATGACAGATGTAAAAGTGACAGCCATTTCAATAAAACCAAAAGTGTGCTAATGATTCCAAAAAAAAATGGAACAAAGAACAAATATATAATTTTATGTCAAACTTGAAAAAAAAAAAATGAAATTGAAGTTTAAAAAATTAAAAAAAATTGAAAAAATGAAGCAGCCGTAACCGAGATACTGAAGAACATTTCTATAAATGACAAAAAAATGCATAAATTTTTGGTTGCTGGTTGATCGTTCCAAACGTTGTGTTGAGTCATATGGAACCTATTTTGAATAAATAATAACTTTTAAAGATAATATAATGTGCATTTTACTATTTTATATCCAAAAAGTTCGGTTATTTTTGGGACACACCGTGTAGCAAGCTCCCCAAAGAGCCAACGGATCGTTAGTGACTCATAATTGGTAAACATAAATACAAGGGGATTAACGAAAGTTCGGCCAGTTGGAGAATTTTAATTTGCTTTTGTTAAATCTAAAAGTACCAAATCCTTTGCAATTACTTTATTAGTCTTCCTTTCAAATTTTAGAACCATCGGCTAAAATGGAAACGAGAAAACAAAAGATAGCAGAGGATAGGTCAGACGAAATTCCATCACCAACGCAAACAGAAAATCACCATGTGATTCTATTCGGGTTTCGTCGTAATTTACAGCCCTTAAAAATATTCAGTAAATGTCAAATTGCATATGAAATGATTGCACCGTCTTTAAAGACTATTCCTAAGTGGTTCCGAAAATTCCAGACCGAACCTCTTTCCGTAGAGGATGAGCTCCGAGAAGGTCGACCAAAATCTTCCACTGATGATGTCTTTGTAGCTCTAGTGAAGTACAAAATTGACGAAGAGCCACGATTGACACAAGAAATGATTGCTAATGAATTGGGCTTGAATGCCATGGCTGTATTGCGAATATTAAGTATTAAGCCGGAGCGCATTTTCCCCAATTTTTCCTAAAAAAAAAAATCGGACATGGTGAGTCTAGTAACTTTAGTAAAGTCGTTACTGGTAGCTGCTATTCCACTGGAAGAGCGTCAGACGGTAACTCCAAAATGGTACACCGAAGAGTTCTTAGCGAAAGTTTATAAAACTTTGTTGGAAAACAGGAAGAAAGAGGATTTGGAGCGCTACTTTTTACATCATGACAACGCGCCATCCCTCACTGCTGAAATATCGAGTAATTTTATTGCGATCTCTAGAATCGAAGAAATGCGGGCAGCACCAAATTCCTCGTATATATCACCTTGTGACTTCTGATTATTTCTAAAAATTAAAAAAATTTAAAAGGAAAGCTCTTTAATAGCAACGAGGACTAACAACGAAATACCTTGAAGACGACCCGAGGCTGAATAGGAGCACCGAGGTGACCACGCCAGAACGTATCCAAAAAGTATAAAAAATTGTCATCGACGATGCTCGACTAAAGATGGAACAAATCGCAAAATTTATTGGTGTATCCGATACAACCGTTTTTAAAATCATCTTGGCTAAGGTCAGCGCAAGATGGGTGCTCAGGCTTCAGCAAAACCAACCGCGCGTAAAATGTTCACTTTTATTTTTGGACCTCTGTAATAAAGAGGATGGTGTATGGCAACGGTGTTTTGGGACTCGAAAGGAATATAATTGATAAAAATGAACCGCACTGCATTAGCTGACCTGGCCCCGAGTGATTATTACCTGCTTCCAAAAATGAAAAGGAGGTGAGACATAAAGAAATTAGTTGAAAGATCTAGAAAACATATCCTTCTAGTTTTTTTATTTCCACTCATTATCCCCCATTCCGCGAACATAAAAACACTACCTCCTACTTAGCCTATTTTGATGCCGCTGTAAGGTTCTTATGCATTCCCTTTAGTGTGCCTTATAAAAGTTACGAGTTTGCTAAAATTAGCGGAAGCTAGCTCAGCGAGACTATCGAAAAGGTATTTCCCAGTTAACTTGTGTTTCGTGGTTTTTAAGGCTCTGCAGTGACATAGGTAGTATTCAACAGACTCTTCCTCTTCTTCGTCTCTTCGACTGTGTTAACTCCTCTTAACCAGTAGTACTACTACTTACGTAGAGTCGGCATAGAAGGGTTAAATTTATTGATATTTTTTCGTCAAACGCTGACGTTCTGATCTAACCGACCATCAAAAATTATAGAAAAATTATTTTATTTTTAATTCCGCACGCCCTTCGGCAGGGAGCGTCAAGTCCTCCGAAATTAAAGCTCCTCATAAAAATTCTTCGTTCAAAGACGCCTTAGAATGAACAGCAGGACCTGTTTGTTTGTTTCACAAACATCATATTGGAGAAGGATCTCGGCCGAAAATTGTTTAAGCCATTTCAGGTTACTGTCTTACCTATTTGTGTTAAGCCACGATATAAATGATCTAATTCAGCCATCTGATGTTCACATTTTTAGCGAAGACAGAGGTACGAACCGCATCGTTTGTAGTGTTTACAAGCATTCCTCTTTTCCCTGACTCGTCAGCCGCACAGTTGCCTGGGATATCCCACGTACAGGTGATCACGGCTTTGTTGCAATTTGTTCGATCGTCTCTTGGCTATCAAAATATATATTAATTATTTGTCTTCTGACCATAGACTTCAGCAGCCATTCAACACTTTCCAAAATTGCAACAAATTCTGTTTGGAAAGTGCTGCAATACGAGTAGTCTGATACTTTCACCCTCATATTGGTTGAGAGCATCAGTGTGTGAACTCCGCAGCCTACTTCCTCATCGAGTTTTGAACAGTCTCTGACGTCTACGTTATCCTATTGGTTTCAGTCTGGTATTCTTGGGTGGAATTTACCTCATAGGTTCAGAGGAAGGAAATTGAGAAGAGTTTCCAGTACTTTTGAGGGAGCCGATGGTAGAATTATTATTATGAGGATGAGGCATATAGTTGCCTCTTCGTAGGAGTAGCTCTATTTTATTAAAACAATTTAATTTTGGATAAAGAAGAAAGAAGGAGCATAGTGTTGCAAGTAAGTGTAGAAAGGTTCTACACAAGCGTGGAAAGCGAGTACAACGAGCTGAGCTCAAACTTTAGTCGGAGGACGGTAAGTAACCCGATTAATATTCTGATTTGAAGAGTTCGAATCCATTTGTCTGCGGGACTGAAGCGATCTAGATGATTTTCCGTGTTTTTTTATTTTATATAGCTGTGGTGATGGCTTCAAAAATATTCTGCAGAGACAACGATGTCTGACTCATTCAGTATGACATTGATTCAGATGAGTGCCCTCTTTACTTTAGATCTTTCACTGGGACCAGAGGAAGATTTATATCGGGTATTAAGGGTTTTCCTTCTAACTGCAATAAATTCTAACTGGATACTGTTTAAAGAGACTTCACGGTAAGAGAAGGGAATACTTTTCCAATGACTTTTGTGTGTCGAGCACTACTACTGTCATTGTCATGCCCTAAGCATCACACTCGATAATTTACCTCTGACATCACTTATTTGACTGCCTGGCTGACGTAGCGACAGCTGATATAGGTGGAAAGTACTCTACAGCGGTATTACAACAAGCCTTCAGGCCTAAGTACGCTGGTCAGCAACCGCATCAGCTCAACTCAACTCAACTCTACCAAAGTGATCGGTACACGTAGTTCAGCACTTTATGGACCAAGACTGGTTGAAAGTTTGAGCTGTGTGGTACACTTGTAGCTTATTATTGTTGATATAAGGGAGCTGAGATGTCTTTGTGATGTGTGGTATATATATGAGCAAGAGATTTCGCACTGAGCGAATTTCATAATGTAGCGATGATGGCGTTTTTGGAGGGTATGCCACGGCTTGCTGCGCGGCTTTCTGCTTTCGAGGAATGCCTCCAATTGGACAAGCACATTGGAAGAGTTTATTTTCAAAGTTAGTCCCTAGTGTGGCAGATCTGTGATGGATTGCAACTGTCTTGCTAGTTTTTGAAGGACTCTTCTTCTTGAGAAGCTATCTGGATATATTTACAGGGAAGATATGAGATGAAATTGATCCAAAGCTGCTGCAAGTAGGGTAATTTGATCAATCAACAATAATTTTGCATTTTTCTCTTTGTTTTATATTTTTACTAAGCTTCGGGAGCTAGTTAAAGGAATTATATGCTAATATTTTCAACAACACTGTACAACAAGTAAAGTTTTACGCAGGGAATTGCTGCTAATATTGGTACAAGCATTAAAAATCGTTCATGCAAATGCAAACGATCATCAAATTCCAACTTTATGGTCAAATATCAACAATGCCATTAACATTTTACAACCAACAACAACAATTAAAACAAGAGTACATATACTCCTTGATCATCATTAAGTTCCTGGGAAGTTCCATGATTTAAATAGCTGCAGCTCCAGCACACCATTCATTGGACGCAAAAGTTGTGGTGGAACGTGTCAAGAAAAAGAGAGAGAGAGACACAGCATTAGGATCATTATAAATATGTATATATGTATGTATGTATGTATATATGTCTAAAGGCAATAAAAATAAAATCAATGCACTCAATGCACGATAATTTACTTCATTACAACACTTCGTGTAACGTAATAAGCGCGATGAGATTGCATCAACGTCTTCATCAACGTCGCTTCCTGTTTACGCGGCTGATTTATGAGTTATCAACTCATTGATGAGTTGAACGTCTCTACTACTCCATCGGTTGTGCGTGTGATGCGTCGCATTGCATTGCATTTACAGCTGAAAGAAAAAAACAATAACAAAAAGAAAAACAACAAAAATACCACTTCAACACCGATGCAACTCGACGAACTTTGCTGTCTTCAATACAATTTAAATAATTTTTTTATTTTTTTTTATATTTTTTATTAGTCGCTGTAGGTATTGCATTGGCTCACCTTCCACACTCTTTTGTGTATATATGTACATATGTATGTATGTATGTATGAAAATTCACGCTCGTACTTATGCATATATCCATTGCATTCGTTGTATAAATAAACAATTAATTAATTAATTGGAATATGACAGCTGGTGATTGGTGTGATGATTGCTCTTCATAATTTTCTCTTCCATTATATTTGCGTACGTAGATACATATAAGTAAGTATGTAGGTATGGATGCATACATATATGTACAAGTCCATAACTATAATAGCATATGTATGTATGTTTGTGACTTAAGGTGATCCAAATATGCCCACGAAATTGTATTTTTCCTTCAGCCATTGAATACCAAAATAAAAAACATTCATTTTGAAAAAAAAAATTAATTAAATATTATATTAAAAACAGAAAAAGCAGCTGTCTCCGGTCATGCTTTTGGTATTTCATTTTATTTGTTGTCATATCTGAAAAACTGGTTGGATGATGAAGCTTTCCAATTTCAGTGATTTTCGGGGTCAATATTTATCTGTATATAAATGTACATAATATGTAAGTCGAACACCAACGTACTCTTCCTTAGAGGCTTCTAATGAGATACTCTTCTTTTGATGGCAATTCCTTAATTGGAAAGGTGTCGCTGCCCAGCTGGTTGATGTTATCGAAAGAGCAAATAGGTCTTTGTAGCATTTACTACAGCGGCCATATAAAGAAGCGCAAATTTGATGTCGCATTCGTGGTGGGAGAGAGACTTCATCGCCGAATACTGCCATTCACTCTGGTGGATAAACGTTTCGCCACAATCCGCATCAAAGCGAAATTTGTTAAAATGTCAATGTTTTGCGCCCACGCACCGATGAAAGAGAAGGACGATGTGTCTACAGATACCTTTTATGAGCGCCTGGAGCATACTCATAAGCGTTGCATAGCTAGAATGTAAAAATCATGTTTGGTAACTTTAACCCCAGGGTGGGTAAGAAGTATATCTTAGGCCCAACTGTCGGAAAGTCTACACAAGGAAACATCCCCAAGTGGTTTGAGGATGATCGACGTTGTCGGGGCCTGTCTACAGTTCTAAATCCCAGCATAAGAAACTTCTAAAAACTCACAACCTCCAGTATTATTGATTTTTGTACGCTCCGAGGACCTAACATCGACTCGGACCACTATCTTGTACCAGCAAAGACTGTCGAACGGTTTTCTGCTCGATTTGCACTTCTGCTCTCTGAGAGCACTCATCAGCAACTCGGTATAAGGGAACTTTGGAACGGAATTTCTAGCTCTCTATGTACAGCTACAAATACAAAAACAGCTGCACAGGCTGCCTACCTCGCAACGCTACGACTGACCACAACACGTGCGGGGTGAGATAGAAACCGAAAATTGAAGAGGAAAACAAGTTCAGACAAAAAAGATACAGGCCGAGATGTGTGGGTATGAAGAGCTTGAAATGCTGGCCGATAAAGGTAATGCTTAAAAATTCTACGAAAAGGAACGGTAACTTAAAGAATGTTTCAAGACCGGAGCACACTCTTGTAGGACACAAAGAGGTGATCTAGTAACTGATGCCTCGAATATACTGAATTTATAGAGGGAACACTTCTCCAGCTTGCTGAATGGTAGTGAAAGTGTAATACTAGGAGGTGGCGAACCTGATACCCCAATCGATGACGACTATGAAGAAGTTCGAATAGCAATCACCCGCTTAAAAAACAACAAAGCGGCTGAACTACTCAAACATGACGTCGAAGAACTGATAAAGTGCAGTCGGAGGACAGCATGCTGCCGGAGGAAAGCATGCTCGACGATTGGAATGTAAATGTGCTCTGCCCAAACCACGAAAAGGGCGATCGCACAATCTGCGCCAATTATTGTAGGATAAGCCTCCTTAATATCGCATACTCGTATAATTGAACTTTCCAATTGAAATTTCAGACAAAGTGGCACCTTATCGCACTGGAGAAAAAAATACGAACTGTAGAGCTGAATAAAGAATGTACAATATCCTTTAAAATAGTTCAACGGAAGGCGTATACCGATGATATTGACATTGTCGATCTCAACCCACCAAACATATAACAAAACCTTCCTGGCCATCAAACCAGGCTTGAGGACAGTTTGTGCCGGCTCACTGCTCTTCGACCACGACCGTAGTGTAAGTGATCCATTCTCCATCACCAATCACCATTCGCTACAGATGTCGATTTCGTTGCGGTTCAGCAGTGATTCGCAGATAGAAATTCGGTCCATGTGGTTTTTTCTCCTTAACTCATGCGGCATCCATTGACCGAGCTTCTTTGTGTATCCAGTCCTTTTCAAGTGGTTCCAAACTGTTTTTGTGCAATGTTTAGCTCCTTGGCAATCGAAACAGTGCGGTCAGATATTTTCGACTATTGGCCTCCCACACCGTGGATCATCTTTAACATCAAAATTACCGGAAAGAAATTGATGAAACCAAAATTGACTGTTACAGTATCAGGACCACCATAAACACTATTCACATTTTCAGCTATCTGGCTTGCGTTTTCCATCTTTGACATGCGCTTAAAAACTGCTTAGTGACCAACTCCTCTCCCGATGTCTGTTCTAGTAAAAATTACCATTTTTCTAATGCTATCCACGCACTTATGGATCTCGAGACAGAGCTCACTAAAGTGATCGAAAACTCCTAATGCTTACTTAACAGATGTTGTTATCGTCAATGCCTCGGTACTCTAAAACAGCACTGGAATGATAAGCGACTTTCAGAGTTTTGTCTTTATTCGTCGAGAGAAGACTTTAAATTAAGTTACCCAAATAAATAAATATAAATTAAGTAAATATTTACTGTCAAATCTCAAAATATACCCAGAGTGGATATTCATCAAGAGCAACCTAACAGTGATTGACTGATGGTGATGGTGTAGCTCCAATAATAGTGACACCAAATGGAACAGCAAAATTATCAAAGACATGTTGTTGTGTACTGCAATCGATATTCCTGAAATTAAATTGAGAAAATGCAGCTGAAATTGTTTCCGGAAGCCCCAGCTCCAATACCAAAGCAAACCAGCAGTGCGCGCGCCTGTCCATCAAATCAATCAAAAAACTTCCAAAAATCGAAATGAAAAGCTACAAATACCGTATTGTCAAAACAACGGTAACAATTAGTTTACCAAATTACATACAACAACAAGCAAAAATAGACATTAAACCCACTACACACCAATGGGGAAGGGGAACACCCACACCCACTCTAACGATGTTTTCCGAAT